>CM076978.1:2664931-2688362 GCA_039105355.1 Benthosema pterotum
GAATCTTTTAAAAAGTCTGATTTACAACAAGATGTGTGTGTGTGTGTGTGTCCGTGAGTGTGTCTGTCTGTGTGTGTCTGCCTGCATGCGTGGAGTCATGTTGAATGTTGCCATGTTTCAGAGAAACAAGCACAATGGGACGAAGTGTGTATTGTTGATGTTGCCATGTTCAGAGAAACAAGCACAATGGGACGAAGTGTGTTTTAGTATACTGTAGCCACACATGCAGCACTTCATTTCACATGGGTGTGATTTTTTTTTCTTCAAGCAGAAATATATCCAGGCCTCCAAGTTTAGGCGTTTTGCTATTCCTCTGTTGTCTGCCCTGCGGGGCAGCCTTTTTAGCCTGAGGACCACTCACTTGGAACTCTTTCAACTCTTTCACTGGTGGTCCCCGGACGACTGGTGGTCTACAGTATATATGGCTTCCAAAAACTGCAACCCTACACCGCATGACATGAATGTGTGATTCATGCAAAATAAAAAGGCGCAAGAGCACTTTGTATTTTTTTTAAACTACATTATTTAGCATTTCTTGAAAAATAACTCTGACACACTGAATACAAAGGAGGATTTGCGATTGTTATGTATGCTCCCCCCCCCCCCCCCCCCCCCCCCCCCCCCCCCCCCCCCCCCCCCCGCCCCCCCCCCCCCCCCCCCCCCCCCCCCCCACCCCCCCCCCCCTCCCCCCCCCCCCCCCCCCCCCCCCCCCACCCCCCCCATCCCCCCCCCCCCCCCCCCCCCCCCCTCCCCCCCCCCCCCCCCCCCCCCCCCCCCCCCCCCCCCCCCCCCCCCCCCCAACCATTTTTCTCATTACCCCCCATACCATCCATACCATTTTCCCCTTTCCCCTCCCCCCCCCCCCCATCCCCCCAATCATCCCCCCATTTCCCCCCCCCCCCCCCCCCCCCCCCCCCCCCCCCCCCCCCCCCCCCCCCCCCCCCCCCCCCCCCCCCCCCCCCCCCCCCCCTCCCCCCCCCCCCCCCCCCCCCCCCCCCCCCCCCCCCCCCCCCCCCCCCCCCCCCCCACCCCCCCCCCCCCCCCCCCCCCCCCCCCCCCCCCCCCCCCCCCCCCCCCCCCCCCCCCCCCCCCCCCCCCCCCCCCCCCCCCCCCCCCCCCCCCCCCCCCCCCCCCCCCCCCCCCCCCCCCCCCCCCCCCCCCCTATTTGGAAATGTTACATCTGCCCCTGCTCCTCGTCTTCCAAAAGAACATCACTTTAAACTTCTCAATTACTGACTCATAACATTTTATTCAGGAGCAAACGAGAGGGAAATCAAGGTCAAGTAAAACTTTATTTACTGTCCCCGGTGGGCAATTTGGCAACAATCACCATTACACCAAACAACTCACACAAGAAACAACAGTGTTATTTAATGGCAATCAGAAGGCCTGACAATTTAAAGGCCTGCACGACCAAAGGACCTTTTTTGGAACAACACTGCAGGGCTGTTTATTTCCAGTATGCCTAATTGCATACTTAGGTGCATGTGTGTGTGTGTGTGTGTGTGTGTGTGCGTGTGTGCTGGGGAGATGACGAGGCAAGGTAGGGGTAAACTTTTTCGTTTGGTCGCTTTCCGGACGTTCGTGCCGTGAAATCAGGGGCGTTTTTATCATTAGGCAGGCTAGGCATGTTGCCTAGGGCGCCATGAGGGGAGGGGGGCGACCATGAGGGGAGGGGGGCGACCATGAGGGGAGGGGGGCGACCATGAGGGGAGGGGGGGGCCACCAGACATGCTTTAAAAGCATACCAGGTTAATACACTTAATAATATGGATAAATACATATACTTATTCCTCTATAACTGGAATAACTAGAATTGAACATTTTAAACACATAATATGTTGTTTAGTTTACAAATAGTTTATAATTTTATCCCTTGGTGTGTGCCAATTTACAGGAGATTTTCCCTTACGACGGAAAATCTCTTACGGGTCCATTTGGTAAGGGAAATTGCTTAGAAACGCCACTGTGTAAAATCGGGCGTTTAAACATTTTGTAGATTCTAGCATGCTAGATTCTACGAAATTCTACAATAATCTAGCATAGTTTTCCGATGCTACATTCTAGTTTCTGCTGCTAGATTCTAGTTTTTGACGTTACATTATAGTATCTGACGCTATATTGTAGTTTTTGACACTTCTACATTCTAGTTTCCCACACTAGATTATAGTTTTTGACACTACATTCTGGTTTCCGACACTAGATTCTAGTTTCTGACGCTACATTGTAATTTGTGATGCTAGATTCTAGTTTTACATTGCATTACATTACATTATTTACATGACAAGCTACCACCAAATTTATGCTAAGATTGGCTGTGTAGGAGGGTCATCTCACGTAGTTAATTCCTAATTAAACATTTCGGGCAGAATACAATGTAGTTCACTCCATTGATACATGAGTAGGAGTGGAGCTTGATAACCAATACCCAAAATATTCTGATAACATGCCTAATGAGTACCTGTCATCAATAAGCTTTGGTCTTATCAGGAGAATTCCACACCAAAACACATTGGGCCTCAATCTACATTGATTCCCATGACATGATATATAATGTTCTTGATTTTTGTCACAGATGTCCTCTTTTCTACATTTCACCATAAGCCGTTAATGGCCGCAGGATTCTACTGCAGGTATTTTCTGTAAATCCAAACTTTTTTCATACATCACATCAAACCACACACTACAAGACTCAGCCAGCACCCGTGCGTCAAGAGTTTTAACCGGAGTGATTGGAGAGGAGAGTGGCGAAGGGGAAGGGAGGAGAGGAGGAGGAATTGATTACCTCTGGGATTACATGTAAAGTCTGCCCCAGGGTGACATAAAATTCAAGTGTGTTTATCAGTATACTATTAAAATGTGATGTCTGTGAAAGAAAATATGTTTGGAGTTGGAGCAGTAGAATAAAGACAACCTGCGGCCATGTTAACTGTTCCCAACGTCGTCATGGGTACGGGGACCTCATGGTGAAATGTAGAAAACGGACATCTGTGTCAAAAATCAAGGACATTATGTATTGTGTAGGAATCAAGGTAGATTGAGGCACAATGTGTTTTGGTGTGGAATTCTCCTTTAAACAGCCTAATAAAGACAAGAGGTGATCAAGAAATAAACGTTATCATCCATGTTGGCAAAAAGGTGTCAGTCTAAAAGCGTATCGGTAGTACCGTCAACCAGCGCTGTCAGCGCAAACAAAATTGAGCTTTTAATGTGACGGTACACCAGTCAATGGCTTCTTAATCACGGTATTAGTTTATTGACAAAGGTCAAAGGGAATCCACCGTCTGTGAAGGTCAGACTGTATGAAAAGAAAACTTCTAAACAATTAGATGCAGCAGAGGAATTGTTCTTTCGATAGTTTAGCCTGTTATCTATCTCTCTGATAAATGCTGCCAAAATCAATACAGCACGGATATAAATATGGACATTTCTCGGGGGCTGAGGAGGCTAAATCTCATCAAACGGTTGTTTGATTGTGGCTCAAACGCAGAACCACAGTTTCAGTGGAAAAATCATTGGCCAGGCGACTCCCGACAGCGTATTGGCAGGAGAAAACGAGAGACCTTCTTCCCCTTGTTTTAATTACGCCGTGTTACTGCTAATACCCGTAACCCGGAGATATGCGGTGTGTTTTGTCAGGCTCGATTGATGAAATGTTGTCATAACAAGAAGGTAAAATGAGAGAGGGAGAGAGAGAGGGTGAACGAGAGAGAGAGTGTGCAGGCAAAGCACCACTGGACTGAATCAAACCAGGGGCGGATCTAGGCATGGGGGGGCAATGCCCCCCTAAATGCCCACCAAACATGATGGCATGCAAAACAACCCAAGATATTTCAATGGTTAGCAGTGTTTGAAATACTTTTAAATATAAAAGTATTTCAAACACTACTACGGCTACTAACCATAGCTGTGTCACACCACTAAACCAACAGCATTTAATCATTGAAAACAGAAAACTCTCTGAGTCAGACCTTTAGCTTTATGCATGCTGCGTGTCTGTTGCAACTTCAACAACAACTGATGCTATCATTGATGCTTTACTTGACTAATATAAGTCCTGTAACTGAAAAAGGGTGATGAAGCCGCCCCCATGCCACTTTCTCCTGCCCCCCCCCCCCCCCCCCCCCCCTCCCAATTGGGAAATGTTACATCCGCCCCTGAGTCAAACTGACTAAAAAAAGAATACAGCAAATTGGAAATCCATTTGGAACTAACAGAGAATAATACACAGAGGCAGATCTGAACACTGTGACTGATCCAAAACTATGAAGAGATTACAAACAACCAAAGATAAATATGAAAACCTGAATAATAATAACAAAGAAAAGAAAAACTCCATAGCTACTGGGCAAAATACAGCTATTGTACGAACAAAGCAAGATTTGTGAGCTGTTTGACAGGAAAAAGACCACCTCCATAAAGACTTCTTCTGAAATCAATCTCCTGCATAATCCTTCACTATTTGCACTCTACTGAATAATTAAAAAAGAAAGAATTCCCATTCTCTCTCCCCATCTATCTCCACTATATGTCCTATCAATAAAGGCTTGCACTTATGTACATGAGTTATTATTTATTAGTCGCTAATAAGAAAACATCTTGCAAACATGTCTTCTTCATTTTGTTAGATATCTCACAAACGTATGAACGGTGTTCAAATACAGCCCAAAGTTCTGAATTCTTTACCTTGCACATTACACCTTCATATAAAAGTTAATTAAACTCCAAGCGTGTGAAATAAAAACAAACCAAATGATTTTCTTGCCTTTCAGCAACTTGGAATACTGCACTAACAACAAACAAAAGTCCTTTTTGTTAAACAACAAACCCAGCGTGCAAATTAAAGCCTAATACCCTGAGGTCCCTAATGGATCTGGTGTGAATTGCTGATGCGCTTATACTCCATTCTGGTGCATTTTGTTTCACAGCACACTCGTTTAACTCGTTTAGACCTGAGGCTGATTAACACACCGAGTGCCAGTGACGGACCTGTGAATCACTGTTAACAATATTGACTCAACAAGGTCTCACACGGTCAAGGGCACAGTGTGATTTATTAACACGTTCAGTGCCCGTGACGTGTGAGTCTATGTTAACATGGACTCACAATTTTCATGTCAAAGACCTGCATAATTATCTATATTTTGCTACATAACAGAGGCAAAGTATTAGAAAAACGTCACATAATCTGGCATCCTTCAGCGCAGACGTAACCCTTGCCCCACCCTCATTCAGCTCAAGTATGTTCAATCTCCATCTATACAACAGATAATGATATACCAACACCTCCAGCTACGTTCTGAGAACAGACGCGTTTATTGAATACCTTCGTGCATCACCGCAGCACGAGACGCTACATGAATATCAAATGTTTTTCAATGAAAACACAACAAGAAAAAAGAAACTGCAAATATTACTTATATTCTCAGTGGAGAGAATGCATTCTTGTTTGTTTGTTTTTTAATTGCATTTTTGCTGAATTTCATACAGTTAGGTTTGGCGTTAAGATATATTGACAGAGGTGTCAAGGAGAGGAGGAGTTGGGTAGAGTTAGAGGAGTTAGGTAGAGCTAGTGGAATTACTGTGGCCATCCAAATAATTTCTTATTAAGTAAAATGTCTAGTGTAAAGACTAATTTGATCCGATGTTTAAATAATCATAGTGTAAAATTACTCTCAAATTCAACATTACATTTGTATAATCATATAATTATAACAATAATAATTGTCCAATACCAATTGTATTGGATCGGACAACATGAATTGGACTGAATAATCCATGCCCAAATCCCCAAATTGCCTATCACATTATAGCATATAACCATATAGAACATTTTATCATGTTTGTGTTATATTTAAACGGATAAAAGATCCTGTACCTGCATACGTACTTATTTTATACATTGTGCTATTACAGACAAGTGAGATGAATACAGTTGATTTTGATAATACATATTGTTATATCTCCAAACTCCAAAAACTCCAAACTAATATCCAAAATAATCAAACTTCACCATTCAATCAAGCAACACATTAGGGCATTTCAGTAGACTTGGAATGAAACAAATACACAGAACACTAATAATAGAAACTATCCCGAGGTGTTTCAGATTCCAATAATTCCAGTTAAAAAAATAGAAAAAGAAAAATAGAAAAGAATTTCCAAAGAAACGCAAGTATTCCAATATGTATTGCCAATAAAAAAATGCAAGTATTTTTTTTAATTGTATTTCCAAAAAAAGTATTCCTCATTGTTCCAAAAATAAAATAGCAATGCATTGCATACACACAAAAAATGAAATTAAATCACACTCATGTGAAGCGAGGGGTGCAGTAACATTTGTCTAAAACAAACACAAAATCGGTGCGACATAGTTTGAAAGGCCTGACGTAGTGCCCTTGCTTCCTGCTTGTTCATAATCACCAGGAGAATATCCATATGTTTCAATAATAATGCATATATAGCACATAAGTCTACCTCAGTATTACATTTGTTTTGGAATAAAGGTAGACTGTGAAGATGCCCGTGTTGACCAAGCACACACTTTTCAATATCACATTGGAAGATCTTCCCAATAACTTCTTCCTTAATACCTTGGAACTTAAATTGCCGTTCCTTGTACATATTCTCTTTCTGGAGCTTTAGTAACTCTTAACACTATAACATTGCTCTCGTTTCACAGTTCCCTGAATGGAATGAACCTTGTATATTAGATTGTTACCTAAAACAACCCAACACAATTGTTTTTTTTCCCCCGCGAACTACGTTCAAGCTTTAGTTTATTTACACATTTCTCCCTCTCATTTTAAATGTGCTGTTGCTGTTGCTTTTTAATACCCATATCTGGACATGAACTATATAATTTATACATATGTTTCAGACTGTATGTGGTTGCGGCACATACAATAGCTTAAATTAACAATAAACCTCGGCTCATCTGCCGGTGCAGTGATATATTCTTGCTGCCGTGTCTGGCTTGACTGGTCACGTCGCAGATTCAAAAGGAAATGCTCCAGTCAACCTATTTAGCTGACGTGTCTCAAAGAACGAAACAATCAAGCAAATATAATACATAAATATACTACGCTAAACTAAACTAATGTACTATGTTAAACTAAATACCCAAACGTAAACGTTAAATAATTCCAAAAATTTGAAACAGGCCAGGGGCGGCTGTTACGACTAATTCTTTCTAAAACGGGACCCTGTCGATCGGTAAGACTTTGTTGAGGGTAATTGTCGAGTATCAAAAGTCCATGTTAGGAAAAAACACACGTAAACGCAAAGGTCTCCACCGGTTTGCGTTGTGTTGCGTCATTTCCATCTCCTCCATTCCATCCCATGCGTACATCCTCTCTTCTGTCCCACCACCTGGAACTTGCTCTCCGTCGTGTTGTTGCTGCTGCTGCCGGTCGTAGTAGTAGTAGTAGTAGTCATGGCGGACAGTTCCCACTTAATGTCGTGCGGGAGCCCCGACTGCTCCAGGTCGTACCGGAGGACCGCGAGCTTACATAACGTCTTGAAGCTGGGACTTAGGTCTAAGATGTAGAGATCGTTGGGCCTGGAGCCTCGGACGAAGAGGACCATGCAGTCTCCCACCACGCAGCAGCACATCCTCGACGGCCACGAGCTGTGCCCCTTGGGCTCCACCTTCTTCCAGGAGAACGTTTCCGGGTTCATCTTCCAAAAGTCGCTGAACTCCTGCTCCGAGTTGTGGCCGCCAAAGATGTACAGCTCCCCGTTGTAGGCGAAGGCGGCGTGGCCCTCGCGTCCTTCCGGGAAGCGTGCCGTCGCCGAGTGGGCGGGCCTCAGCCAGCGGTCCGTCTCCGTGTCGAACACGAGCACGTTGCAGTCGAGCTCGTGCCCATGCCCGCCGAACACGTACATCTTCTTCCCGATGATGGTGGCCGAGTGACATTCGGAAACGGGCGCCAGGCCGCCCCGCGTGTCGATCAGCGTCCAGACCATGGCGGCCGTGTCCAGCTTGTGGATGTCGTTGGTGCACCGGTCGTTCAAGGAACCACCAAAGATGTACATCGTCGTCCCCAGGACGCAGGCCGAGTGGCAGCACCTGGCCTCCGGGACGGCGCCGGAAACCTTGGGCTTGAACCACCGGTGGGTGTCCACGGCAAACGTGTACAGCACGTTGGTGTAGTTGGTGTACGTGCTCCCGCCCCAGATGTAAATGACGCCGCGTATCAACACGGCCGTGTGGTACCAGCGCATGGAGGGGACCTCGGGCGAGTGTTCTCGTCCGGTCGTCGTCGCCGCCGGAGGCAGGTCCACCCAGCGTAAAGACACTGTGTTGAAGACGTACACACCCATGTACACATCGGCCAGGGTCGTGCGGTAGCCGCCGAACGAGTAGACCTTGTGCCCGACGGAGACAGGGGCATGAAAGTGGGTCTCGATGGGTCCTCCTTTCAGATGCACCGCCCAGCGCAACATGAATGCAGGAGGGATTTTGTCAAAGATTTCACCTTGTCTAATGAACATGGGAGCTGGGTGCAAAGGCTCATATATCCGGACGTTGGCACAAACGTCACAAGAGGTCTGGCCAATCGACAAAGTCTGTTGACTTCCCCAAAAAATGTCAAAATCCCAGAAACCCGGGCAGCACTAGAGCTATAGGCGAAGGTTTTTCCTGCAGGATTCACTGATTTACGTAACTTTTTAATTAAACCCTAATTACACTACACTCACTCACTGCAAAGGGGGTTTGGGAGCTGCAATTATTTTTGACCCAGGACTCTCTCTATCTGGCTTTTCTCTTCTTATGTTGTAATCAATGTTGTAAGATGCTAGCAGCACTTATCATAACCATCATAAGGGTGATTTATTTTTTATTTATAACGAGCACCTTATGGATCAAGCTAGGTTCAAGCCAGGTTCTCATCGAGCAAGCCCACTAGCAAGCATTTTCTAGTCTTTTGTGGGAGACACTACAAACTTTGTATGGTATAAACAGGGGTCGACATTATAATTGTCCCGATGGCCCGAAACAGGTTTGAAAACACGTGCGGACCACCAGGTGGCGCCCTATACTGGCCTGATGGGGCCAGTGGTAAAATGCCCTCGTTGGCGCCTGTACATTTGCTGTACAAACTGTTGGTGCGCACATTTGTTGTTGTACAAGCTTTTGTTGTATGGTCGCCATGACAACCTGTATTAGTCTTTGATCTTGGGTCAAAAAAGGTTGGGCACCCCTGATATACATATTGTATTATTATTTTTATTTATTTCACAATATGTTGGTTTTGTAATTGTTTAAGTTTTATTTATATTTTGTTTATTAGCACAAAAAATATTTTAGGCATTCTGCATTGTATATGGGTCAGCTTGCTGAACAGTCTACTGGTTTTGACCCCCATGAAAAGAGTGCTGTTAACTTGAATGCATTTAATGCATTAATAAATGGTGGTCTTTTTTGCAGACTATGGGGATCGATTACCTGGGCCAGTGGTTACAGTTGTGGGGCCAGTGATTCTTAAAAGCCACTGGCCCGAAGGGCCAGTGGCAAATTTCCCTTAATGTCTACCCCTTAATGTCTACCCCTTAATGTCTACCCCTTAATGTCTACCCCTTAATGTCTACCCCTGATAAATATATGTTTACCAACAATGGCGTTTCTAAGCAATTTGGAGCCCTAGGCAAGTTATTGTTATTTAGGGAAGATTTTCCCTGGAGCCCCCCCCCCCCGCCCTCCAGGAAAATCTTCCCTAAATAACATGTGGTTTATAATATTGTGTTTTAAATATTCAATTCTAGTTATTAAGAACAAGTATAATGTATTCATCCATATGAGGCTTATTAGCCTGGGAGCCTGTTAAAGCATGTCTGGTGGTCGCCCCCTCCTCTCATGGCGCCCCCTAGGCAACTGCCTAGTCTGCCTAATGGTAAAAACGCCCCTGTTAACCAGTGTATTTACTGGTGTGAGCAGCGCAGGCGCACGTTAAGCGATCGGTGCGCGGTGGTGCATGGTCGGTTGTCCCTCTGGGTTCAATCGATTGGCCGTAAGTCAGCCCTCCTACCTACTGCTGATCTAGTAGTGGCAGGGGTTTTCTACCAGTGGTTCGGGGACCACCGGTGGTCCTTGAGAGAGTTCCAGGTGGTCCCCAGCTAAATGATGAAAAGTTGGTTAACCAGATGTAACTCTTTGTGTGTAAATGAATTTCATTCATCATGTGAATTAGTCTACAATCTAGAGATTGTAGAAAATTAATGGTCATTTTGACCAAAGCAAAATAAATCTTTAGTTTTGGGTCTGTGGGGCTAAAATGTCATAACATGGTGGGCTGTGGCTCAAATTCTGAATAAATAGTGGACCCTGGTATCAAAAATGTGGAAAACCCCTATACTAGAGCCTTAGGCAGTATACTTTTCTAACAGACAGAAGGCAATTACGTATGGTCAAGGACATTATAAGTTTTAACTGGTAAAATGTAGAAGACGGCAGGCATCGTTATGTAATTGGCAAACAGAAGTCATAATTATAACTCCCATTGTTCTACATGATTTACCATTTGCAACAAGCCAAGAAGAAAACACACGGCTATTGTACTTCTTGCCTGAAAAAGCAAAGCGTATGAAGTGACAGTGACAGATTGCTTTTTGTGTCTCCGCGCCAGAAAATCTTGGAGAACAGTCAGCTACTGTCAGAGAATAATTCAGAGTCACGAAATGTCTCTTGCTTCTTAAAACAAAACCTGCGGCTTATGAGAGCTGAAGCCTTATTCTTCTTGAATATAGCTAGGAGGAATCCAATTCAGATGAGCTTTGGACTATTGGCACACACACCACACACACTCTCCTAATGATAATTATTATGAGCTCTCTCCTCCTGGCTCGTTCTTTCTTCCTTGTTGTCCTCTCAACAAGCAAATACTTGGCTCCAAAACTCTGCAACAGCCTCCCATGGAACCTATTCACATCGCAGCCATTTTACCTTGGCCATTGATTGATTATATTCCATTGATTGATTATATTCCACAACGTAAAACTCGCTAACTTTGCAGCTGTACCAAAAGCTTTTATTTCCTCTTTCTGGGCCTAAAGTATTTGTGTTCTAAAAATCCACTGCAGGCATGTTATGAACTTCTTGAGCGTTTTAGAACGCTCAAGAAGTTTGGAAGTGTTCAACAGTCCACGCATAACGCCTGTCCACCCTGCGGGTGACGTAACAGCATGGTAGTGATTACGTTTACAGGGCACGTGGACGGACAAACGTATGCTCAGTCAGATGTGTGAACGGACAGACGGGTCACCACCATGCTGTTACGTCAGGTGACTTGCAGGTGACGTAACAGGCATGTCCACGGACGGACAGACGGACAGACACCTTACGGCGGAGACAACAACTACACATGAAGTCCAGGGTGCCATGATGTCATTATTGCAACCTCCCATTGTTCCGAATGGTCTAACCCTGTCTCTAACCCTCACCCTCACCATAAGCCAACTGGCAGCACTGACAGTGGATTTGTATTGCATGATTGGACTAATGATGAGACGTCTGATCTATGGGACTTTGGATCATAGATCAGTCCCTGAAGTCCAGTGGAATCCTTCCTTAAAACTCACCTCTTCTCTGTTGCCTTCAGCCTAAGTCAGATATACCATCTGCTCATGCATGGTGCTGTAGTGTACTCACTTGCACATACTGGATTAGTGAGTAGTGACATACTGTACCAGTAAACGCTAACTGAAACTAAATAAAAACTACAAATAAAAAAAGAAAAACTATAACTAAACTATAACTGCATTGTGTGTTCACACAACTAACTAAAACTAACTGAAATCATACTCAAAATACCCTTTGTTTTCATTTTATTTTATCAATATGTAGATGACTTTCAAACATCTATGGTAGCCTATAAAGTTTGTTATGGCAGTTTTCAGCACCATACTGTACCACACAATACCAAACAAAGTACAAAAAAGTATGGTTTAAAAAACTGAAACTGAAACTAAACTAAAACAAGCTTAAAGGGGAACTCCACCCATTTTCAACATTTTAATGTCATTAATATACCTTAGAGATGTAGTGTGTACATGAAAAAAAAGTTCCCCCCAATTCTGTATTTCCTAAAAATGGAGGTCTGAAAAAATCATTAACATGGTGAAATACATCTGATGACATCATCAAGATGTATTTCACCATGTTAATGATTTTTCTTTCAGACCCCTTTTTCCTGAGAGGGTACAAATGGAACCAAATGGACCCGCTAGGGTCCATTTGGTTCACATTTGTATCCTCTCAGGAAAAAAATGAAAATGGGTGGAATTTCCCTCTAAGCTATAACTTTTTACAAAAATAAAAACTACAAAAAAAAACTAGCAAATGTGCCCTGAAAACGAATTAATAGTAACAAAAAATAAAACAAATAGAGTAAAAACTAAAACTAAACTAAAATGAAAAATCCATAATAACCCTATACTGTACACACACACAACACACACACAACACACACACACACACACACACACACACGCACACACACACACACACACACGCACACACACACACACAGAGGTGCATTTCATGTGCTTTGTGCGCCCTCACCCACGGATATGGTCCAGACGGCCAGGATCTTGACGCGTGCCTTGGTGTGTGAGTTGAAGCGGCTGTGGTGCAGCGGGCTGCGTATGGCCACGTAGCGGTCCAGAGAGATGGCACACAGGTGCATGATGGACGCCGTGGAGAACAGCACGTCCAGGTAGATCCAGATGGGACACAGCTCAGGGGGCAACGGCCAGCCGTAGTCTGGAAGAGAGAGAGAGAGAGAGAGAGAGATAGACTCAGGGGCGGATCTAGGCATGCATGGGCATGGGGGGGCACTGCCCCTCTAAAGTACTTATATTTAAAATGATTTGAAACACTTCTACTGCTACTAAAAGTACAACTGGGGCACCACTAAACCAACAGCATTTCATCACTGAAAACAGAAAACTCTCTGAGTCAGACCTTTAGCTTTATGCATGCTGCATGCCTGATGCAACTTTAACAACAACTGATTATTATTGATGCTTATACTTGCCTAATATAAGTTGTGTAACTGAAAATCGTATGGGTGCGGCTTCATCGCCCGTGGCGCGAAGCGCCACGGTCGATGAAGCCGCACCCATACCATTTTCTCCTGCCCCCCAATTGGGAAATGTTACATCTGCCCCTGGATAGTGCCAACTTGCCACATTTGTTGCTATATTTAGCTGTTTTCCAGACCCCCGTAGCACTAAACTTAGTGAAAAACTCCTGGTGGAAAAAATCTAGTGTTTTTTTGGTGGTGAGTTGGGGCAAAATTGGTTGACAGGTGCCAAAGATAAAACCCTCATTTTTTTCCCCTCCTTCCTTCCTTCCTTCCTTCCTAGAAGGGACCATTGGTAACCAAATGGACCCCTATACAGTAGATCTGTGACTCTTGATATCCTTACGGGTGCGTTTGGTTTAATTTTACGCTCTCAACTTAAATTATATTCAATTCATTCTGAATTGGTCCTTGGGAGAGAGTTCCAGGTGGTTCCCAGCAAAATCATGGACAGTTGGTTAACTCTTGAGCATAAAAATGAATTCATGTTCACACTCTCAAGCATTAAAATATTCATCATGTGAATTAGCCCAAGTCTACATAACTAGAGAATGTAGAAGATTAATGGTCATTTTTTATCTGTTTGCCTGTTTTTGTTTCCGAAATGCAGTCTGGAATTGTGAAAAATCAAATCTTTAGTTTCTGGGTCCGTGGGCTATAGTGTCCTCAAATGGTGGTCCGTGACTCAAACGCTGAATAGATTGTGGTCCCTGGGATGAAAAAGGTTGAAAACCACTGCCAGGGCCAGATGAGGCAGCTGTGGCTTTGGAGGCAGAGGAGGTCGTCCAATGACCCGTGGGTCGGCGGTTCGAATCCCGACTCCTCCTGTCTACGTGTCGAAGTGTCCTTGGGCAAGACACTGAACCCCAAATTGCCTCCAATGAGTTGGTTGGTGTGAGCTTGTTGCCACCATTGGTGTGTGAATGTGTGAAGTTTAGGACGCTGAGCGTCGACTGTTCGCCGCTCTACTTCCCAATGTATGAATGAATGGACCATTGTAAAGCGCTTTGAGCACTTGGAAAAGTGCGATAAAAATGCAATCCATTATGGCAGGGGTTTTCAACAGGTGGTCCGGGGACCACCAGTGGTCCTTGAGAGGGTTCCAGGTGCTCCCCAGGCTAAATGATGGAAAGTTGGTTAACCAGATGTAACTCTTTGAGAGTGTAAACATGAAACCAAATGACCCGCAAGGGTCCATTTGGTTTCATTTTTACACTCTCAAGAGTTAAAATATTCATCATGTGAATTAGCCAAAGTCTGTACACACAATTAGAAGATGGACAAAAGCAAAAGAAATCTTTAGTTTTGGGGTCTGTGGGGCTAAAATGTCCTCAAGCGGTGATCCGTGGCTCAAATTCTGAATAAATGGTGGTCCCTGGCATCAAAAAGGTTGAAAACCAATCCATTGTGGTATCAGGTGGGATGGGAGTTGTCTTTCTACATCCCCTTTTCAAAGCAGAGGCACGGCAATTGGTCTTATCTGGACTGTGGAGTGAATCTTGGTATAATTCAATCATAAAAATGATGACTATTATGGCACTACTCTGCCATAATGACAGTGGCCAGGGGGTCACAGGGGCCAGAAAGACAGCAGGACAGTTTGGTACGCTATAGAGTTTATATGGAACCTGCCGTTGTCGACTCAAAGCCCCTCATTTTCAGTCCTTGGTAGCCGTGAAATTGCTTTTTAACAGAAAAAGGCACAGCTTGCTTGGCGGCTGGCTGGCAAGTTATAACTGGACTGCATTATTTCTGAAAAGCCCACCTCTGGAGAAAATGACAAAGAAATGATTGTGTGTGTGTGTGTGTGGGGGGGGGGGGGGGGGGGGGGGGGGGTACAAAGAAATAGACAGGCAGAGAGACCCTAGACCTAGGTTCCAGCCACGTTGTTGCTATAATGCGTCAACAGCCAGCAGTAGCTGTTGACAAAAATAGCTCCATTATCTAAAATATCTAGTTATATTTTTGTCTGGACTAAAGCGTGTCTCAGCTTTGGCCATTTCCTCTGTTCTTTACTCTTGCTTTCCTCTGTTCTTCTCAACCTGCACAGAACCATTGGGGATTTTAGGAAGGAGCCAGGAGGGCACTTGAATTTTGGGACACTTCCAAAATGTGCAAATAAATCATAGTGTCTACAAAAACAAGTACTTATCTAGCATATTTAGTTGCTTACATTCTATATCGGTGGTTTTCACCCATTTTCTTACAGGGACCACTATTTATTCTGCATTTTAGCCACAGAGGACACCATTTTGATTTTGCGTTTCGTCTCTCCGGACCAAAAAACAAAGGATTTTCAGTTTTTGCGCACAATTTAGGAGATAAAATGGCAGCAGAATGTTGGTCAAAATAACAATTCTTCTAATTTTATAATTGTGTAGATTCTTCAGCATAAAATGAAACCAAATCGGCCCTTACGGTCCATTCGGTTTCATTTTATGCTCTCAAGAGTTACAGATCTATAAGGGTCTATTGGGTTACCAATGGTCCATCATTTAGCCGACAAAAAAGTTCACCCCCCCTGTTGGGAGAGCCTAAAATCGCCTATGCACAGAACCTCAGGATAATCAGTAGAGAGATTACATTTTCAAAACCAAGGTGACATTTTAGACATAGTTGAGCTGGAGAACAGTTTCCAGGCGATATACTGTAAGCATCTTCACTGCTTGTGTAGTGTATATCAGCCTTTATTGTCTCAGAGCGCCATATTCCAGTTTCACAGTCGGTTTGACAACAAACACATATATACAACACGGCATAAAGAAATACTACTGCACATAGATAGGATCTCCAGTCCCCAGAGTACACAAACACCACTCCGTAACAGCGAGCGAGGCATTAAAAAACTAAATAAAAACTGCTGCAATGGCTGACCGGACAAAAACTCCTACCAAAGCATGAAGTACTTTTTTTCTTTATTTATTTATTTTTCTTTATTTTTTATTTTTAAGTTCCAGATCTCAGTTCAGATGTTGCGGGGTGTGTTTGTGAAATGATACTGTGTACTATAAGCGAAGTTGTGATGACTTTAACACGCATATACAGTACCATGTTGTAGAAAAGTGTGGCTGTGTGGCCTGGGCTAGCTTTGCAGCGTACGTGTTTTGCGGGTTCGAGTCCCGATCCTGACGAACTTGGCAGTGTATATTGACCAAAACGAGCACAATGAAGTAGCCGAAGGTGCATTAAAACGGACTGCATTGCGACGCGCTCGTAGTGCAGTCAGGGATGAGGACGCTTATCAAATCAGATGGCTGGCAGCCGACATGCCTGGTGGAGGAACTTGGCTTGATAAGCAGCCTACTCTGAACACTCGCTTGATTTTCGGTAGAATTCGCTGAATTCGCTCAGCGAATTCTACCGAAGATCAAAAAAATCAAGGGGGTATTCCAGGTATTAGCCAGGTATTGGCTGTTCAAAGGTATTAGGCTACTTTGACCTTAGTGTAGTGAACGTGTTTTGGTGTTCTAAGCATGATGTTTTAACTATTGAAAAATAGCAGATCTACAAGCTCATAGCGCGCCACCGAGTGGCGCGCTATGAGCTTGTATCTCTGCTATTTTTGAAAAATCGCGAAAATCTTTGAATATTATGTTATTCATAAACTAGAAATCTAGACAGGACACAATGGGTTAAACAGAGGCATGCAGTCTAGCAAGAAGCGCTGGTCTAATTCCGTCTGTAAAACTGTTAACTTTCAGCGGTTGATGAATTAATTGGTTTGATATAGCCGAAGTGGCTGCAGCTCACAACATGCTGCGCTGAAAATAGAATCTGTATATGCGCTTTGCTCCTCTCACGTTGTTTATTGTTCCACAGAATGTGACCGCACGCAGTTAAAATGCACTGACGGCTTGTTATAGACGTTATTAAAACACCACTTTGGTTAATAAATAGAAAGCGTTCGAATCGAGAATGCGTCCCTCCGAGCACGACATTAAGATCTGCGTGCACTCACTGACACACACACGCACACACACACGCACACACACACACGCACACGCACACCACACACGCGCGAGCGCGACACACACACACACCAGGGGCGGATCTAGGCATGGGGGGGGGGGGGGGGCAATGTCCCCCTAAATGTCCAGACTGCCCCACCAAACATGATGGCATGCAAAACAACCCAAGATATTTCAAACTAAAGTGCTTATATTTAAAAGGATTGAAACACTACTACTGCTACTAACTAACTACAGCTGTGTCACCACTAAACCAACAGCATTTCATCATTGAAAACAGAAAACTCTCTGAGTCAGACCTTTAGCTTTGCGCATGCTGCGTGTCTGTTGCAACTTCAACAACAACTGATGTTATTATTGATGCTTTACTTGCCTAATAAAAGTCCTGTAACCGAAAATGGTATGGGTGCGGCTTCATCGCCCTCCTGCCCCCCCCCCCCCCCAAATTGGGAAATGTTTACATCCGCCCTGCACACAGCGGCGTCTATTACGACCCCTACTAAACACCAGCAGATTTGTGGTAAAAGAATAAACTATACATTTTAACACGCCTGGTGAACATAACCCCCTCCGTGCCTCGTAAAAGTTAAGTGTTAACTGTGTCCCGGCATAACCCAGAAAATCCCACTGCCTTGTGGCCCATTTCATTAAACTCCACTAATAAATGGACTGCAGGCTACTGTACCAAAAAGCCAGCTATGCTTCTTTGTACAAATAACAACATCTGTGCCCGCCAACACTGACTGCTACGTCACCCCTGTTACGACATCGGTGACGTAGCAGTAGCATGGACAGACATACGGACGGACAGGGGGTAAAACATAGTCACCACCATACTGGTGAACTACAACTGCACTCACTTAGAATGTTAACTTGCACATTGCGCACAAGTACGCCATGGCCTATTTATGCATAAGCAGAGGGCAAGCACCACACCCTAGCCCCCCCCCCCTCGGATGGGCACATGCACACACTCTACAGTGGGGGAAGTGCACCCAGCCCCCCCCCCCCCCCCCCCCCCCCCTCCCTACTTGATCCTAAAGAGGAAGGAATGCTCCCGATTGTCCTGATTGGATGAAAGCTTTTCCGTGCAATGCTCCAAATTGAATTCTCATTGTCTAGTGTGTCTAGTTGTGTAGACATGGAGCTAATTCAGATTATGAATATTTTAACTCGTGAGAGTGGTAAACATGAACACACAATTTGATCTCATGTTTACGCTCTGAAAGAGTTACATCTGGTTAACCAACATCATTTAGCCTGGGGACCACCTGAAAATCCCCTTAGGGACCACTAGGAGGTCCCCGGACCACCCATTGAGAACCCCTGCTATAGGACTATGGCGCATTTTAACAGGCATGCGTTGTTGGCAGACAGCGTATAAAAGCAGTATAGCGGTATAATGCGGGGGAAGGGGGACACGGTCAGCGGTATTAATAGACTTGTTTACTGATGGCAGCAGGCCTCGTAAAAAGCTCATTACGAGGTGACCACACTGTGCTAAAGGGGGTGACTCACACACCGCGGTGGCCGGATGCAGGCAGCCAGCCGAGGTGGGCGTCACAGACACAAGCAGAGCAGGGGGCGTTTTTGCCATCAGGCAGGCTAGGCAGTTACTAGGGATCCTAAGGATCCTAGGCTAATAAGACTAATATGTTATAAATGCATTACATTACTTGCCCTATCTACAACTGAACATTAAAAACACTTAGGGCTCCATTTTCGCTACATCTAAAACCCTTATCCTAAACCCCTTATCATTTTGAAGAACTTTTTGGAATAGTTCAACAATCTATTGACACATTGTGAGCTTGTAGACCATGGCCATTTAAACTATTGAAAAATGTTTTTTTTATAGTTTAAAAAGGCAAAGAAGTTACGGGATAAGGGGTTTAGCGGTAACGAAAAATGGAGCCCATAGTATGTTCTTTAGTTTAAAAATAGTTCAGAATTTTATGCCTTGGAGGGGGGAGGGTTTTTATGCCTTGGCCCCCGTGGACCAAATGGACCCGTGAAGGGCCTCCAAATTGCAATACATTCTCTAATGGTGTAGACTTGGGGCTAATTTTAGATGATGAATGTTTTAACTGTAACTGTAGAGTACATGAAACCATGTAAGTTTACATGAAACCAAATGGACCCGCAAGGGTCCATTTGAGACCCCTTGCGGGGTCCATTTGTTAATAAAAGATCTCGCGCGTGACAAACTGCCGCAGTGTTAAAGTGCGGTGCCGCCTCCTTCACATTCAGTTGCTCCTGTGAACTTTCGCGGACAGTTATAATTTTCTGGGGGTCAGGCCTGTAGGATTGTAGTAGATACAAATCACCTGAAAATATAGTAAACAAATATGTACTTAGGCCACATGAGAGATCAGTAAAATTTACAATTCAGGCGACTTCTCATCTTTGCCTCGACTCTTATGTAATGGCGCGCTTGCCCTGTTTTGTGCTGCTGCCTCACCTCTCGTTTTTTTTTTTCTTTTCTTTTTGAATGGTTCAAAAGAGCCGATCTACAAGTTCGCAACGTGTGCACGTCGATTTCCCTGACACTTGGACACTTGGAAAATGTTGCTGTCATAATCAACACACACAACGCACGCACGCACGCACGCAACGCACAACAACCACACACACACACACACACACACACACACACACACACACACACACACACACACACACACACACACACACACACACAACACACACACACACACACACAACACTTGGTCAACTGCCCCATGCCCCTTAGGGTGCATGTCCATCAGACAGTCACCCTTTCTTTCACAACAAGTCCTCATATTTCTACAGCCCTAAATTACCCCTGAAGCCTTTTTTGCTCCCCCCGAAGGAAAGTAATCCGCTGCCCCCTGTGGCACGGTCGGTGACGCAGTTCCAACAAAACCGAGCTACAGTATAATCATTTAATATCACGATTTATCATCCGAGGCCAATACAAAGAAAGCGAGAGGGCGACGGTTGTCAGGGAAGGAACCAACAGGGAATAATGCACCAGTGATTTTAAATGTCAAGACCTCATTTTTCATATGCATTAGATCACGGCTGCCCATTTGATTTAAACATATATATCTCTGGGGCACCGATCTACACTGGAAGAACTACTCTGGAGAGTAGCTGAGAGCCCTCAACTGAGAGCCCTACACTCAGTGTTAGAGTAAAAACGTCTGGGTTTCAGAGGCTAGTTTTGAGTATGTTTTTTTTTTTTTTCTTCTTCTTTTTAATCCCTATTGGGTAGATTAGATATGGATTTTGGATGGTTCGAAAACCACATAACAGGATTGTGATGTCCAATCTGTGATCATAGAATTATCTCTGCAAATGTTTGGCAAAAAAGAAAATCTGCCAAAAAAATCAAAATCTGAGATGGGGATTAAAGGTCTTTGAACTCTTGGGCCCACAGGATTGCTGTTCAGCATGAGAACTGAGCATTTTTAGAAAATCCATCCATCCATCCATCCATCCATAACTGCTTATCCGTAGTAAGGTGGATCTACTGAATGTGAAGGAGGCAGCATACCATATCTGTACATGTACATATTAACAGAGGCTCAATATGGCGTTTTGTCACATTGTAGATCATTTGTGGCCAGTTGTAATTTCCTGGGGTTTATTAGGGCTGTAGTAGATAATAAAAAAAATAAATCACTTTAAAAGTGTCTAAACAAATATGTATTTAGGACCATGTTCGAATTCCCCTCGCATAGCTAAAATCCCCAAATCTTTTGTCACAACAGTTCACAAATCCTGCTGCACACAGTGTTTGCACGTTGTTTTTGTTTTTTGTTTTGTTTTTGTTGGTCATAGTTTCATCACTCATGTTTGAAACGTGCAGTCGTTTTCAATCATTTTGATACTAGGGCCACTATTTATTCAGTACTTGAGCCACAGACCCACAAATCTTGATGACATTTTCCCCCACATTCCAAAACTAAAGCTTTCTTTTGGTTTTGTCCACAATACCAGGGGGGTATTTCACGAAAGGTGGATTAGCAAATCGGGGATTTAAGCCAAAACCAGGCTTATTAAAGCCTGGTCTTTAGAGCCTGGTTTTTTCTGTTCCACTAAAGCCAAGCAAGGCTTTAAAATGGGAGGATTTAGCAAGCCAGGATAGTCAAGCCTGGCTAAAAAAAACAGCTTGGCTTTTTTTTCTAGACCCCTTTGGTAGAAGGCAGAATCACTGATCCTTCTTCTTTGTGGGGTATTATGGAAGCTGCCATCCTTAATAGTTGCATTTGCGCCTCCTTCTGTATATCTTACTTAGTAGAAGAACTTCCGTCTATCCCACAGACTTACTGCTACAATTGATACAAGGACTTAATCTTCTAAGACAAATTCTGATGCCATAATAGATACATGTATTTTCACACTCACTCAAGAGGGGCCACAATGCATATTACTGCCATTGCCAAAAAATAGAGCTTGTTAGAGTGTCTATTCTTGCTATATTTGAATTGAAATCCTGAATAAAATCCTCATATTTTTAAATGGAATCCTTAAAAGTAAATCATTTTTATTTATTTTCAATGCAATTATTTATACCAGTAACTTTATGAACTTTATGACACAGTACTATATGTAGTATTGTATGACACAGTACTGTACTCAAAGTACAGTGAGTACAGTATAGTATAATACAGTACAGTACAGTATGTACAGTACTGTATGATACAGTACAGAGCATAGAATACGATACAGTGCATTGTGGTGCAATACAGTATGATACAGTATGATACAGTACAGTGCATAGAGTACAGTACAGAGCATTGTGGTATAGTACTGTATGATGCAGTACAGGAAAGCACAAGGTGGTTCTGTACTGTATCATACTGTACTGTACTGTACTGTACTGTACTGTACTGTACTGTACTGTACTGTACTGTACTGTACTGTACTGTACCACACTGTACTTCACTGTATTGTACTGCATCATACTGTACTGTGCCATATTGCACTGTGCCATACTGTATATACTGAAATATGGGACTTGTGTTTTTTTTCTTTAATGACCAATATGGTGTTATTTATTGATCTGCAATATGACTGCAGGCTGATAAATAAGGCAACATAAACCCATAATAATTGAAGAAGTGTTAT
Source organism: Benthosema pterotum (assembly GCA_039105355.1). Taxonomy (NCBI): domain Eukaryota; kingdom Metazoa; phylum Chordata; class Actinopteri; order Myctophiformes; family Myctophidae; genus Benthosema; species Benthosema pterotum. The sequence goes on from CM076978.1 coordinate 2,687,100, forward strand.
TAAAACTCATTGGTTTGTAATCAGATTTGACTGTCTAATGCCCAGTAAAGACATCAAGATTAGGTTTAAACTGACTGTTAGCCTGGTCGGAGCAGGCTAAGTCCATAGCATTAGTTTCCATGGGAAACTATGTGGCATTGCTTTCATGAAACCAATCAAGCCTCAACATATCCAGGTTAACTGGTCAAGTTAATCTGGCAAGATTAACCAGTTTTCATGAACCGAATGAACGCTAATCCAGGACATAATAAACTGGGATATCAGTTAAATCTGGCTTTTTCCCTAATCTACCTTTCGTGAAATAGGCCCCAGGTGGACTTCGCAAACAAAACATGCTATTCTCTAATCGTTGTACACCTGAAACCAAATGGGCAATCATGGGTCGGTTTGGTTTCATTTTTACGCTCTCAAAGAGTTACATCTGGTTAACCAACTTTCTGTCACTTACCTGGGGACCACCTGGAACTTTCTTAAAGGGGAATTCCACCCATTTTCAACATTTTTTGAGAGTGTACAAAGTGTGTACAAATCCATTTGTACGCTCTCAGAAAAAAAGAAGCGTCTAAAGCAGGGGTTGGAAGCCTTTTTGGCTGAGAGAGCCATGAACACCACATATTTTTAAATGAAATTCTGTGAGAGCCATACATTTTTTTTAACCTAAAACACAAGTAAATTTGTGCATTTTATGTAATTTCAACACCCAGAAGTACCATAAGTCTAAGTTATTTTTATAACATTCTTATGCTGTTGCTATTTTATCATTGCATATTGGACACACTGCAGAACCCGCTCTCTCACAACAGCAAATTCCTCCAGCCCTCTATTTCTAGGAACAAAGAAGGGGAAATGTTTTTTATCATGTCCACCCTCACATCTAAGGTATATTAATGACATATTGAATGTTGAAAAATGGGCAGAGTTCCTGTTAACCCTTAGTGTCCTGAACGTGTTTTGGTGTTTTATCTGTTGAAAAATAGCAGATCAACAAGCTCATGTCGCGCCACCGAGTGGCGCGACATGAGCTTGTTGTTCTGAATTGTGAAAATGTGAAAAAATGTGCTGCAAATTCTGAATATGTTATTTTGAAATCTCTGATATGTTATTTTGGAAGCAAAACATTTTTTATCCAAAATTTTTGCATCTGGGGGATCCCTAGAACAAAGGTTTTCAGATGGGGGGTCTGCAGCCAGATATGGATAATTCTGGTGGTCCTTGGCTTGGCCTTGGACACAGGACACAGATTTTCCAGAAAAAAAACTAGAA
>CM076978.1:2688862-2808862 GCA_039105355.1 Benthosema pterotum
ATACATTAGATATAGAATACATTAGACATAGCCCATATCTTTGCTTCTGTTAGAGCTATAATAATAATATTGGTGTCAAAGTATACATTTAGGGTCAAGGAATCCAATAAAATACTTTCAAGAAAAAATAATAATATTTTTTTCATACCATGACAACTGGTGTAAAATAATGCACATTTTCATTAAAAATGTGTTTAAACAGGGTAACTTTAACCCCCTCATTCGCTAAAACTTCCATTTGTTTTTTTTTTTTTTTTTGCATGAAAATACCTTAGTATTATAAGGAAAACATTTTATCCAAAGAGACGAGTTGCGTCACATTTCATTTCTGAGATATACAACGCTTTTCAAAATGTCCGCCACCATTCTCAGCAATCCACATAGCCCATAGCACTGTTAGAGGTATAATAATAATATTGGTGTTTAAGTATACTTTTTAAAGGTCAATCAAGCCAATAAAATACATTTCAAGCCTCAAAAAACAATATTGTTTTCGTTACCACAACAACAATTAAAAAAAAAAGTGTTTTAAGAGGGTACCGATCTTTATACCCCCTCACTTGCTAAAACTTCCATTTAGTTTTCTATTTGACATGGAAGTACATCGAAGTACAGGGTAATAGAAAATATTCATCAAAAGAGACAAACTGCATCACTGTTCCATTTTTTTCAAAATGGCTGACACCATTGCCCGCATTTACACAATACAGCATATCCCATTTATTTAGTTCTGTTAAAACTATGACAAAAAGTATGGTGAAGAGAATTTTTATAAGGTATAATATAAGTTAGAAGAAACAGTTTTTAGCAGGGTAACTTCCACCCCTTCCAAACCACTCTAATTTTTTTCATTTTTCATTTGGCATGGAAGTCACAGGGCATGGCACCATAAAATAATAATAACTTAACTCTCCGACACACTGGAATACCATAAGGCAATAAGGACATTATCAAAATTAGACAAATTACTCGGAAATATCTAAATAAAAAAAAATATTTCGGAAATATATGCGTTTAAAATGGCCACCACCATTTGAAATAATACAACAGCAGTCAAGTATTGTATTGTATGTAGTATTTGGACTTCAGTTAAAGCTATAATAATGGTAAACCTCAAATTGTACATTTTTATGTACCATTTTGTATCATGACAATGACGTTTCAAATCCTATATAATGTATATGAGACAAGTTTTAAAGCTGTTTTAGACTTTCATCAACTTTGCATTCAGTGTTCAACGTACCTCACATGGGTCTGCATGGGGCACCTGTGTAGAGGATTCCGTAGCATAGATTCAGTAATGCACATGTGGGCATGGTTCAGACTCATCTGAACTGAAGGCTTAGATTTCTGCTATGATCATGGGCTATGAACAGTTATAGTGGTTCAGAAATTCGGTTAGATGCCACTCGAGCTTCTCCCTACAGGGAGATACTTGTTGCACATCACACTGGGAGGAGACTCCAAGGCAGAACAAGGATAGGCTTGAGAATTACACCACTCATTGGCAATGGAATCCCTATAGATCCACCGGTTATGAATGTTGCTCTGGAGAGGGAAGTCTGGAGCTCTCTGGTGGAGCTGTCACCCCCCGTGATCCAACTATGTATATAAGTGGTTGAAGATGGATATATGGATATTTTTTAATGTTGCATGGAATGCAAGAGTGACAGACTTCGCTAGCTTTGTCACTCATTAAGAAAGGAAACCATAAGATGTGTGCCATTTATAGATATGATTGCTTAGTCCCCCAAACAAAGTTTACACTAATGTATAGTACTAAAAAGGAGGTTCTAGACGATAATCAAACTTCTTCAAGAGGAGCAAGGTGCATTCTGTTCTGATCATGAATCTGAATAGCTATTCATTCTTGAATATGGGGTGAGGGCAGGATTAAAGTTCTCAGTACTGGGTACTGATTTCAGTCCTGAGGATTTCACAGGGGTCATTTAATTAGTTCAGTGGTTATTTGCAAAAGATCATTTTCAGTCTCAAGATTTTTTTTACTTTAATCCCTGGGTGAGGGGCTCTTTGTTGTGGGTCATTCAATCTCTGTACACCCAAAGTAAAATCTGTGTCTGTTTCGTGAGATACTGTGTGTTGGGCAGTAACTCACAAAAGGTGACACAGCATTGGTCCAAATTTGACACTTACGTGTGCATATTTCACCATCAATCTGACGATAATGACAAAAACATATATATATATTTTTTTAGCATATAACTAATGGACATGCAGCTTTGTGTGTGTTTGTTAATTCAGTGTTGCTCACCTCAGAGCAATGCTATTATTTTATTCACAGACACAAAGATGGGATCTGATGTATTGCTATATTTGTGGCAGACATTTTAAAAACGTATGTATTTTTTAAATGAAAAGTGATACAACTTGTTTCTTTGGATATTTTCCCTATAACCCTAGGTATATTTTACCACTGTTGTCATTGCAATGACAAATGTATTGGTTTTCTTTTTATTCAATTGTTTATTGAATTGGATTACTTGGCAACAAAAATGAATTGGATTACTTGACACAGATATTATTATAGCTCTAACAGGAGCTCTAATTGGTGGTGGCCATTTTGAAAACTGTGTATATTTCAGGAAAAAAGTGATGCAGTTTGTCTCTTTGGATAAATCTTTTCCTCTTCCATGCCAAAGACAAAATTAAATGAAAGTTTTAGTGGATATAAATTTGCACTGTTAAAACATATTTTTCAAATGAAATTTGCATATTTGCCCCTGTTGTTGTGGTAACAAAAACAATATTGGGTTCTTTAGTCTTTAAATGTATTTTATTGGATTCTTTGACCCTAAAATGTATACTTTGACACCAATGTTATTATTATAGCTCTAACAGAAGCAAAGCTATGGGCTATGCTGTATTGCTGAGAATGGTGGCGGCCATTTTGAAAAACGTGTATATTTCAGAAATGAAAGGTGATACAGCTTGTCTCTTTGGATAAATGTTTTCCTATTATCCTAAGGTACTTCCATGCCAAAGAGAAAACAAAATGGAAGTTTTAGCAGGTGAGGGGGTACAAAGTTACCCTGTTAAAACACATTTTTTTGAATGAAATTTGCATATTTTACCCCGGTTGTCATGGTAACGAAAACAATATTGAGTTTTTTAGTCTTGAAATGTATTTTATTGGATTCCTTGACCCTAAAAATGTATACTTTGACACCAATATTATTATTATAGCTCTAACAGAAGCAAAGATATGGGCTATGCTGTATTGCTGAGAATGGTGGTGGCCATTTTGAAAAACGTGTATATTTCAGAAATGAAAGGTGGTACAGCTTGTCTCTTTGGATAAATATTTTCCTATTATCCTAAGGTAGTTCCATGCCAAAGAGAAAACAAAATAGAAGTTTTAGCAGGTGAGGGGGTATAAAGTTACCCTGTTAAAACCCATTTTTTAATGAAATTTGCTTATTTTACCCCGGTCGCCATGGTAACGAAAACAATATTGAGTTTTTTAGTCTTGAAATGTATTTTATTGGATTCCTTGACCCTAAAAATGTATACTTTGACACCAATATTATTATTATAGCTCTAACAGAAGCAAAGATATGGGCTATGCTGTATTGCTGAGAATGGTGGTGGCCATTTTGAAAAACGTGTATATTTCAGAAATGAAAGGTGATACAGCTTGTCTCTTTGGATAAATATTTTCCTATTATCCTAAGGTAGTTCCATGCCAAAGAGAAAACAAAATAGAAGTTTTAGCAGGTGAGGGGGTATAAAGTTACCCTGTTAAAACCCATTTTTTAATGAAATTTGCTTATTTTACCCCGGTCGCCATGGTAACAAAAACAATATTGAGTTTTTTAGTCTTGAAATGTATTTTATTGGATTCCTTGACCCTAAAAATGTAGACTTCGACACCATTATTATTATTATAGCTCCATCAGAGGCAAAGATACGGGGTATGGTGTAATACTGGTTCATTGTCGCGGCCATTTTGAAAACGTGAATATTTCTGAATGAAGGCGACACAGCTTGTCTCTTTGGATGAATCTTTTCCTATCACCCTAAGGTACTTCCATGCCAAAGGGAATATCTGTGTCATAACTTGAAGTCAAAAGTTGATTACATCCTCCACTACTAGATATTTTTCAAAAAAGGTGAAGTTTCCCTTCAAATAATGCTGTATCACAGTGGATGTGATGGAAAGTTGGTTAACCAGATGTTAACCGAATGTAACTCTTTGAGAGCGTAAAAATGAAACCAAATGGACCCGCAAGGGTCCATTTGGTTTCATTTTACGCTCTCAAAGAGTTAAAATGTTCATCATCTGAATCCCAAGTCTACACAACTAGAGAATGTAGAAGATTAATGGTCATTTTGATCTGTATGTTTGCCTGTTTTGTTTCCCAAATCCAGCCTGGTATTGTGCTGAATAAATAGCAGGCCCTGGTATCAAAAAGGTTGAAAACCACTGCTGTATCGAATTAAGAAACCAACAAAGCCTTTTCTTTTTGGAAGCAAACACGCACACGTACACACGCAGGAACTCCCCTAATATAAAGCGGGATGTGGGGGTCTCTGGGGGGTCGTTTTGGGCCCCCTGGCTGGGGGTTGACGTGTGTTTGGGCACGGCACACAGTGATGACATCACCACAACGCTCCGTTACCATGGAGACGGCGTGTGTCACACAACTACAAACACATGAGCCTATGAATGACATCATTGTGCTGTATAACTGAGCAACGTTATATCTAATTATACATCTAAAGCATGAATACAGATAGGGGGCTGCGTGTGCGTGTGTGTATGCATGTGTGTGTGTGTGTAGACTTTTATTTAGCATATTCATATGTTGCTCGGCCCACTCAGGTGGCTCCGAAATTCCAAAATAAAAGCCTTCAAAGGGACTACGCTACAGCGTGTCCTTTTTTGTTTTTTATCAGGGAACTGAGTGTTCCCACAGAACAACACAAGAACGGACGGATTTGTTATATGAATTTGAAATCTTGTCTCTATCTCTCTCTCTCTTTCTCACGCTCACTCTCCCAGTGGTAATGGAAGTCAGGGCTGGATCTAGGCATGGGTATGGGCGGGCAATGCCCCCCTAAATGCCCTGACTGCCCCAGCAAACATGATTTCTCGCGAATAACCCAAGTTTCAAAAATATTTCAAATTAAAATGCTTATATTTAAAATAATTTGAAACACTACTACTGCTACTAACTAACTACAGCTGTGTCACCACTAAATCAACAGCATTTCATCATTGAAAACAGAAAACTCTCTGAGTCAGACCTTTAGCTTTATGCATGCTGCGTGTCTGTTGAAACTTCAACAACAACTGATGTTAATTTTAATGCTTACTTGCCTAATAGAAGTCCTGTAAATGCTTCGCGCCACAGGCGAAGAAACCACTCCCGTACCATTTTCTCCTGCCCTCGCAATTGGGAAATGTTACATCCGGGCACCATGGAAATTGTGAGAAGCATTTTCTCGGGCTCTCACTGCAAAACAAGCGCTTGTTTCTTCTTTCTATTTCACAAACAGTTATGTTCTAAGGGGCCGTTCAGACGAAGAATGATAAACGCATGCATTGTCGCCTGGATCAGCGTCAGCTTTTCCCCGGCATGATACATTTGCAAGCCTAAATAAAAACAAAAAGAAAAGCTAAAGAGAATCACAGTCTGGTAGCCTCGACACCCAGGCTTTCATTTTCGTTCGCCTTGCGCGAAAACGGAAAGCCTGGACTAACGCACGTTGGAAAGTGGCCTTCAAGTGGGAGTGAACCTTCCGGGGTGGGCGTCGCTCTAAATGATGTGACGTAGAGCAGAGGAGGAGTCAACCTTCCGGGTGGGCGTGGCTCTAAATGATGTGACGTAGAACAGCAGTGGACGGGCGTGGGAGGGGCCGGAGATGACGACACGTTAGTGAGATCAAATCAGAGCGCAGCACTTCCGCCGTGTGGATCCCACGACACCCCCGCCCCCCAAGGCCAAAATCATTGAGGGCTAGACCAGGCTACAGGTCTGGTGAATGGCTGTTGTGTGCACACCACAAAACGAGCACGTGTGCGACAACTAGCAGTGCTATACTGCTAAACCTCTTCTCCATAACGTTTTTTTGCCTTTTTATATATTTTCGACTGATTTGAAAAACAACAAAATTGTTCAATTAGCTTGATCTACATCAATACACTGTGAGCTTCTAGATCGGCAATTTGAACTATTTTTTTTTTTTTTCAAAACAGTAAAAAAAAGGCAAAGGGTAGGGTTTTGCGCTGTCACCGATAAACCCATTATCGCTAAACTTCTTTGGCATCTTTTACTATTTTCAAAAACATTTTCGAATAGTTAAAATATCAGGTCTACAAGTTCAGAATGTGTCAATGCATTTGGCTAGTTCACCTGACCTCAAAAAAAGTGAGCAAAGAAGTTAATGGAAAAGTGGTTTCGCAACTACGGAAATAGGGGCCCCTGGAGTCTTGTGACATAACACTTACAGTACAGTAGATGCTGTCACAATCATGACATTTCAGTTGACGGATAACCGTCTTTGATTGGGGACTTTGCTTTTACAGAAGTGCATATTCAATGTGCAACGTAACTAGATTAATACAATCCTTGTCTCTGTCTGTCTGTCTGTCTGTCTGTCTGTCTGTCTGTCTGTCTGTCTGTCTGTCTGTCTGTCTGTCTGTCTGTCTGTCTGTCTGTCTGTCTGTCTCTCAGAGGATCAGCGGTCAGGTTCTGGGCAGAGACCTTAGCATGTTTGGTGAATCACTGAGTTCGGGTGTGGACATCGATAGCAACGGTTACCAAGGTAACGCTGAGTGTATTTGTCTGTGTATGTGTGTGCGTGTGTGTGTGTGTGTGTGTGTGTGTGTGTGTGTGTGCACGTGCATGCCCCACACGCCCTGACATAGCAGGATATCCTGTGGAAGTGTACGATTCCAACTAACAACCCTGACTGCTCTCTCTCTCTCGCTCTCTCTCTCTCTCTCTCTCTCTCTCTCTCCACTCTCTCTCTCTCTCTCTCTCTCTCTCTCTCTCTCTCTCTCTCTCTCTCTCTCTCCTCTCCTCTCTCTCTCTCTCTCTCTCTCTCTCTCTCTCTCTCTCTCTCTCTCTCTCTCTCTCTCTCTCTCTCTCTCTCTCTCTCTCTCTCTCTCTCTCTCTCTCTCTCTCTCTCTCTCTCTCTCTCTCTCTCTCCCCTTCTCCCCCCCCCCCCCCTCTCTCTCTCTCTCTCTCTCTCTCTCTCTCTCTCTCTCTATATCTTGAACTTAATGCAGTAGCAATACCACAATATCAATAGTTATTTAATAACATAAGTACGGATTCAGTATTCTGCAGTATCTCTCTCTCTCTCTCTCTCTGTCTCTCTCTGCAATGGCATGTGAACACACCGATTACATTGCCAAACCCAAAGTGGAACAAAACAAATCCATAGTGGGAGGCGAGCAGTCTTGTGTGAATGATCGGGTCCATTTGGTCACAACCAAGATGGCGTGACACAAGTGTCTGGAATCAATCAAATACCTAACAATTGTGCTTTTTTTTTTCCTTTACCCCCCCTCTCTCTCCCCAGATGTTGCAATAGGAGCGTTCCTGTCTGATGCAGCTGTAGTTCTCAGGTACAGTGGCGGAAACCTTTTACTTAAAAGGGGAATTCCACCCATTTCCACCATTTTTCTGTTAGTATACTGTTGTGTAAACAATAAAAACGACCTCCTTCATGCTCTCACTTTGTTGTTAAGCATCTGCATTACTTAAATTGCAAGAAGTCTACACAATTGGAGAATGCAGAAGATTTGTCGATTTGAATAACAAAAAACAAATCTTAATCTTGAAGGCTAAATGTCATCAAATGCTGGACAGTCCATGGCTCAAATACGGAACTTCGATACACGAATGACTTGCACCGGGAGGATTAAGCGAGCAAAAACAGGAAGTTGTAATAATGAGGCCTCATAAAATCTCATCAAGCTTCCTGTTGTGTATTGTTCTGCTCGCTAAAACCGGCTGTGTTTGTGTCGTGTTTCTCACCATGGTTGCAATGGGTCTGGTCCACAACGATTCAATACTCTTCCAACAAAGACCACCCCCACAACACCAGAGGAGGTGCAACTAACCATGTGCAACCCAGATTCGGCCCAAACAAGGGTTTTCGCTCCTATGCCACAAAAATGTGGAACGCCCTACCAAAAGTCAATAAAACCAACAAATCCTTAGACTCCTTCAAAACGAGGCTACTCTCAAAGGGCACATACGGATGGCTGCAATTCGACCTCTGTGAAACATAATTCCCCCCAACCATCACCTTTTTACCTTCCTTTTACCTCCACGATGATTTCCTGCTTCTGTGAATATTTGTATGGCTCTAAATGTCAGGATGAACTGAACATGGTGGACTCTCTTGTAAACATGTGGAAAAATGCTTTATCGTGTTGTCCACTAACAGTTAACAGTCAAGCTACTTGACACAAGGCACAAGTAAAGCGATCGGACGCGTTCGTCGGCCGTCCCTCGAAGTACTATGATTGGCCGGTTTATATGATGACGTAATGTGACACAATTAAGAGACCTTTATAAGTAATGTCATAAGTATTATCTCCTGAAGGATTCTGCAAAAAAATCTGCAAACAACAATAGACCTTTAGGTAAGCCCCTCCCCAAACTGCTATGGTCCAATCACAGCTAAGCATAACATGTGACAGAAAAAAAAAACTCTCCACCAATAGCTTTCCTATATGATAAAACATTGTTTAAAAAAAAAATAAATGTCACACACACATTTTTCTACTTGTTGATGGATTTGGAAGAGATTTTGAAGGTCTGGTTCCAAAAACTAACCAGTATTTATTGTGTAAAGTCCATGATATTTACATTGGACTGAATGAGCCCGGTTGGCCATGGCCTACTTGTGCGGAATCTACTGAGTGCAGATTTTTTTTTTTTTAAATCGTGCTTGGAATGTACTCTAAGGGCTCCATTTTCGTCACCGCTAAACCCCTTATCCCTTAACTTCTTTGCCTTTTTAAACTATTAAAAAAGAACATTTTTCAATAGTTTAAATGGTCAGTCTACAAGTTCACAATGTGTCAATAGATTGGCACATTGAACTATTCCCAAAAGTTTTTAAAAATAGTTTAAAAAAAAGGGATAAGGTGTTTAGCATGTAACAAAAATGGAGCCCTAAATCTCCAGACCGTTAATACAAATATCAATCAATCAATCATTTAATCAATCAATGTCACTTCCTGTGCCCGTGTGCATGCAGGACCCGTCCCGTTCTGAAGGTAGAGGCGTCCCTGCTGCTGCCTGAAAAGCTGAACCGCTCGGTGGAGGCGTGTCAGGACCACTCTGGTCCCGGGGCGTCTAGAGTGTGTGCCAACGTCACTGTGTGTTTCAGAGCATCCGCAAGACAGTACCGAGGACACATAGGTACGTACGGACAGGCGGAAGCCGCACCCATACCATTTTTGGTTACAGGACTTTTATTAGGCAATTAACACATAGGTACGTACGGACAGACTGTACCGAGCAGGGGCGGATGTAACATTTCCCAATTGCGGGGGCCAGAGAAAATGGTATGGGGACGACTTCATCGCCCGTGGCGCGAAGCGTCACAGGTTACAGGACTTTTATTAGGCAATTAACTCACGGTCTTCGTCGTGTTTGTCGTTTTCTGCCCTATGCCATGGCTGAAGCCAGTGCATTCGGTAAAAAAACCCTTATTCTGAAGCGCCAGATCTCCTAAACAGGATGTGTGACGTCATGGTGTTTCTGGTGTCTTGACTAACCTGTCCTCTGACGATCTGAGGAAAAAGGAAAAAGTTCCGGGTCAAAAGTCAGGAAGTGACGATAGGCCTAGTTGATTTACCCGTGTGCAAACAACAGTCCGGGGGAGAATCTCTGGAATGGCTTTTGAATGCATTGGATTGAATGGGTGCGAATGGGACAAAAAAAATCTAAATGGCCGCGCCCATTCTCTCCCAAATGAAAGTCAACAACGGAATGATCATCAGACGATGCACTCGGACTAATAGATGGATTAAAGAATGAAATCTACAAATTGTCATGTTTTGCGCCAACGGCGTGATCGGCGAGCGTTGCCCTACGGCAATTCGACGATTCCGCCGTGGACAAAGCCAACTCGGGTCGTGACAAATCATGATGACACACACAATATCATCATATAAATCTAATTAGCAAGAATTAGAAATCGGCAGGATACAACACTTTTTGTTTCGTTTTTCATCTTAGAAATTATTTGATCGTCCCAAAAGATTGTGTGTGCCATCATGATTTGTCACGACCCGAGTTGGCTTTGTCCGCGTTGTAGTCATCTTTATATAAAAGTATTTTCGAAAAGTCTATGAGAATGAATGGGGAATAGACTTCTGGAACCAGGGCAATGACGTCACTGCGCAGGTCTATTGCCTCTAAGGTTTCGTAACATCTAGATTTAACCGTTTAGGCATAGTTTACAGAGGTTGTTTTTCAAGTTGTTTTTTTCTGCTGACGCCTCCACCAGACGGTTATGGATTATTCTGCTCATTGTCTTTGATAAAATGACATCTTTGATCTAAACGGACTTGTTGTAAACAGGAACCTGTCTGTGTGTGTGTGTGCATATCAGCATCGCGGGGGAAACGGGGGAGGCGTAGGCAGAGGAAACTCAACGCGCACACACTGTGTGTGTGTGTGTGTGTGTGTGTGTGTGTGTGTGTGTGCGCAGCGCGCGCCCGTGTGCTTGTGCGTGCGTTTGTGTTTACACTGAGCTAACAGGTGGCTCCAGTTAGTTTCATGTGTCCCACATTCTTGCACAGTGTGTGTGTGTGTGTGTGTGTGTGTGTGTGTGTGTGTGTGTTGTGTGTGTGTGTGTGTGTGTGTGTGTGTGTGTGTGTGTGTGTGTGTGTTAATGTTTAGTTAGTACAAGGTCAGTGCCAGTTTCATTAAGCTACTTCTGTGTGAAGCCGTCACACGTGCTGCGTGTTCAATTATTTCAAATCAAAAGCAGCTTTATTGGCACCAGTGGACGCGTGTTTACAAGTAATTAAGTGCCAAAATGGTCGACTACAGGCATTGAATTTGATGTGACGACAGTTAACACGTTGTACAATGAATGAACAACAATGAACGTTCAACAAGGGATGGACAGACAGACAGACAGACAGACAGACAGACAGACAGACAGACAGACAGACAGACAGACAGACAGACGGATTCAAGTGGGGAATTTCAAGATGTCATGGTCGCATCACGGCAGTTAACCGTCACTCCCACCAGGGGTCATCATTGTGTCCGTGGAAAATGGTAGATTTTCTGATAGCATTCTTATTTTGATCATAATAATGCCAAATTAGTGAGTGTCAGTGTCATTAGTAAGTGTCATTTTCTCCAGACTATGTTCCATTTAATTCTCCACAGCAGTAGTTTTCAACCAGTGGTCCTTGAGAGGGCACGAGGTGGACCCCAGGCTAAATGATGGAAAGTTGGTTAACCAGATGGAACTCTTTGAGAGCGTAAACATGAAACCAAATGGACCCGCAAGGGTCCATTTGGTTTCATGTTCATCACCTGAATTAGCCCAAGTCTACACAACTAGAGAATGTAGAAGAATAGTCATATCTGATCTATGTATTTTTGTTTCCGAAATCCAGCCTGGTATTGTGGAGAAAAGCAAAAGAAATCTGTAGTTTTGGGCTCTGTGGGGCTAAAATGTCATCAAATGGTCCGTGGCCCAAATGCTAAATAAATAGGGGACCCTAGTATCAAAATGGCTGAAAACCACTGCTCCAGAGTATGACACTGATTTATTATAAGACTATGTGTGGCACATTAGGTTTTACTTGCAAGAAACACACTCAACTCTAGTGTACAAAAATGTCAAATTTGTTTTTCCTCTCCTCTCCTCTCCTCTCCTCTCCTCTCCTCTCCTCTCCTTCCCTCTCCTCTCCTCTCCTCTCCTCTCCTCTCCTCTCCTCTCCTCTCCTCTCCTCCTCCTCTCCAGACATCCACTATAATCTCACAGCCGATGTTCTTCACAAGGCTTCCTTCCCTCACCGGTTCTATTTCCATGGAAACGGATCGTCCAATGCCACGACAGGCCGCGTCCGAATGCGCCTCAACCAGCTCACCTGCGCGCAACATCTCACCTACCTGAGGGTATGGCGGACATACTCTCTAAATACCTAAACCAGGGGTGCCCACACTTTTTTGACTTGAGAGCTACTTTCAAAATGAGCTGCTCAACAAGATCTACACATCAAAAATGTGATTGTTCCATGACTGAAAATCCATTTCAAGGCCCCCTAGAAAGTTAGAGCTTTGAAATAGTTGGTGATGGTGTTACTTACTGTTATAGTGTTTAAGAATAATGCACTTAAATAATGAAAAATAGAGGGGGAGAATTGGAAGGTTTTCCTGTATATGCTATTACTGACGTTTGAAAACAGGTTTGAGTTCACAGTTTGTGATATTGAGTATAGTTTCTTGCAACCAAAACTAAGAACTCTCACGTTTTTGTCCACAATTTGTCCACAATAACAGTTATTCTACATTTTCTAATTGTATGTACTCTTGAAAATGATGTAATTCAGATGTTTAAATATAATTTATCTCTTGAGAGTGTAAAATGAAACCAAATGGACCCGTAAGGGTCCATTTGGTTTCATTTTAACGCTCTCAAGAGTTACAGATCTATAAGGGTCCAAGTGCTGGGCGGACTGTCGTGTGATCTACCTGCACGGCCTGTGTGATCTACTGGTAGATCACCATCTACCTTTTGGGCAGCCCTGACCTAGACCTACATTTGTTAAATTGCACCTCAATCGCCCTATGGTTAGACTGGGATAGTGCCACATTGAGGGGTCAGAAACTGAGCCCTCGTTGATCTGCTGTTCCTGTAGACTGAATAGGGACAAACTGGAGTTGGAAATACGATGTTTTCAACGAGGGCAGCACAAATAAGAGATATTTTAGGCATGTGTGCAACGGTTGTAAAGTTTTGTCGTGCCACAACTACCGTAATTTCCAGACTATAAGCCGCTACTTAGCCACTTAATTATTAAGTCATAAGTCATGTTCATTTTGGTCTAATATTGATGTTTTGCCTCTTTTGTTTGCGAAAATCCATCCTGGAATTGTGAGCAAAAGCATGTTTTGGGGTCTGTGGGATGAAGATGTTGTTAAATTGTGAAAAAGTTGAAAAACCACTGCTCTAACATGAAGCACCTGACTATAAGCCTGGTGAGGCTTATACAAGGAAAAATCAGGATTTTGCCCCAAATTTAGCTGGTGCGGCTTATATTCAGGTGCGGCTTATAATCCGGAAATTACGATAAATGTTTATTTAATGCTCCCATCCCCCTCCCTTCCCTTTTCCCCCTCCCCTCCCCAACCACTTCTCCCTCCCTCCTCTATCTCCTCTCTCTCCTCTCCCCCTCCTCTCTCCTCTCCTCCCTCCCCTCCCCTCCCCTCCCTCCCTCACTCCTCTCTCTCCTTCTCCTTCCTCTCCTCTCCTCCTCCTCTCCTCCTCCCCTCCCCTCCCCTCTCCCCTCCCCTCCCCTCCCCTCCTCTCCTCTCCTCTCCTCTCCTCTCCTCTCCTCTCCTCTCCTCCCCTCCCTCTCCTCTCCTCTCCTCCAGAGAGAAGTGAGAGACATCTACACTCCGGTCCAGTTCGAGGCCTCCTATTGGCTGAGGCAGGCGTCCGCCGCCAGCCGGCCCAGCTCCAGAAGTATCCGCTCGTTAAAACCCATCCTACAGCAGAGACCTGGAAGCACACATGCTGTCACCAACCAGGTCTGCCTGCAACTCTCATTGTATCTCTCTTAACTATCCTTCTATTAAATGTAGAATACAACACATCCCAGAGGAAAAATGCTTCTCAGTTCAAGCTCAGAAGCGTCTCTTGAGACACCCATGTTTATATCTCATTTTAAGATCACCTAAAGATCACCTAAGATCACCTGAAATCTTGCTATATATAGCAAGAATTCAGCGTTGTCTCATTTATCTCTCGAATACATCTGTAGCAAACAATGGAGAGACTTCAGCTTTGCCTCATTCATCGATCATAGTATTCATCAAGGAGCCATAAAGAGACATAGGTGATCTTTAGGTGATCTTAAAATGAGAAATAAACGTTGTTTGAGCTTAAAACTGAGAAGCAATTCTTTCCTCTGGGATAGTCTGTGACTGTATACAGGCAAAACCCTGGCTATTTGAAGGAATTTATAAAACTTGACTGGACGGAACAAACAAGTGACCCAAAGAGAACATGTCTGGCCAAAAGAGGATAGAGGCCATGCTGTTTTTGTGGGCTAACCAACGGAGTAGAAAACAATATAGCCTACAGTCTCATCTCAAAACTCCAAGCGTAGTGTGCATAGACTTTTCAAAAGGCATTTACAAAGCAAACTTGGGTCGTGATAAATCATGACAACAAACACAATATGACACAATAAGCATGCTGTTTTTTCATCTATCTAATTATTTGTAAGGCTCAAACTGTGTTTGTTGTCATGATTTGTACTGTGAAGGCAGATTTTGGCATCAAAAAAGAAGAACAAGACACAAATAATGACAAATTTGAGAGTGAAACAAACTCATCCTGCTTTAGGTGCCTACGTGTCACCAATGTCACATCAGGGCTTGACACTAACACTTGCCCGCTTGCCCGGGGCAAGTAAAAAAAAATGGTAGGGCAAGTGAAGACTGCTACCTGGTTGCCCGATCGGGCAAGTGTGTGACTTAGTGCGCAATAACACAACACAAGATAAATTGGTCTTGAAGGTGGTCATTGCGACCTGGGCTATTTAAGATGATGAATTTTAACTCTTGAGAGTGTAAAAATGAAACCAAATGGACCGCAAGGGTCCATTTGGTTTCATTTTTACGTTCTCAAGAGTTACATCTGCTTAATCAACTTAGCTGGGGACCACCTGGAACCCTCTCAGGGACCACCTGTTGAAAACCCCTGGTTTAAAGCACCCAAGTAGGAAGTAAACTTGAATGCAAAATTTACAATAATTTTTTGGGGGGGTTGACGGGGCCTGAGGTGCACATGACCTGAGGGCAAGTAGAACCTGACTTGCACTTGCCCGTGGGCAAGTGCCTCGGAGACCTTAAGTGTCAACCCCTGCGCATGTATATTTCGCTTTGACATCACAAACCGAGTTGTCTTTGTTCGCGAACAATCGTCACCACAGAGCTCAATAGAAAACTTTTTCTTTTCCGTCTGTCTGAGACATGTCTGTCTTTCTCTGTTTCAGACAAAGTTCTCCAGGTTTTGTTCGGAGGTCAACTGTTCAACCAACTTGCAACTTACAGCCCAGCTAGTTCTACCACAGTACGTTTACATGTGCACGCACACACACAGTTTACTGTTCTATGATCCTCATCAAGCACTGCTTTCATAGTAAACTGAGAAAGTGAATAAAATCATTTGCATTAGTTTCTTATCATGGTACATCAAATCTACCCGAGAGCCAGTTCTACCACTTGTTCAATATCATCCCAGGGGCCAAAGAAAATTCATTGACAGGCCCTGACTGTATCTTGTATCAAAAAGTATGAAAACCCCGGAGCTAGGAGAATTGTATATCAGTTATGTACTAATGTACATAATGCAGCCCACGCTGGTGGTAAACTCCATCTAAGGCTAAATACCGGCACGAGACCGATAGCGGACAAGTACCGTGAGGGAAAGTTGAAAAGAACTTTGAAGAGAGAGTTGTACATACTACTGTACTAATGTACCTAACTCTTTCAGGAACCTGTCCTACTTTGCGTTGGGGAGCGGACGGACTATTATGTTGAAGACAACGCTGAAGAACTCTGGAGATGACTCCTTCCTGCCCAGACTGTCACTACGCTTCCCTACTAATACAACATCCACTACATCAAAGTACTGGATACTGTGAGTACCGTAATAATACACATCCACTACATCAAAGTACTGGATACTGTGAGTACCGCAATAATACTACACATCCACTACATCAAAGTACTGGATACTGTGAGTACCGTAATACTACACATCCACTACATCAAAGTACTGGATACTGTGAGTACTGCAATATAATACTACACATCCACTACATCAAAAGTACTATACTGTGAGTACTGTAATACTACACATCCACTGCATCAAAGTACTAGATACTGTGAGTACTGCAATAATACTACACATCCACTACATCAAAGTACTGGATACTGTGAGTACCGTAATAATACACATCCACTACATCAAAGTACTGGATACTGTGAGTACCGTAATAATACACATCCACTACATCAAAGTACTGGATACTGTGAGTACCGTAATAATACACATCTACTGCATCAAAGTACTGGATACTGTGAGTACAGTAATACTATACACACCCACAAGCCAGAATGCAACTTTAGATCTGTTTATAATGGTATGGAAAGGTTAAATTATCCTCTATCTGTAAAGCATTTGTTTGATAACTTTCTGTCATTAAATAAAAGTGGTGGACTTGAGAGGCACTCGTTTGTATTAACAGATCGGGCTGGTGCCTCCTACATTATGTGCAAGAAAAAGAATCACCTGCAGAGAATTTACCTGCACAGAACTTTGACAGAAAGTACAATGTCTATGGTGGATTTTTAAACCAAACACTTTGCAGATAGAAATTCAATTCCACCGTTCCATACAGCTGCAATGTTGGTGAGTTTTGGTTAATACAAGCAGATCGCAAATGATTTTTTTTGGCAGTCAATGGAGGTTATTGCAACTCTAGATTCATCCCATTATATTAAAAAAAAAAATCTAGAATTGCATTGCGGCTACACTTCTACTAAATCAAAGTACTGCAGAATGTGATTGCATCCACTACATCATAGTACTTCAGTGTGAGAACTACAAACATCCATGACAAACTACAAACGTTCAAACCCCACACACACACATACAAACACACACACTAAAATGTTTCTAAGAATCTGCACAACAGCCAAACAGTTCCATGTACAGGCAGTTATGATTATAAGCATGATGTAGGTGAACTTCAATGTGATAACATCACATCCCTGTAGCCAGTAACACTTTACAGTACTATGATCTAGCTTACCTGTTAAGGTGTTTTTAGGTGGCAGACGCTGCATCATGAAGGTTCTATGTTTAGCGTACTTCCAAAGTGTGTAGTGTTTCAGTTACAGCATACGGTCTTTAATTAATCATCTTGAAAAATATATAGGCCTAAGCTTGTGTTTAATCCACATGAGGTCTTGTTTTCTACTTGGTTCAGACCTGTCATGGCAGCTTGACTATACCACCTGAACTCACTTCCTCTTCCTCTTCAAAATAAGAGCCTCTTGTAATATTTAGTCAAGACTAGTTTTTGTTCTATTACAGGACAATTCATAGCCTAATGTATTAAGCAGAATCTATTATTCCGGAGATTTATAAAAAAGTAAAAACACTGCATAGTAATACAAAGGTACAACAAATACATAAAAAGTAGTCAGCAAGAAACATAACATAACAGAACTTAACATAACAGTGGAACAGTGGCATATCTATAGTCCTATAATGAAACTATGTAGTATGGCTAGTGCCATACTATATAAAATACTATCCAGCATACGCCTGGAAGGTTGTCAATGCTTGTACTGTATTTTTTCTTTATTGGTTGAATAAAGATTAAATGACCGTAGCCCTCACTTCCCATGAACAACATTCTGTGTGTGTGTGTGTGTGTGTGTGTGTGTGTGCGTGCGCGTGTGCGTGTGCGTGTGTGTGTGTGTGTGTGTGTGTGTGTGTGTTGTGTATGTGCAGGATGTAAGCTGTGACGTCTCTGAAGGAGGGGTGGACTGCAGCATCTCCAGTCTGTCTCTACCGGCTAACACTGAGGTATACGGCAATCAGACATAGATAGCTATACAGCCCATGAGATTACTGCATTTACTGTATATCATTGGCTGCTGTTACATGCACAGAATCTATTCGGAATATCTATGATAAAAAAGAGAGGACAAAGCATGGGGACGTGGCACAGGCTGGTGCCGGAGGTTTGCACATGCTCACATGATTACACTGCGCATGTGCAAAATCCGGCACCAGCCTGTGCCACGCCCCCATGCTCTGTCCTCTCTTTTTTATCATAGATATTCCGAATAGATTCTGTGCATGTAACCATAGCCATTGTGTTATACCCATGGCAATGCCCTGAAAATGACATACTGACGTGCTTCTACTTCTGTGTCCTGCAGCTAGACATCAACTTCCTGTTGGACGTCAACCAGAGCAGCTCGGCCGGTGATGTCAGCATCTCTGTAACGCCAGCAGGTAATTATACTGTATATCCATCTATTCAAACCAGGAGCAAGTGAGTAGAAATGCTTTAAAGGTAATATAGGCAACTTTAGTGTGTACAAACTCTGTGTTGAATCTAACTCCACCTTACGTCCACTCTTTTGGCATCCTCTTATGAGCCTGACGAAAAGGACAAAGGTTCTGGAACATCTGCAGGGAAACAGCTGCAGCATCAAAGTAGATGCGATGTGGGGGAAAGGGCAAACAATATAGATATTTATGTATATATAGTTTATTTTATTTTTTTATTTTTTAAGTTGCCTATGATACCTATTTTCACAATATTTAAGAAGAAGAAAAAGAAAAAACAAACATAATGCCATTCTTCAAATCTTACAATCTAAGTGCTCTCTCCTCTCCTCTCCTCTCCTCTCCTCTCCTCTCCTCTCCTCTCCTCTCCCCTCCTCTCCTCTCCTCTCCTCTCCCCTCAGTGATAACTATGAGATGGAGGAGTATCTTGGTGACAACATGGTGGTGCTTCTCCTTCCTCTCAGATATGGAGTTGACGTCAACGTCCATGGGTGAGACCTTGACATTAGATGTTGTTCCCATAGTACTGCTTCCTGCGCTGGTTCAACCTATGGCTCATATCACTGCTTCACTGTTGACAGATGTATAGTAATTGTAAGTCAGGAAGTCAGAAAATATATGTCCCCAACTATCTAGAGTTGTGCTTGGATACATTAAATTAAAAACATTTCTTTATTATTTGTGTAAGGTGCAGGAAGTTGCCCTGCTGCCATGTAGTGTGTTATGCACTACCATATTGTCTCAAGTCAAACAAGGTTGTAACTTATACTAAAGTTGTTTTTGTGAAATGTCAAATTCACATGTGTGATTTCCTCCTTGTCACACATCCTTGTGGTCGCGTAGGCTTTTCCCCTCCGATAGACCTATTTCGCAAACTCCGCACTGGTTTTAAGTACAGAGTACACAGGTTGCAACCTTTAAAAAAAAAGGGGGGGTCGCCACCGTGGTCGCAAAATGTTCTCACTGTCGTTCACGAAAATGTATGCATTGCATACATATGCATGAATAGATGCGCTTTAAGTCGCATCTCATGTGGATGGACCTGCCCATTGACTCTGTCTGTCTGTCTGTCTGTCTGTCTGTCTGTCTGTCTGTCTGTCTGTCTGTCTGTCTGTCTGTCTGTCTGTCTGTCTGTCTGTCTGTCTGTCTGTCTGTGTCTGTCTGTCTCTCTGTTTGTCCGTCAGCTTTGTGTCTCCTACATCGTTTGTATTTGGAGATGAACAGTCCACTCCTGTTGACTGTTTCTCTGAGAGCTTCAACTTCACATATAAGGTAATGATACAGATAATACTCCTAACAATACTACACACAATGTATAACAATACTGTATACTTTGGCGTTTCTAAGCAATTTGGAGCCCTAGGCAAGATTTTCCCTGGAGCCCCCCTTACCAGATGGACCCTTATGGGTCCATTTGGTAAGGGGGGCTCCAGGGAAAATCTCCTGTAAAATGGCGCCCCCAGGGATAAAATTCTGAACTATTTTTAATCTAAAGAACATATTATGTGTTTTAATGTTCAATTCTAGTTATAGAGGATAAGTGTGATGTATTTATCCATATTAGGCTTGTTAGCCTGCATGGGATCCCTTTAAAACATGTCTGGTGGTTGCCGCTCCCCTCATGGCGCCCGAGGCAACTGCCTAGTCTGCCTAATGGCAAAAACGCCCCCTGACTGTATAATAGTACTAATGTTTGTCCATGTGTGTGTGTGTGTGTGTGTGTGTGTGTGTGTGTGTGTGTGTGTGTGTGTGTGTGTGTGTGTGTGTGCGCGGCGCGTGTGTGTGTGTGTGTGTGTGTGTGTGTGTGTGTGTGTGTGTGTGTTGTGTGTGTGTGTGTGTGTGTGTGTGTGTGTGTGTGTGTGTGTGTGTGTGTGTGTGTGTGAGGTATTGAACCTAGGTCCCAGCAGATCGGTGGACACTGTGATGGAGATTGAACTCCCAAAGAGCCTGGCTCCGTACAGCTACAGACTGCTGCAGCTCACCGACTGGCAGGTAAAAAACACAACATAACAACTAAGTGTGAGAAGATTCTGAACCACTAATACAGGGTTTTCAACAGGTGGTCCGGAGACCACCAGTGGTCCTTTGAGAGGGTTCCAGGTGGTCCCCATCTAAGTTGGTTAACCAGATGTAACTCTTGAGAACGTAAAAATGAAACCATTTTAACTCTTGAGAGCGTAAAAATGAAACCAAATGGACCCGCCAGGGTCCATTTGGTTTCATTTTTACGCTCTCAAGAGTTAAAATATCCATCGTGCAAATTAGTCCAAATCTGCACAACTAGAAGATTAATGGTCACTGACAGAAGCAAAAGAAATCTTTAGTTTTGGGGTCCGTGGGTCTAAAAAAAATATCCTTAATTGGTGGTCCGTGCATGGCTCAAACGTTGAATAAATGGTGGTCCCGGGTGTCAAAAAGGTTGAAAAGCCCTGCACGAATAGCTCAGCTTTGTGCCATACAGTGACGGAATTACACAGCAGTACTAGCCTGACTTCAGTCTGAATTGTCATTCCGTTTCACTTCATTATTCAGACTGAAGTCCCTCTCTACTACAGCAGTTTCTGGGATGGGCGTGATCAAAGCAGCAATCTACACGGTGATTGGTTCATACCAAGCCATTTCAATAATGGGAAAGCAGACGACGGTTGTCATTATTATGCTAATGCAGTGTCATTAGCATAATAATGACGTTGCTAACTAAACAAACACAGCCGACGAGCGTTACTAGCATGTGAACAAAAGCAGTAAAATATGTCGGATGATGATGTTCATAAAACCTAAAGCCTGACACTTCTTTAAAGAATAATAAAGTGAAACGAAGTGAGTGACAGGGCTGTTGGCCAATCAGGTGCTGGGCATGGATTTCCAACCGACAAAAACGGCCCCAAAGGCGATGAGGCCAGTCCTTGAATCACAAAGAAAAAAATAGGTAGTATTTTTAATGTGCTGATTCAGGGCTGAGCCAGGCTACAGCAGTACTGCAGTGAACGTGAATTGACTTCATAAACGGTCTGTCTGTCTGTCTGTCTGTCTGTCTGTCTGTCTGTCTGTCTGTCTGTCTGTCTGTCTGTCTGTCTGTCTGTCTGTCTGTCTGCCTGTCTGCCTGTCTGTCTGTCTGTCCAGTCCTCCCAGGGTCAGTGTCACCTCAGCAACCAGACGGCGACAGTAGAAGAAGAGTGTGAGCTCCCAGGCGTCTCCGTCCTCAAGCAGATCGTCTTTTATTTCAGCAAGACAACCACGCGCAGAATGGTAAACACATGCACACACACACACACACACACACACACACACACACACACACACACACACACACACACACACACACACACACACACACACACACACACACACACACACACACACACACACACACACACACACACACAGACACCGGGGGCGGGTGTAACATTTCCCAATCGGGGGGGGGGGCAGGAGAAAATGGTATGGGTTCGGCTTCATCGCCCATGTCGCTTCGCGCCACGGGCGATGAAGCCGCACCCACACCATTTTCAGTTACAGGACTTTTGTTAGGCAAGTAAAGCATCAATAATAACATCAGTTGTTGTTGAAGTTGCAACAGACACGCAGCATGCATAAAGCTAAAGGTCTGACTCAGAGAGTTTTCTGTTTTCAATGATGAAATGCTGTTGGTTTAGTGGTGACACAGCTAGGGTGACCAGATCCCAACTCACCAGATGTGGGACAAACAGTGTGTTTGTGTGGGACAATGTGGGACACATGCGGGGTCGTGTCGGACTGTCGCACAAATGAATAAATAGTACCCAATTTAGGTGTTTCTACTCTTCCCTTCACATACCACCACTATAGTTTGCCATTTGTTTCATCCACTAATAAGAGGCACTTAACAGAAATGTTTTTAAATGAACCATTTAGTGGACATTTACCTACAAACTATACACCTGGACAATATAACTGGACCAGGGCCAAAGCAACCAATAACAAACTAATAAAGACATTAATCAATGTATCTTTCTCCTAACAAAGACAACTACTGCAAGTCTGAAATTGTGGAGGCACACAATGAATGAAATAAATCACCAGAAACATAAATAAAAGTTTGATTAGCATTGGAGCCATCAAATTGTAAATGTGTCTGTCATAGCAGCATGAACAGGCTATGCACTTTTAGGTTTTGTCCATCACAAACCAAATGGACCCTTATGGGTCCATTCTGGTTTCATTTTATGCTCTCAAAGAGTTACAGATATACAAGGGTCCATTTGGTTGCCAATGGTCCTTTCTAGGAAGGAAGGAGGAAAAATGGTGGAAAAAAAGGGTTTTACTTTTATCTCTGGTGCCTGTCAACCAATTTCACCTCAACTCACCAGCACTTTCACTAATTTTGGCGCTAGGGGGGTCTGGAAAAAAAAGCTAAATATAGCGACAAATGCGTCAAGTTGGCAACACTGGTAAACAGAAGATAGTTTAGCCGCCGTTACCTTGTCTGTGTTCGAATCTTGTTTTGGTCGAGCAAGACGTTGCTTGTGAGTCTCACATTGTATTCACCCCCCTGTGTCACTGCAGACATCACAGTAAACTCTGTCAGAATCGCATTTCACTGGTTTCACCCAGGAATACATGGTCTCCCAGTCCTTATTACTATATTTACTTTTTTTTAGTTTCGTTCGGCTCCTCCTTGTTTCTTTTCTTTCATGTATTCATTCATTGCAACGCACGAAGCTAACACGTTGTGAGACAGTGCTGTTGTGTTGTGGTGGACGTTTACTTTACTAGTAGGCGCATTGATTTCCCAACACGGAGTATTCAAACTCCAGTTTGTCCCTATACAGGCCATTCAAACTTGGACACCTCAATGTCGCGCCGCTTCTACCGAGAATACAGACGGAGTTACCCATCTCCGTTCACTTCATGGGGTCAGTCCAATGGCGGCTGTTCTACATAGACTTCTATGGGAACAGGGACAGCAAATAAAACCGTCTCTCTCACACAAACACACACACGGCCCGCACCTTTCCCATTTGGACAGGCTTCGCTGCTCACAGGCAGGCTGCCGCGGATCAGTGTTGACACAATATTTTGCGAATTTGCGCAAACTATGAAAACTACAGCCTGTCAATCAAAATGCGGGACAAAGTCTCAATCGGCGGGACGCCTTAAAAGACAGCGAAATGCGGGACAATCCCGCACAAATCGGGACATCTGGTCAGTCTACCTATGACACAGCTGCAGAGGTTAGTTAGTAGCAGTAGTAGTGTTTCAAATCATTTTAAATATAAGAACTCCAATTTGAAATATCTTGGGTTGTTTTGCATGCCATCGTGTTTGGTGGAGGGGGCAGTCAGGGCATGCAGTCAGGGCATGCCCCCCATGCCCATGCCTAGGTCCGCCCCTGACAGCCACACACAGTCCACATGAATGTTACTAGGATTGCAGAATCGCAGTGCGGTTTCAGGAAGGAAAGAGGGACAGTTGACATGATATTCGTCACACGTCAGCTCCAAGAGAAATGCAGGGAACAGCATAAAGACTTGTATATTGCATTCTTGGACCTCTCAAAGGCGTTTGACACAGTACACAGGGACCTGCTGTGGCAAGTGCTGAAGAAATTTGGATGTCCACCCAAGTTTCTTAACATCCTTGAACAGTTTCATTCCGGGATGATGGCCAGAGTGGTAGTGGGGAGTCACAGTTCTGAACCCTTTAGTGTGCAGACTGGGGTGCGGCAGGGCTGTGTGCTAGCTCCAGTCATGTTTAATATCTTCCTGGTCTGTGTCACTACACTGCTACACAGGTTGATGGAGGAACACGCTGGAGTCACAATCGACTTCAGACTTGATGGCAACCTGTTCAACATCAGGAGGTTACAGGCAACTACCAAGTTGACCTCAGAAAAAATCATCGAGTTACAGTACGCCGATGACTGTGCCCTGGTGGCCCACACACCAGAGGCTCTACAGAGCACCCTCACTGCAGCGGTAACTGCATACAGGAGAATGGGGCTGACGATCAACACCCAGAAAACCGAGATCCTTTGTCAGTTGAGTGCTGGCCTCCCACGCCAGCCAACCACCTTCACAGCAGGAGGGCAACAACTGCTTACAGTTCCCACCTTCAAATACCTGGGAAGCATAATGTCAGATACCTGTACGATGGATGACGAAATCCAAAACCGCCTCAAACAGGCCTTAACATCCTTTGGTCGCCTACGAAGAAGGGTGTTTCTTAACAGAGACATTCATCTCCACACCAAAGTGCTGGTATACAAGGCAGTTTGCATCTCCACGCTACTGTATGGTTGTGAGGCATGGACCATCTACAGCCACCACCTCAGAAGCCTGGAGGCCTTCCACATCAGATGTCTCCAGAAGATTCTCGGCATCACGTGGAAGGACAGAGTGCCACACACAGAGGTGTTGGAACGCGCAGGCAGCTGCAGTGTGGAGTCCTTCCTGTATCGACACCAACTTAGGTGGCTGGGGCATGTCATCCGCATGCCCAGCTATAGACTCCCCCGCAAAGTCCTCTACGGCCAGTTACATCTTGGTCAGCGCAGTGCCGGTGGGCAGAAGAAGCGTTTCAAGGACCAAGTCAAGACCACACTGAAGCGAGGCCGAATCAACCCCTCTTCACTGGAGGAACTCGCTTCCTGCCGCGACCTCTGGCGTTCTCACTCCACACAGGGAGTGGAATATATAGAAGGTCAGCGCACCCAACATCGTGCAGCAAAGCGCGCACAGAGGCATGCCCGCAAGACCAACCCTGCTCCCCCCAGTACCGCTTTTATATGCCCGGTCTGCAACCGCAGCTGTGGATCCAGGATCGGACTGTACAGCCACCAGAAGACTCACAAATAGAAGAAGATGGTCATCATCGGACACGATGGACAACCACAAGCAAGCAAGTGTGTGCGTGCGTGTGTGTGTGTGTGTGTGTGTGTGTGTGTGTGTAGTTCTGCGGCCGTCAGGACATCCTGTGTGAGCGTCTGGTGTGTCGCCTCGGTAACCTGGAGCCTGGAAAGGAGGCGACGGTTCAGATCACCACCAAACTGAACCCCTCAGTACTGCTGCAGTTCCCGGTATACTATGGAATCAATGTTACATCCCTAACCAGTATGCCAATTAATGAACTTTTCCAGGAAGGAAAGCACTGACGTCTGTCTGTCTGTCTGTCTGTCTGTCTGTCTGTCTGTCTGTCTGTCTGTCTGTCTGTCTGTCTGTCTGTCTGTCTGTCTGTCTGTCTGTCTGTCTGTCTGTCTGTCTGTCTGTCTGTCTGTCTGTCTGTCTGTCTGTCTGTCTGTCTGTCTGTCTGTCTGTCTCAGGGTCGTCATGGTATCATGGTCGTTGAGAGCGTAGCGGTCATGACGTCTCCTGCAGAAGATGAAAACACCATCGTCACACACACACTGCCTCTGGCACAGGTATGCACACCCACATGCACGTACACAGTGATAACATGGATGGGCTATACTTTAACTACAGCAGCATCATACGAAAACATCAAAAGTAGCACATCCACAAGCTCTTGTAGATCTATTTTTGATGTTTTTGAATTTGAATCGTGAAAAAGTAACAGCTTTGGACATTATAAGGTTTACAACCCAACATAGCTGATTATGTCATTCTATTAAAGTTGTTGTGAATTGGCTAATTTGGGCATTTTATTTTGAAGTTTCAACCTCAAACGGCAGAATCCAAAGTTTCTGAACCAATATCAGAGTGTCACATCCCTCCAGGATATGGGATTTGTTAAAGTCTGTCTCATGAAAGCTATGGAGAACATTGTTTGTAACCATTGTGACTTTTAAATAAAAACCTGTTAAGCTTAATTTCTATTGGCTTGCAGTATGGTTCTTATGGACTTTTGATATCAGAATACACCAAAAGTAAAAAAAAAACACCCCCACACTGTCCTCAATTGCAGTGGAATTTATTAAGGGAGCAGCAACGTTTCGGCCTATGCGGCCATCATCAGGCTGTATCTTTTCTCCTCTCCTGCGCACCTGTCGCAGTAGGTGTGCATAGGTCTTTTTCCTGTTGATATCAGAATACACACAATTAGGGGAATAAAAATAAATACATAAAATATCAAATTCTAGTTTGATAAGTGTTGGAACATTTTTCGATTCATTGGGACTCTAAATCGTCGTCCGTTCTGCGTGTTGTGTTTCTAGGTGTCGGTGGAGGCTCATTTCAACCAGAAACCACCGGTAGTCGTCCAGATCTTCATCATCATCGTCAGTCTGATCGTCGGCCTCCTCATCCTCACCGCTCTCATCTACTGCCTGTGGAAGGTACCGCGTTACACTACATGCTGCACCACATGCTACAGCGGACACTACAATACACTCATCTCTTAGCGACTATTCTGTCAATCACTTGTTTATTGATCATATAATCTTTTTGATTATAATTGATTTCATTTTTTGAGGCTATCAACGAGAGACCAGGATTCAATTCTAGCATGTTAAAATTAGGCAATAGACTCTAGGCAGGGCAAAGAGATTGGAAAGAATAGGTGTTTTTAGTTTAGTTTAGTTTATTTCAGACCTTTCTTAACAAGAACACATTGCAATGCACAGTATTTACACTATTGAGGTCTGAAAAGGTGTAGGCAGAAGCTAGCAGCTTATAATTGCCTACCCTAGGTACAGGGTCAAGTTTCAGATGAATCAGTAAACTTAGATTGATTATAAATAAAAAGAAGGTTAGTGTCATTGTGTGTGGCATGGCGTGGTGGCAATATGGAAGTAATGCCACCACACTGTACAACCACACTACACTATTTTCTCAAAAAAAAAACAAAAGGACAATGTGTGACGATGACAATGACTCAGACAAACTATGGTACCGCTTTAATAGAATAGGTGTGACTGATAAGAACACTCTGTTCCTTTCTGGACAAAAAAAAATCAAAAATGCATTAAGAGACTATCAATTGAAACACTCTAGGCTACACCCAGTGGGTCTCAAAGTGGTTCAATCATGGTTCCTGGAGGGGGATTTGCACACTCTCTGAGTGGCCCTCAGTGCCCTCTGGTGGGATGTGAGGATGTTGCAAGTGGGACCCAAAAGCCTTGGCAAAATAGGAATTTAAAGTAAATTACTTCCATGTTGTACACCGAGTTACAGACCTGTCATGGTCATTAAGGAATAGTAGCTGTTTTGGTGTTTCTCTGTTGAAATTAACACCTGTCTCTGTCTGTCTGTTTGTCTGTCTGTCAGGCTGGTTTCTTTAAGAGGCGGAAGGAAGACTTCAAAAGAGAAAGCTGGGACTACGTTTCTAAAGTGGACAAAACGGAGAGCACCTCCTAACACACATACAGGCACGGACACACACGCACGCACGCACGCACACACACACACACACACACACACACACACACACACACACACACACACACACACACACACACACACACACACACACACACACACGGGCTCAAAGAACAGATACGTGCTGATGAAATCGTGGATAGAAGCAGAGAAACTAAAAAATGCGAATGGACCAATCGGAACGCGGGCCCAGGATGGTTCAGGAAGTGCAAGTGA
Organism: Benthosema pterotum; assembly: GCA_039105355.1. NCBI lineage: Eukaryota > Metazoa > Chordata > Actinopteri > Myctophiformes > Myctophidae > Benthosema > Benthosema pterotum. The sequence continues at coordinate 2,716,732 of CM076978.1, forward strand.
TTCTGCGTTATTGGACCAACATGCAACCCGCGTCGTGCCAATAGGGATGAGGCCTATACGGGGAAGCGGGTATTGAACCCACGGAGCTCCCACTCATCACCAGACCAACGCACAAAACCCCGTCGTGCCAATCGGGCTGAGCCCGATTTGCAGGTGCTGTTCCGGGAGGGAGGGGGGACAATACTCAAGTGAAATTAGTACATAGTCTGAGGATTCCTACTTAGTATTATATTTATATTTATTTTGATTTGTAAAAGCAGTCGGTGTCATTTCCTTGAGCGGCCACTTGCGCCACAATCAATCCTGCTATTCCATTTAACACAACAAGTGCCGGGATAAAATGGCAGTAAGTCGGGCCTTGCCTGTTACAGCGCTCATTTTGAAAGCACCCCCCATCAACACACAGAAAAAGAAAAGAGTGAAAAATGTGTTGTTTTGAACTCAATGGATGTCTTAACCGTGTCTCGAGAAGTGAAAATATTCCAAGCAAGGTTTTTTTTGCCATGAGAAAAGTGGAGCGAAGCACAGTGCAACAGAGAGGACACTGCGTTTCTAACCATCAATGAGGAAGTGAACGGCGTCATCAATTTGCGCCAACACCACAGTGGTCGAAGGATAGGCCAACAGCAGTGGCCTAGATTTATGATGATGGTTTGATAGACTTTTGATACCATGAGTCCTGCACACCCGTCGGTTGTATTTTTATTTTTTCGTTTTAATTTTTATCCTCACAATTTTGTAACCCATTTTTATCATCCAGTGCCAATTTACAATGTGATCCTGGGCTCTACACGCCCTCCGCCAACCTGGGGATGATGCAGCGGACTGGCCTCATGCTTCCTTCGATGCATGAGGAGTCCAAGCTGCCTTTTCTTCACCTGACAGGGGTGGACGTAGCGCATGCATGTTTTTTGGGAGGGTATCTACCCAAGGGGACATGGGGAGAACATGCAAACTCCATACAGAAGCAGACATGCTGCCAGTGTGTCTGTGCTGCCGGAAAAAAATATATACAGTATATTCAAGGATTTGCACATTTGCCATTGTTTTCCATTATTTTTACCCCCCAAAATGCCAGATCTACAAGCACATAGCGTGGCACAATACGCCTATGTATCAATCAGGTTGGGGAAACACTGTTTGTCGTTACCTATCTATTGTTTGTTGTTTTAGAAAATGTCTGAGTGTTATTTAATGTGACTTTTTTAATTTTTATTATTTAAGTGGATGAAGAAAGTGATCTTACTGACTGCCTGTCTTACTGACTGCCTGTCTTACTGACTACATGTGTGTCTTACTGCCTGTCTGTCTGTGTGGCGGTGCTGGTGAGTTCAGGTTTAATTATGGAATGAAGTATTACAGATCAGTGTTATTATTATGCCACGGTAGGGATGGGAGGATAAGCATTATTATCTGTTGTGATAAAAAAAAACAAGAAAAATAAGTAATGAAAAAACTCAGGTTGCAAACTTGGTGCATTTCTCGTTATATTTAGTTTTTTTTTGTTTTTTGTTTTTTTTGTTTTCAGACCCCCCTAGCGCCAAAATTAGTGAAAAGCTCCTGGTGGAAATTCTAGTGCTTTTTGACTGTTGAGTTTGGGGCAAAATTGATAGACCAGGTGCCAGAGATAAAACCCTCATTCTTCACAAATTTTCCTCCTATGACAGTGGTTTTCAACCAGCGGTCCGCAGGCTAAATGATGGACAGTTGGTTAACCAGATGTAATTTTTGAGAGTGTAAACATGATGAAATGGTTTCATTTTTACACTCTCAAGAGTTAAAATCATGAATCGTGAATTAGCCCAAGACAACTAGAGAATGTAGAAGATTGATGGTCATTTTGATCTGTATCAAAATGCCCTTCCAGGCAAGCATCTAGCGCATGCTAGTGCATTTTGGAAGTGCCACTAGTGCATTTTGGATTTTGGCAGTTGGCAACACTGAGTCAATTCGGGCCGTGACAAATAAGCACTATGTTTTATATAGATTAAGGGGGGGAAAACGGCAGGATGTCTTCTTACAAATTATTTGATTGGCTCAAATAATTTGACTTTTAAGCATATTTTGATCATCATGATCGCTATTATCACAATTACTATAATTGTGTGACATGTCATTCCCATAATCATCCCATCCCTACATCACAGGAAAACTATTTTGCTGTCTGTTTCTTTCTTTCTCTCGCTTGTGAAGAGAAAAGCGCAATCTTTGTGTGTTGCAATGTTGCTTAATTCTGTTTCCGTCGCTGTCTTTTTGTAAATGAAGTAATTCTGTAAAAGAAAGATTTTTTTATTGCCTGTACATAATTGTGTGGACAAATAATGTTGTTTTGGGTTTTAATTGGCCTAATTGTGCACTGGAATGTTGCTGAAGATTTATCAATGCTTTTAATAATAAAATCATGTTTTTAAATCATTGTATTATTGTCTTGGTTGGGTAGATACTGTAGATTTGTTTTTCACTTCACTTCAGTATTGTCTTCTAGTTTTGAGATTATGTATTTGAATGTGCGTGTGTGTGTGTGTGTGTGTGTGTGTGTGTGTGTGTGTGTGTGTGTGTGTGTGTGTGTGTGTGTGTGTGTGTGTGATTATGTATTTGAATGTGCGTGAGAACACAGGTGCTGTATAGATTACTGAACCACTAGCAGAGACACACACATCCTACACAATGGCAATGCCCCCCTAAATGCCCAGTCTGCACCACCAAACATGTTGGCATGCAAAACAACCCAAGAAATTAAAGCGCTTATATTTAAAATGATTTGAAACACTACTACTGCTACTAACTAACTACAGCTGTGTCACCACTAAACTCTCTGAGTCAGACCTTTAGCTTTATGCATGCTGCGTGTCTGTTGCAACTTCAACAACAACTGATGTTATTATTGATGCTTTACTTGCCTAATAAAAGTCCTGTAACCGAAAATGGTATGGGGGCGACTTCATCGACCGTGGCGCGAAGCGACACGGGCGATGAAGCTGCCCCCATACCATTTTCTCTTGCCCTCCCAAATAAGAAATGTTACATCTGCCCTGACTCACCGTTACAAAGTATAATAATCTCTGGGCCAATTAGAAAACCCTACTGCATATAGAATTCACCTGATGCACTGTACTTAGTTGGGCAAGTTATTTTTATGGATGCAAACTTTCACCCAAAAGTACAGCAGTTCTGGACATGGAGTTTTTGTCCCCCTGACTGACGATATCATGTGAACGTCACAGCTGTGGCGTTCACATGATGTGGCGTGATGCATGAACACCAACATGAAGGCCAACCAAACGGTGCCAGCTGGGATGACACCCCCCACATGGAGCAGGTAAAAAAGCAGGTAAAAAACACACACCGTACAGATAGAAAACACACACACACACAATCCACTTGGCACTCACCCTTCAAGAAGACTGAGACCATCACCTCTGGCTGACATGATGCTGCTTCCTCAACTCCTATGCTTGCTGGGCCTGGCACTAGGTAAGCATACAGGGAATTAGATTGTAGGTGATAAAAGTTTAGAAATTTGTAGAGGGGTCCTTTTGGTTCCCAACGATAACTTTGAGAATCAATGCAGTATAGTTCCATTATGGTTGCAGCTGATGTCTGAAGCAGTGAGACAACTGTTGCTCACCCATACCATTTTCAGTTACAGGCAATATTAGGCAATTAAGCACCAATAATAACATCAGTTGTTGTTGAAGTTGCAACAGACACGCAGCATGCGTAAAGCTAAGCTTTTCAATGATGAAATGCTGTTGGTTTAGTGGTGACACAGCTGTAGTTGGTTAGTAGCAGTAGTATAGTGTTTCAAATCATTTTAATTATAAGCACTTTAATTTGGTATTTGAAATCTGGGTCATTTGCATGACATCATGTTTGGTGGGGAAGTCTGGGCATTTAGGGGGGCATTGACCCCCCATGCGCATGCCTAAATCCGCCCCTGGAACCAAATCAGCTGAGAATTGACAATTTGTGACATCACTTGATGGTGTGGCATGGACAATGCGAGATGAAAGAATTCAACAACTCATACAGTTAGAATAGAACATAATTATACTGCAAAAACAACATGATTACTTGTACAATGACTCATTTAAAGAAATGTTATTCAAAGAGGGATCATTGTTTAAGCCACTCAGAATGAAAAACTAATGAAAACATTAATCTAGATTTGAAATGTTTGCTTTTTAAATCGTCACTTTGAGCACTGAGCACTTTTTCCCCTTTACTGTAATAGTGAGTGAGTCTTTCTATCAAGTGCACATTATAGCAACATTTGCTTTTATTTTTGCCTTTTAGTTTTGCCTTCAGACATTAATTTATTGTCATGGAGGGATAAACAGAGTCCTTTAAACCAGGGGTTTTCAACAGGTGGTCCGGGGACCACCAGTGGTCCTTGAGAGGGTTCCAGGTGGTCCCCAGCTTAGTTGGTTAACCAGATGTAACTCTTGAGAACGTAAAAATGAAACCAAATGGACCCTGGCGGGTCCATTTGGTTTCATTTTTACACTCTCAAGAGTTAAAATATTCATCATGTGAATCAGTCCTAATCTCAACTAGAAGATTAATGGTCATGGACAGAAGCAAAGGAAATCTTTAGTTTGGGGGGGTCTGTGGGGCTAAAATGTCCTCAAATGGTGGTCCGTGGCTCAAATGCTGAATAAATGGTGGGCCCTGGGATGAAAAAGGTTGAAAACCCCTGCTTTAAAACATGCTGAAAATCCAACTTTTACACACACACACACACACACACACACACACACACACACACACACACACACACACACACACACACACACACACACACACACACACACACACACACACACACACACACACACACACACACAGACACACACACACACACACACACACACACACACACACATACACACACTTTTGTTCTCCAACCTGTAGCCTACATAAGTTATTATTATTTATTTATTCATTTTTATGTTTTTGAGGATTTGAAGTAGTTATTTTTCCACGCCATGATAAACCTTTTTTCTGGTGATCCCATTGGTCATGAGTTTGACTGTAGCCTGACCTGATTACATTTTCTGCCAATAAAATAACCAATCAGTCAATCAATAGGGTGAAATGAAAGGGGGAAAGAGATGGGCGGGGAAGTGCCAAAGGTGTCTAGATACCCGATTCACTGCACAGCCCTAGTTAGACAAAATTCCTCTAAAATGAAATCATTAATAAAGTTTAATTTCATTAATAAAGTTTAATTTCACTCGAATCATTATTGTAGTGATGTCTGCGAAATAAAGCACCAAATTATTCAAAGACTGACAGTCTGTCTGTGTGCACTGCAGCACGGAGCGCTGTGCCAAATTGCAAAATAAAGCTTCTGTCCCCGAACAGTCAGATACTGTACATCAGGGGTGGCCAACCGGTCGCAGACTAAGAGCCACGTTTTTCACTGTGTTACGGCAAAGAGCCACATCAAATGGTCACAACGGTTAGAAAACCGCTGCGACGGCCGTCACGGCCGTCACGGTCGCAAATAGAAACATACAGACATGTATTTTGAAACGGAGTTTACAATCCTAAAAAGAATATGACATTCTCAAGAGTTAAAATATTCATCATGTGAATTAGCCCAAGTCTACACTGCTAGAGAATGTGGAAGATTAATGGTCAGTTTGATCTGTATCTTTCACTGTTTTGTTTTCTCTGAAATTCAGCCTGGAATTGTTGACACAAGTAAAGGAAATCTTTAGCTTTGGGTTCTATGGAGCTAAAATGGTGGTCTGTGGCTCAAATTCTGAATAAATGGTGGGCCCTGGTAGAAAAAAAGGTTGAAAACCACTGGTATAGGGAATGAATGACTGTGCCATGAGGCCAAGCGTTTTTGACAGCTTCATGTGGAAGCCTCTTAAGAGCCGCATGTAACCAGCTGAAGAGCCGCATGAGGCTCGCGAGCCTCAGGTTGGCCACCCCTGCTGTACATGAACATAATGATAAGAGCCAGAACATATGAAAAAGGAAAGGACCCCCCCACACACACACACACACATACACATACACACATAGGCCTACACAGCCCTGCACCCTTGCTTACTGAGCTTGAAAAGCATGTCTAAACTATTTTGTGTTGGATATTTATGGAATATAGACTGAGAAAAAAGGAAATGTATCTGGAAGTCTATTTCTGGAAGTGTACTTCTTTTTATTGTTTGCTCTTTTCATTTGCACTCTACTTTTGTTTGCGGTGTTTTTGCTGTTATATTGTGATACTTTGCAGCTGCACTGCCCTGAAGGAAGCCAAACAAAAATAAGTTTAATCTTATTTACAGTATTTTTAATTAATTTAATTGTCGCGACGGGCGATGAAGCCGCACCCATACCATTTTCGGTTACAGGACTTTTATTAGGCAACTAAAGCATCAATAATAACATCAGTTGAAGTTGCAACAGACACGCAGCATGCATAAAGCTAAAGGTCTGACTCAGAGAGTTTTCTGTTTTCAATGATGAAATGCTGTTGGTTTAGTGTGGTGACACGCTTGTAGTTAGTCAGTAGCAGTAGTAGCGTTTCAAATCATTTTAATTTTATAAGCACTTTAATTTGAAATATCTTGGGTTGTTTTGCATGCTATCATGTTTGGTGGGGCAGTCAGGGCATTTAGGGGGGCATTGCGCCTCCATGTCCATGCCTAGATCCGCCCCTGCTGTAACCTTTGAGTGTGTGTGTGTGCGTGTGTGTGTGTAGGCACCATGCACGCTGCTCCTCTGGCCAAGGAGGTAGAGCTGGAACAAGGATCGTGCCCCATGTCGTGGTACAGCTTCAGCGGTCGCTGCTACAAGTACGTTGGGGCGGCCATGTTCTGGGCCCAGGCTGAGGTCAACTGTCTGAACCAAGGAGCCAACCTGGTGTCCATCCGCAGTGCCGAGGAGAACGACTTCGTCCAGACGCTGGTCCGGAACCAGACCTTGGTGGAGACCTCCTTCGCCCCGTCGTTCGACACCTGGGTGGGACTGAACGCTCTCGGAACGGAGGGTAGGTGGAAGCAGGGGCGGATCTAGGCATGGGAATGGGGGGGCAATGATTGATTTTATTTGTACAATGAGCTGTTATGACCAGTATGACCGCCATGGGGCAGAATGCAAATATCATATAAAATCCATAACAACAGCACAAATGCCGATTTCAGCGGCACAATGGGTGCGGCTTCATCGCCCCCGGCGATTCAGTCCCACCCATACCATTTTTGATGACAGGACTTTTATTAGTCAAGTAAAGCATCAATAATAACATCAGTTGTTGTTGAAGTTGCAACAGACACGCAGCATGCATAAAGCTAAAGGTCTGACTCAGAGAGTTTTCTGTTTTCAATGATGAAATGCTGTTGGTTGGTGACACAGCTGTAGTTAGTTAGTAGCAGTGTTTCAATTAATTTTAAATACTGTATAAGCTGTAAGCACCATTGTGTTTGGTGGGGCAGACTGGGCATTTGGGGGGCATTGCCCCCATGCCTAGATCCGCCCCTGCGGCACAATTCAGCAAAAATGGAGCACTAAAGAATGACACCATTTTATATACATTTTTTTGCCAAAATTTGAAAAATCATGGTGTGCCAACTTCACACAGGTGTGTGGAAGTGGTCTGACGGCACCCAGCTGGACTACAGCGCATGGCAGGAGGGACAGCCTGACGGAGACAGTAGCATGGGGAAGTACTGTGGGGTTATCTCTGGAGGGACGTGGTGGGACCAGAAATGTCACAACGCCGTACCGTCATCTGTGTGTGCCTTCTCTCTGGAATGAGGGGGACGAACCGCCGACTTGTACTGTGGGTCTTAATAAAAGCATGTGAAACACACCACTGACTTGACTTGATATGGTAATAAGGGTGAGACATGGCAGGTGAATTTCCACAAAGAATGTCTTTGTGGAGAACATTCCAGTCATTTTTTTAAATTATCTGTATATACACTTATACCGGTACTATAGTTTTATTAAATGTGGATTATTTTTCTGGTGGACCTGTTCATTTTCAGTCTAAATTGTAGACATCCAAACAATACAAATATTACTCAATTCAAGGTTCAAGTACCCTTTTTAAGTATACAAAACACATGCTTTGAAAGAGAACTTTTAATGTCCATTTAGCTCAGAACTTTTTATATCAAACTATTGCTGTAACTAGTCTTCACTCGTTTTGAGATTATAGTGTTGCACACATCCTAAAGCAAGTGTGTGCATAGGTCAGGGGCGGATGTAACATGTCCCATTTGGGGGGGGCAAGAGAACATGTTGGAGGGGCAAGAGAAAATGGTATGGGTGCGGCTTCACCCATTTTCAGTTACAGGACTTTTATTACGCAATTAAGCATAGATAATAACATCAGTTGTTGTTGAAGTTGCAACAGACACGCAGCATGCATAAAGCTAAAGGTCTGACTCAGAGAGTTTTCTGTTTTCTGTTTTCAATGCTGTTGGTTTAGTGGTGACACAACTGTAGTTAGTTAGCAGCAGTAGTAGTGTTTCATCATTTTAATTATAAGCACTTTAATTTCTTGGGTATCTTGGGTTGTTTTGGATGCCATCATGTTTGGTGGGGCAGACTGGGCATTTAGGGGGGCATTGCCCCCCTGCCCATGCCTAGATCCGCCCCTGGCATAGGTGCTTGCGTGCATGCGCGTGCGAACAGCCCAGGTGCTGAATTAGATTACTGAGTCAGCAGCACTCAGTATACAGTAGCACACAGAATGAGAATGTTTATTTTATTCAACTGTACTGTTTGTTACTCCTGCAACACACGGAACATGTATTAGATGTGAATTAAGCTCCAACATCTGAAACTCACTACTGTGACTTACAGCAATAATATTAATAAATAATCTTTACTTTTTGTTGTTGTTTATACGATCCAAGCATGACAGGGGCATCTACTTTCCTGAGCCAGGCCTAAACCTGACTGCATACAAAAAAAAAAAAAAAGCTGGGGACCACCATTCATGTGACGTTTCATACCACTTATTCTTCCGTAATGTAAAGTTTTTTGGCTATCGTGTGCTCACAGCCTGACTGATAATAATGTTCACGACCCTTACTATGGATAAGTCAGCAGACCGGTCACCGTCGGAAATTAGTTTCACTCCTCCAGGACAGATCACTATTTTTTGGCTATTCAGAAATCCCTACTGTATATAAAATGTGTTGCACTCTACTTGGTTGGTGCAAATAATTTTCGATCTATTAGGACCATATTGAATCATTGGAACACAGATGCCCCTCTCCCCCCACATTCAAAGTTTCCAGTACCTGCACAGGGGTGATATCATGCGAACAGTACAGCTGTTAATGCGTGAAGACCAATCAAATAATGCCACCAGAGAAGACACCCCCGTGTGGAGCAGATAAAAAGATACACTCCACAAGCAGCGACACTCAGGCACCAGGACGTTCCACCTTCAGGAAGACCCCAACCCCAGCACCACGGGCACAGAGACCACCTCAGGCTGACATGCTGCTGCTTCTACAACTCTTATGCTTGCTGGGCCTGGCACTAGGTAAGTCTACAGAAAATAACATTGTATCGGTGATGGAACTTCGGTGGTTCCCAAAGTCAGGTCTGGGAACCCTCAGGGGTATCTTGAGGGAGTTCCAGTTAGGAACTAGTTTATAACCAAATGTGCCCATGGTTCTGTAACTCTGAGACATGCTTTCCACCGGCTGTGAACCGGTTCAGTTCAGACCCTTTTTTTAGTCCACGAGCCAGACCAATTATGAATTGGGCGTGCAAATAAAATATTAAATGGTTTATATGGTCAATATAAACCATTAAATATAAATATAAACTATATAAACTATATATATAAATATAAACTATAAAACTATAAAGCTTTCACGGTAGTAGCTTTTCCCTATTTGACTTTTTGGCATATTTTCCTATATAATGCCTACTTGGCATATGTAATATGTAAGACCTTTAATATGTATAATGATTGTCTTTGTGTAGGTAATCAACATGGGGTAGTCGCAGGGATACCAATTTAATATAGGTATAGTTTTTTCCCCACTATAGGGACAGGGAAAAACTCCTTATATATGGTCACACGCTCTGTAATAGGGAGGATTAGAATAAAGGATTTGAATAAAGTGAAATCACTTACTATACCCTAAAGATTGATTTTACAATCAATCTTTAGGGGGGGGGGGGGGGGGCTGGCGGGGGCAGTTTGGGAACACTGCTTTAAAGGCTCCATTTGGCTTATATCTCAAGGCCGGATCTAGAGGGGGCAAGTTTCCCACCCAAACTTTCAGCTTGCCCACGCAATCAAAGGTTGTCCTTTTCTCCCAATAAAAAACATCACAAAATATCAGACTATCATTTCTGATTGGGTGGGAATCACTGCTAGAGCCATACAAATCTCCTCTTATGGGGGTTGCTGTCATAGCTCTTCAAATGGGGATAATATATTGTCAATTTGGGGTTCCATAATATGAAAAAACCTTGAAGTCGCACCAACCGTCATTCTTCCAGCCCACCCTAGTAGAGCTGGTTAAATCCGGCCCTGTAATATCTACTTAAACTTTGAGCACCATTGAAATATAGTTCCATACATTTACAGTAGTTATTGTACAGTAGTTGCACCAAATAGTTACACCTTGTAGCCTACTGCTTTTATTCGCTCCGTGTATGGGTTATTTAGTGATTAATTATTGTCCTGTTGACATAAAGAATGCGTCATTTCTGTTCCATTTTTAAACGTTTGTGTGTGCGTGTGTGCGTGTGTGTGTGTGTGTAGGCACCGTGCATGCTACTCCCCCGCATGAGGTGAAGATGGAACAGGGATCTTGCCCCATGTTCTGGTACAACTTCAGCGGTCGCTGCTACAAGTACGTGGCTTCACACATGTTCTGGGCCCAGGCTGAGGTCAACTGCCTGGATCAAGGTGCCAACCTGGTGTCCATCCGCAATGCTGAGGAGAACGACTTTGTGACGACCCTGGTGAAGAGCATGGACCCGCATGAGGGAGCAACCTGGATTGGCCTGAGTGACGGTCACTGGGAGGGTGTGTGGATGTGGAATGATGGCACCAAATTGGAGTACACCATGTGGTACGACACTCAGCCAGATAGTGGTAGTGAAGACTGTGGGGGTATTGCTGGAGGTAAATGGGCTAACTGGCGATGTTCTAACACTACACCTTCTGTTTGTGCGTTCGCTTTCAAATGAGTGAATTGTCTCATTAACCAAGTACGTGTACTATGGTCTTAATAAAAGCGCATCAAACATACCACTGACTTATGGTCTTCATAAAAGCACATTATTTTTCTGGTTGACTGGTTTGTTTTCAGTGAATCTCCATTAGTAGACATCTATACAATAGTACTCCAGGCAGTACTTGAGTCAAGTATATCTATTCTGGAAAAATATTACTCAATTTAAGGTGCCATTTTCCCAAATAGAATTTAGCTTAGTATAAAAAGTATACATGTATTCAAAAATAACTTAATCCATAACGTATCCAGTACCATTTAGCTTAGCACTTTTTTACGATGCATTTCTGTACGCTATTGGAATGTAGACAAAACAAAATCAATAATGGTGATAGCTTGATTATTTTGTATACTCGACTTGAAATGTTGTAGGCCTACGATATCACTATGATATCACTCCAACTGTATAGTACAGGGATGGGCAATTATTTTTCCCAAGGGGCCAAATGAGATACATAAAATATTGTGGAGGGCCAAGACTAAAGGCTGGACTAAAGTCTGCGTGAAATTAATTTAATTTCAAGATCAAAGTAAGAGTAAGGCCAACCATTTTGACACCAGGGCCCACTATTTATTTACCACCATTTGATGACATTTTAGCCTCACAGATCCCAAAACCTTCTTCAAGATTTCTTGTTTTTGTCCACAATTCCAGGCTGGATTTGGGAAACAAAACAGGATAACAAAAATGACCATTCTCTTACATTCTCTGATTGAATGTGTAGACTTTGGGCTAGTTCAGATGATGAATATTTTAACTCTTGAGAGTGTAAAAATGAAACCAAATGGACCCGCAAGGGTCCATTTGGTTTCATTTATACGCTCTCAAAGAGTTACAACTGGTTAACCAACTTTCCATATTTAACTTGGAACTCTCTCAAGGACCACTGGTGGTCCCCGGGCCGGTCAGAGTCAGCCAAAGGGCCGCATTTGGCCCCCGGGCCGCATGATGCCCAGGTATGGTATAGTATATGCATGAGTTGCTATATACTACAGATTTTAAGGAAGAGTTGACAATCAATATGGTGGTTAGTAAAAAAAAAAAAAAAACAGATGTGAAATACATGTCTAAACATCCTAATAAGGGCTTTTGGGATGATACTGGACATCTTGCCGAAAACTAGTTTATCACAGGGCCCATATCACTACACCCCCCAAAAATAGTTCCACGTGATAAGGGGGTCAAATGAATGATATTTTTAAAATAATTCCAAAATAAAAATGCTTGTTTTTTGGATTAATTTACTTTTACTGTGTGGCCCCACTGACCCCCGCAAAATGACTGGGACTACTCTGGCAATCAGTTGACACCACTATATTAATCGGCAGTATTTCACACAACTTAACTTGAACTATCCCTTTAAGGGAAACATTGACATGCACATATGAGTCTCTATTTCTCTCTATTTCAAGTTTGCTCTTTTTATTTGCACTCTATATTCTCTACTTTTGTTCGCTGTGTTTTTGCTGTTTGCTGTTAAATTAGGCTACGATCAACCATCAAACAATCATCCACTTCTAGCCAATTATTCAATATTGAAAATGTGTCATTGAATCAAAGTTGTTTTTTTAATGATTGGAGCACCAGGAAATACTGTGGGGTTATTTCTGGAGGTACATGATGGGACCAGACAATACACTTTTAAAGTACTTGTAGTAATTGAGTCAAAGTATAGATATTCTGGACAATATTACTCAATTCAAGGTGCAAGTTTCCTCAGTCTAATTTGCTTAGGCATATACAAAAGTAGGCGTATACATTCTTTAAAACATAATGTATTATTAGTATCAGCACTTTTTTTTTTTTTTTTTTTTTTTTTTTTTTTTACAATTTGTTGTAATTTAGACCACACAAATTAATAATGGTGTAGATTATTTTGTAGACAATTTTCACACTATTTGAAAAGGATTAAAAGGAAAGGAACTGGCCCCTCAGTGTAAAAAAAACACTGAGGGATTTACCAGTACAGTGTAGATTGGAGTTTCAAATATAAATGGTTCCATTTGTACCCTCTCAGGAATTATCTGGTATATTTGAATATTAAGAACAAGTGGGGGACTATAAGAATAATGTTAGCATCGGAACCAATTTCCCCCCAAAGTACAGAAGTTTTGGACAGTTTTTCCCCATGACTGACAGTGGTGATATCATGTGAATGGCACAGCTGTGGCGTGACATGAAGGCCAACCACATGATGCCAGCTAGGAAGACACCCCCACATGGAGCAGGTAAAAAACACACACCGTACAAACAGAAACACACACACAATCCACTTGGCACTCACCTTTCAAGAAGACCCCAATCCACGGGCGCCGAGACCACCTTGGGCTGACATGCTGCTCTTTCAACTGCTATGCTTGCTGGGCCTGGCACTAGGTAAGCCTATACAAATTATAGGTGATACAGTTTAGTCAGCATAAACTGTATAACTTTAAGAATCATTGAAATATAATTATGTTTATCAACATGTAACCTACTGTAGGCTACCTGCTTCTTTTCTTTGTCTGCTTCGCATTTTGTATTTATTTGTTTTAAGAGGGATAGACGGAATAGGCTGACAGTAAATGGGGAGAGATGGGGGCTGGCACACTGACAGCATGGATTCCCAGCCAATGTGTCTGGATCACTGATCCATGGCCCAGGTCTTACTTACTGCTTTTAATTATGTGTATTGATGTGGCCTAGATATATTTAAACTAAAGTATAGGGTTTTAACTAGAGTTCTCAAACTCTGCCCGAACCCGACCAGGACCGAACCCGCACAGGCCCGACCCGACATTTAGGGCCGGGTAGGGCCCCATGAAAAAATAATATATATTGAATTATCTTGATATAGTAAGAATAATAGTTATTTTCTGTACTTACCCATTATGAAGATGGTGCTGATTGCCATTTCATTTTTAATCTGTGGCGAATTCTCAAATTTTGCCCAAACCCGACAGTTTAGGGCCGGGTAGAGCCTAAAATCTATGCCATTTAGTAGGACCGGGTAGGGCCTAAAATCTATTCCGTTTAGTCGGGCCGGGTAGGGCCTAAAATCTATTCCGTTTAGTCGGGCCGGGTAGGGCCTCGGGCCTGAACTGTTAGCCGGTTAGCAGGGCCAGGCCTTAATTTTCAGGCCCGTTGAGATCTTTAGTTTTAGCACATAGTTCTACTGCGTCTGATGTGGATATGTCACCAAAGGTTTATCACATATACAAACATGGCTTTTGTGATTAGAAAGACTACTTTCCTTAGTGGAAGCACTCCTCCCATCACATGTATAAAATGCACTTTTTGGAAAGCGATTGTTATTCACCGGAAGGTTCTTAAAATTGGCCCGGGGTACTATCTGAATGGCCAAACCTAATTTCACTTTAATCTTTTTTTTTTGTAATAATTTACGTTAAATCATCTCTGTAATTATATCAATACCAACCTGAGAGATAATTAAGGTATCTAGATTAATGACTGCCCACATGACATAGGTCTATTCCGAGGTGCCGTACAAGTTAGCATAACTGAATACCCAGTTTAAGTTCCATTTGCAACCTATAGTGTGTGCGTGTGTGTGTGTGTGTGTGTGTGTGTGTGTGTGTGTGTGTGTGTGTGTGTGTGTGTGCGTGCGTGTGTTTGTGTGTAGGCACCGTGCACGCTGCTCCCTCGGCCGAGGTGAAACTGGAACGCGGATCGTGCTCCATCTTCTGGTACAGCTTCAGCGGTCGCTGCTACAAGTACGTGGCTTCGGAGATGTTCTGGGCCCAGGCTGAGGTCAACTGTCTGGAACAAGGTGCCAACCTGGTGTCCATCCGCAGCACCGAGGAGAACGACTTCGTCCAGACGCTGGTCAAGAGCGTAGACCCACTAGACGGATTCACCTGGGTTGGTCTGAGTGACATCCACTGGGAGGGGGTGTGGATGTGGTCTGACGGCACCAAAGTGAACTACACCTTGTGGTACGATAATCAGCCTGATGGGGGCGCCGGTGATGAACACTGTGGGGGTATGCTTAGAGGGAAATGGGCTGACTGGGGATGTTCCAACACTGCAGCTTCTGTCTGTGCATTCTCTATGTAATGTGTGGATTGTCTCATATCATCATCATCCCAACATGAAACATACCGTTGACATGCACTACAATCTCAATAAAAGTACATGAAACGTACCACTGATTTATGGTCTTAAAAAATGACTTCCACATCCATAGAAAAACTATTTTAAAAGTACTCAACTCCAGGCAGTACTTGTGACTGACGTATGTCTTCTCTTTAATGCTGGCACTCTGGAACTCAGGTGGTGGTAGTAGCTCAGAGGGATTCATTCTGCATGAACAGGAGACAGACGTGCACACAATGTCAGTACCAAAGCATATAGGCAGTAGTGTGGACCAAAGCATATAGGCATATATCTGTCTCATCGTAATCCTCTATTACACTGAGGACATACTAGGCCTACAGTGCTCAGACTAAACTGCTTTTAGAGTATAGTGATCGTCTAGTGGATTTTACAATTGGATTATGAACCAAAATAAAACAATTCTGTCCTTTTAAATACAGAAAAAGCAGTGTAGTATCCCTTTAAACATGGACTATTTACTACCGTTTTTATAGTATTTTTTGCTTATCTATCAAAGCGTGTGAATGAAACATTACACACTCTTTAACATATCTGCATGAACAGAATACGGGACACAGACAGACGTGCACACAAAGTCTATCCGGGGACACAACAATACAACCTGTTATCACTTTTTTACAATTAATAAAACACACACAAAAGGAAAGTATGTCTTAACAAAAAACGTGACAGAGTTGGTGTTAGCTTCAGACATGTATCCCAGATTAATATTTGCTACGTTTATAATTCGTTTTGTCCACACACACAGACACACTACCTATCTCATCGGGATCCTCCATTACACTGAGGAATTCCCATAGTCCTTTGCATAGTCCTTTGCACACAGTATATGTATACTGTGTGTACTGTGTGTGTGTGTATATATATACATATATATATATATATATATATATATATATATATATATATATATATATATATATATATATATATATATATATATATATATATATATACAGGGCTTGACACTAACGCTTACCCGCTTGCCCAGGGCAAGTAAAAAAAATGGTGGGGCAAGTGAAGACTGCTACCTGGTTGCCCGATCGGGCAAGTGTGCAACATAGTGCACTATAACACAACACAAGATAAATTTGTCTTGAAGGCAGTCATTGCACTCTGCCTCTGTGTCTTTCCCTGCTTTCTAGCTATCCACAATCCAGGCTGGATTTGGGAAACAAAACAGGCAAATTAACACATCGAAATGACCATTAATCTTCTACAGTGTAGACCTGGGCTAATTAAGATGATGAATTTTAACTCTTGAGAGTGTAAAAATGAAACCAAATGGACCCGCAAGGGTCCATTTGGTTTAATTTTTACACTCTCAAGAGTTACATCTGGTTAACTACCTTAACTGGGGATCACCTGGAACCTGGGGGGCAAGTGACCATGACCTGAGGGCAAGTAGAACCTGACAAGTGCCTCGGAGACCTTAGTATCAACCCCTGTATATATATATATATATATATATATATATATATATATATATATATATATATACAGTATATTTGCGGCATCATGCCAATCTTTTACAACGTAATTCAAGAGCTGCAAATTTCCCTCACAGACTGAAAATGTTTACAACAAAAGCAAAACAACGTCTTTGCTGCTTATTGAACCAGCCATGGCCTTTCCAGTTCCTCTTTATTTGTTAATTTGCGACTGTGATGAGCCTCTGAAAACCAAGCGCATCCTTGCGGCTGCACTTTGTCTTGGGGAAATCTATTCCTCTAACTTGTCATGGTCCTCTAGCTCTGAATCAAAATGTCCCTGTGTAATAATGACAATAATTGTTACTGGTCATTAATCGGGATCATTTAAATGATCCTCACTGAGTAGTACACTTATAACTTCAACTTCATCGGACTTAATGGTGCCGTTAGTGGTGGTATAAGCCTGCTATGGCTTCGGTTGTGGAACTGATGTGGGCCTAGATTTGATGCAACTTGTCTCAGGGCAAGTCACTCTCACAGTTTTAATAGTAGGACAACTCTTCCCCCCCCCCCGGCGTTCTCTTTCTCTCTCCTAATTCCTGCCCTAGGCCGAGGTCTATGCGGCCTATATGTACCAGCCAGCTCAGTTAATGGTTAAACCATTATCCATGATACAGTCGTATTCCTTACTACCTGCCTAACTTCTCTGTGCATATTGATGTTGCCAGACACACCGAGCTACTTCTCTGCTTCATCAGGTAAGAAATAAACTTCTTTTTACTGCATCATTAGTTGGTATTCAGTAGCTGAGTCATTCCACAAAAGCGGTATGATTTGACCTTTTTTCCTGAAATTTTGACCGAAAGGTTTTACCTAATAGCCCACAATATTAAGGATATCTTTAGATATAGGAAAAACATAATTTCCCATCTCAGGCATTCAATATATTTTTTTAATATATATCTTTAATGTGATAATTAGTAGGGTTGCCGTGGAACCCCACTATTGTTATTGTGATGGCAAAATGTGTAAACTTTTATCTGCATTTTTTTTCTAGAGAAACCTTTCTATTGTTAATGTGATGGCCGTAAACTTTTATCTGAATACTTTATATTTAATTTAAGCTAATATTTATTTTGTAATCGTTCAGCCAATGAGAAACCACCGTTGTAGAGGATGTAACTAAAGCATGTTTCAAAATTGGTAGGTCATTGAGGGGTACTGTATGTATCGGTTGAAAACGTGTATGAGAATGTGAACCGTGAATTTAGATACCTAAATTTGGTGAATGATTTACATCATTAAGGACGTAAGCAGAATTGAATAAAATGTGATTTTCAATAAATATTTATATTCTTATTCATATTAGTTCATAATATTTAACATAATATTCTTTCATCATGAGGAAAACAGTATATAGAGATAATAAGACTGGCAGAAGAGAATGAGAGGATATACCTGTACAGTATAACAAAATACAGACAAAAAGAGTCAATGAAAAGCTAGAAAATGAGAAAAATACCTCAAAGAGGGAGAATATTTCAATATCATCAAGGCAACCCCACTTTGCAATTGTAAAATTGCTTTCATTTTAGTTGATAATGGAGTTGTGTCAATTAAGTTATTAACAGAGTTGTGATTTTTGTGCTAAAGATAGCCACTACTTGTGGTGAGTAATAGGAGAACACATGGCATGCCTGAGATCACAAATAACAGAGTCTGTATAACTAATTGTTTTTTATTCTATGTAGCAGAGTTGAGCATGTGATTTACAACCACATGTAAGAGTATAAAATATAAAAACGTTATATAATAAGGTTTGAAATTGCCTCTTTCTGTAGCATGTTGGTCAGCATGTTGGTCATATATATATATATATATATATATATATATATATATATATATATATATATATATATATATATATATATATATATATATATATATATATATATATACATGAAAAAAATGGACAAAATAGGGGGTGTCTACTTAAAGAAATAAGATCATTTCTGATATGAAGATTATGTTTACACAATATTAATGGGGGCATTTCAATTGATGAATTGAAATGTCAAGTGACTCAGTCAATAAAATACAGCTGAAACAGTGAGAGGGACTGCAAATCGTACCGCTTTCGTGGAATGACTCAGTAGCCTTGATGACTGCCTGAAAATCTACATCAACAGTGGGGAAATAACCCATCTACAAACTCACAATGAGTCTGCTTTTCATGTACAATTTCTGCACTGTTCTTCACTCATCTTTGATATTTAGACCCACCTGAACACTGTTTATCATTTGCCATCAGGTCTGTTAACCGACAGGGTGCAGATGGAGGCAGGGTTACTGTTGGTCATAGAAGTAGATAGATATTAAGACAGATAACTGATAAGAACTGATAAGATAACAGTTTAATATGCATTCCATACGTGTCCCAAGGGCCGGTCGCCCTTCGGACTAATCAAGGACTTTGAAAATGTCGGATAAACTGATAGATTACAGATGATTGTTATATTGAGTTAGTCCTACATACCTAAATGTAGTGCCATCTGGACTAAAGATCTCAACGGGCCTGAAAATTAAGGCCCGGCCCTACCCGGCCCTAACAGTTCAGGCCCTAGGCCCTACCCGGCCCTACTAAGTGGAATACATTTTAGGCCCTACCCGGCCCTAAACTGTCGGGTTTGGGCAAGATTTGAGAATTCACCACACATTAAAATTGAAATGCAATCAGCACCATCTTCATAATGGGTAAATACAGAAAATAACTATTATTCTTACTATATTAAAATAATTCAATATATATAATGTTTTCATGCGGCCCTAGGCCCTACCCGGCCCTATTGATTAGGATAGATTTTCGGCCCTACCCGGCCCTAAATGTCGGGTCGGGCCTGTTCGGGTTCGGTCCTGGTCGGGTTCGGGCAGAGTTTGAGAACTCTAATCTGTACCACTGCTAGGCTAGTTTGTCTCAATGCTCAAAGTATAGGATGCAGAAGAGACTGAGCAGGAACAGAGCTGGTCAAATGAAAACAAATGTATTATCCAAAATACATACATTCAAATATGGCTCTACATAACACACCAACAACTATAGGAAACAAATGAACTGATGGGTTTAAATAGACACAGGGATCACAATACACAGGTGAACATAAGTAATATTCAACACTGGGATAGGCTGGCAGACTAACAGGACACAGGTGAAGAGACTAGTAATCACAGGGAGGTGAGACAAGAATATAGAGACTGAACTGATGGCGTGTGAAGCACCCGGAAGACTGCCGGAAGTAGTAGTAGTAGTGGTAGTAGTAGTAGTAGTAGTAGTAGTAGTAGTAGTAGTAGTAGTAGTAGTAGTAGTAGTAGTAGTAGTGTGAAAAAATGTAGTGCGAAAAAAAATGTTCTCCATGAATGTACACATGAACAAGCACTCAATGTCAAAGAGGGGGTGCCGTGATTTTTGTATTTTTTCCAATTTTGTACATGTTTGAGAGGTGACAGTATGTAAATAGACCCCTAGGTGAGTTTTTTATGTGCAATGATGTCTTCCCTTTGTATTTAGGGTTTCTTCCTGGGGGCTGAACCTTTCCAGTCAAACATGCCAATGAAAAAAAACTGCAATATAGTGACATCACCTGTTCAGCCCCTCCCCTAACTCCTCCCCCTTTATCATGCAACTAAAGCTGTGGGTGTGGCTTCAGTTCAGGTGGATCTCCACCCATCACCACCCACCAGGCAAACCAGGCATACTTAATGAACTGGTATAGGGTGGAATCATAAAAATGACAGTTTAACAAACACTGTACAGTAGACTTTTTTCATGGCATTCCATCTTTAAACTTCTGTGCCCTTCAACATTGCCAAGTCTCTCTGGGGATGTGGACAAGACAGGCAACCACACTGGGTACAACAGGAAACATGCCAGGGCAACACTGCATTACTAAATGTACACCATACACTATGTACACTACTAAAATGACACTGTTCAAGACAGTCAAATGACACAAAACCACAATTATTAAAGTAATTAAAATCAATTATGAAATGCTTGAGGTGTAAGAGATGAGGTATTGTGTTAACACAATGTGTTAATGTTCTACAGTGGTGCAGGAGGCAACTGAAGGATCACAATTCAATCTCCATGGCCTCACCCAGAGTTAGGGCCCTGATACACTTAGCAATGTTTTGAGCAACGTCAACTATCAACGTTGACTTTGGAACCAATGGACCCGCTAGGGTCCATTTGGTTCACATTTGTGCACTCAGGAAAAAATGAAAATGGGTGGAATTCCCCTTTTAATGTTGCCTGTTGCCATGTGTCTCATCATGTTGCCTGTTGATGTTGACATTGCCAGTTGATATTGCTCAAAATATTGCTAGTGTAGCAGGGTCTTTAGTGTTGAAGTGTCCTTAGGCTAAGTATGAGACACTAGCTGAACCTCTTGATTGCTCCTGGAGTGCAGGTTGGTATATCTTGCATGGTTTACTGGAGTGTGTGTGTGTGTGTGTGTGTGTGTGTGTGTGTGTGTGTGTGTGTGTGTGTGTGTGTGTATGTGTGTGTGTGTGTGTGTGTGTGTGTGTGTGTGTGTGTGTGTGTGTGTGTGTGTGTGTGTGTGCACGCACACGCGCGTGTGTGTGTCCATGCGTGGGTGAGACTGCATGCATGTGTGAGCACGATGGTAATATAAATGTAATTAACTATATCAGCAACTATATCAGTTAATGATTTCTATTTCTACCAATATACAATCCATGTAATTCGAGAACCATTCTGCAGGCACACTTTGAGTTTGACACACGTTCCACACCCCTGCAGGGAGTGCAGTGCCCGCTGACCAAACTCTTTTCAAAAAGCCATATCTCGGTCAATTCTGGATCATTTCTTACGATTCAAAGTGCTATCAAATATCAATCTATCATTTGCTGTATAGATTATGCATGTAGAAATGTGTGTCGCACAGATGCATGCACATTCTGCCTTCTCAAACTGGGTACATGGCATGGTTAGCGTTGCTTTTAAATCCCGTTATCTATTTCCAAAATCTATTTGACGAAAATAACAACTTAAGGGACTACGTGACAAATATGCCTATGACAATAACTCCCGTCACAAACAAGGGTGTCGGCATATGCAATAGTGGATAAGGGAAGAAGAAAGATGACAAAAATAGCAATAAGGGAATTCATTACGGGCTGCGTCACTGACAGTGCATGTTATGAATTCGGGCCGTATTGCATAGGGAATTTGTATAACTTAACTTTGAATCCAACCCAAACTGACACATCAAAAAATAATCTCTGGGCAGATTGGGTCTGACACTCCTCAGTTTGAATTAATATCCCTCAGCACAAATTGTGATCGTGGGCAATTAGAGCTCACTATTCAAAGTGAATATATATCCTACAGGTTTTTTTTTCCTGAGAGCTTGGAATCTGTTTGGAATTGGCCCTCAGAAATAACACCTCACAGACAAAAGTTCTAAACTAGTCTGGTCCATGCCAGGCTAGCTATTTCCAGCTTGCATTGTTCCATGAAAAGTGATTTTGTGAAATGCTGAAGTTACACATGTACTTTTATTACTACTATGACCTCCCCTCCACCCATATCTGAAAAATAAGTAACTGTAAAAAGTGCATTGTGTAAAAGGTTTATCATCTTTTTATACCCCTGGAATTTTATCTGCTGTAATCTATTGTTTTATTGTAGCGTTCACTCAGTCTTGGAGGCAGCAGTGGCTTAGAGCTAGAGTGGGAAAAGCAAGGTTTCCGGTAGCATTTGTATTTATTTATTTAGCACATATAAAAAGGAAGGCAGTATAAATGTATCACAGTATAAAAGGAAACAGTGCAGGAAGCCCTAGGGCTTATACAAGGCCTCCACCCAAATACTGTACACCCAAAATCTCCTAACAATAAAACATGATTTAAGTGTGAGTACAAAATAGCTACATGATTGAGACATATAGTAGCATGATTGCGATACACTAGTAAATAACACGATTGCGACAGTAATTAGTACAAGTTGATAGGTATGATTACAATATAGGCCTATAAGTTAGTAACATGCAGTATGAAAGCAAAACACAGAACATGATTTTTTACAGCATGATATCAAAGGGATGCTGAGACAACATGATTAAAAATTACAACAGGATGAAGGATGATTAGAACATGATTAACAGCTTTTGATTGACAATTTCCTTGTAACAAAATAATAAAAAATAAAAGTAAATACCAGTGAATGCCTGTAAAAAAAAAGATAGTAGCTAAGATAAGTTAGGTAATTAAATAGGGTCATTTAGGCACTCAGTGATCAAAGTATCTTTTAGTCTGTTTTTAAATAGGTTAAGCGAGGAGAGCTGCTGGTTTGTACTGTATGTATCGTAAAGTGTAGTGCCTCTATATTTGATGGTAAACTGACTAAGACTTGTACGGTAAAGGGGAGGATGGAGGTTAGTTGCTATGCCTAGTATGAATTAGTTAATGAAATCATCTTTAAATGTTTTCGGGATAGAGTCTAGGATATATCTAAGTTTATAAATAAAAATGCATTATGTAAATATTAATCTGGTGAACAGTAAGTAAATTAAGTTTTGAGGACGTTTTGAGGATGTAGCAGTTCTGACAAATCTCTTCTGTAGCAAATACAAGTTCTGAAGGTATGAAACATGGGGGGATCTCCCACAGTTAGCATTTAAGTGTAGCCTGACCTCAGTCTGAATTATCATTTCGTTCCACTTCGTTTCACTTGTTCAGTTGTTCACTTGTTCAGACTGAAGTCCCTCTCTACCACAGCAGTTTCTAGGATGGGCGTTATCAAAGCAGCAGTGAGTGACATGGCTGTTGGCCAATCAGGTGCTGGGATTGGATTTCCAATCGGCACAAACGTCCCCAAAGGCAGGGAAGCCAGTCCTTGAATCACAGGGGAAAAATAAGCTAGTAGTTTTTAAGGTGCCGATTCAGGGCTGAGCCAGGCTAATTTAAGTGTCCTTGAGCAAAACATTGAATCTTCTTATTGCTCCCAATGTTGGTTGGTGGCTTGCATGATTTTTTTTGCTTTTATCAATTGTATGGATGAAAATGTGAAACCATAACTGATGGTATCCCCTACAGGCCAGACAGACCAGATCTGGTCACAACTACTGTTATTTGCCAGTCGGGTTCAGCTGTGTTGACACGGTACTGCAGTAGTAGTGTATAGACTTGGGGCATTAAATCTGGGCGGGAAGAAAAAAGCGTTTTTACTGTGTGACTTAACTTATTTCTCCCGACGTGTAGGAAAAGAGAAAGAGAAGATAAATGCGGTTTTACTGTATCCATTTATGTTTAACACTAGCACGGGACTTGACTTTATTTCTCCCGGCGTGTAGCCTACTGTTTCTCTTTATATTAATGTTGCCTTCTTAGGCAACATTAACATAGGCCTATGTCTCCCCCATCTCTCTCTGTACAGTAGAACAGGGGTTTTCAACAGGTGGTTCGGGGACCACCAGTGGTCCTTGAGAAGGTTCCAGGTGGTCCCCAGGCTAAACGATGGAAAGTTGGTTAACCAGATGTAAGTAAGTAATTTTTTTTAAAGCACCTTTCTAAACAGAGTTACAAGGTGCTGTACATCAGAGAAATAAAGTACAATTTACAAATCAAAGTATATACAAATCAAAGTATATAACTCTCTATTTTAACTCTTGAGAGTGTAAAAATGAAAGATTTTCATTGTCACACTCAGAGTAACTGAATACTGTATTTTAACTCAAGAGTTAAAATATTCATCATCAAGTCTACATTGTTTTGTTTGCGAAATCCACCCTGGAATCGTGGACAAAACCAAGAGAATTCTTTAGTTTTAGGTCTTTGGGGCTGAATGACATCACATGGTGGTCCGTGGCTCAAATGCTGAATGAATGGTGGTCCCTGGTGTCAAAAAGGTTGAAAACCCCAGCAGTAGGACAAAAACAAAAGACGGCTCTGTTCTCGTCAGCTCGTCACACACACACACACACACACACACACACACACACACACACACACACACACACACACACACACACACACACACACACACACACACACACACACACACACACACACACACACACACACACACACACACACACACACACACACACACACACAGGGGTGTAAAACTCATTTTGGGTTGAAGGACAGAGCGGTCTGCAATCATGCAACTGCATGTTTATATTGCATACAGCCATCACTTCTACAGTAAACTATTATACTTTATATCACACGAAAGTTTTATTAAGAATATCTATTAATAGCTATTAATGACTTTCAGTACCTCGTATTGTACCTTGCACCTCGTGTTTGCTGAGATTCTATTTTTATCCACAAAGTGGCAATAAACCATTTGAATTTAAATACTGTCTTCTGAAATTTTCAAAAATGCTCCCCAAACCCTGGGGTTATGCTGTTTTTTTTATTAGGATGTTCCTTTCATAACATCATCAAATGCATAAATATACTGTAATCTGCAGTTGTGAGATTACAGTATATTTATGCTGTAATCTCACAGTTTTTGTCAACTGTAATTTGAATGGTCCAGCGAACATAGACCCTTGTATTGGCGATATAGTTTTAACTTTAGACAAGTAGTGCCAGTAGTCCCCGCTGAGCCTCACTCCTCTACACTCTAGTCTACATTCCATTCATCTGCGCTATCAAAGGAGAACTCAGGAACACAGTTTGAGTATTTCTTTTAAACATCATGGCTCTTGACAGGAATGTGCTAGCAAGTACACTATAGAGACTTTTTTTTGACAGACTCAGACATTTTGGGGATGGGTTAAATCAGCTCATGGACTGGATGTATGAGTCTCTGACGTAGTTCACCAGCGGACATCTCACTGAGGCACTTCAATACAGTTAGTGCCATCTAAGGCTCTGAATACAGTATACTCTATGGAAATTCAAACACATATAGTCCTATAGAACATATAACTCCACAGAACATAGCAGTAACTATAGACACTGCCCATTAGTGGGTATAGAACCCAATAACCCTTCACAAAGGTTATCAACATGGCTATGATTTAAGATGCCTATTTGCTTAATTTTATTTATTTTTTGACTTGACTGTCATATAAAAGCTCATAGTTATGCAGATGTTTACAACATACAAATCCTTTTGAAAATCGGTTGAAAATTAAGAGTTATCGTCATGTAAAAATAATATGCGCATGGACACAATGTTATGCTATACCTCTTAAAGGAGAATTCCACACCAAAACACATTGGCCATCAATCTACCTTGATTCCTGTGACATGATTCATATTGTCCTTGATTTTTGTCACAGATGCCCGATTTTCTACATTTCACCATGAGGTCAGTTGCAGTTGCAGCTGCTGTTTATTAGAATAAAGACAATCTGCATGGCCGCAGGTTGTCTTTATTCTAATGCGGGTATTTCTGTAACTCCAAACTTATTTTTTTTAATACATCACCCTACAAGATAATTGGACCACTATATGATTTTAAAAACTCAGAGAAGAAGTGAGGGGAGGAGAGGAGGTGGAATAGATTACCTCTGAGATTACATGTAGAGGCTTGTTTATCAGTACACTATTAAAATGTGATGTGTGAAAAGAAAAAGAGTTACAGAAATACCCACATTAGAATAAAGACAACCTGCGACCATGTTAACTGCACCGGCGCAGCAGCAACAGCTGCTGCAACTGCAGCTGACCTGATGGTGAAATGTAGAAAATGGGGCATCTGTGACAGAAATCAAGGACATTAATATAGCTGCAAGCAGCAATAAAACGGGATCAAGCAAGCAGCAATAAGGAGTAAGAACAATACGCACAAATAAGCCATAGAAACATGGGAGCCTGAACTTCAGAAATACATCAGGTAATTATGTGTGAGACTGACTCACATTGTAATCTGGTGTGACTGAGTGAATGATTGGTGAGCTGTGAGTGAGTGGTGAACTGAGCTATGAACTGTCATTAGTGACAACATGGCCGAATAGTGACAGTCAAACAGCCTTGCCCAGCCATGAGGCCCATAGGGCAGGTGCCTATCTCCTGTTTCTGTAGCATGAGGCAGCTTGATGTACAAGTACACCCTCTGGACATGACGCTAGTATGACACAGGGTCTTACCCCCAATCCATCCCTTGATGCTGAGTGCCAAGCAGGGAGGCATTGGATCCCGTTTTTAGAGCCTTTGGTATGACCCGGCCGGGAATCGAACCCCGGCCTCCCAGTCTCAGGGCGGACACTCTAACCACAAGGCCACTGATTTGGTGAATGAGTAAATGATTGGTGAGCTGTGAGTGAGTGGTGAACTGAGCTGTGAACTGTCATTAGTGACAACATGGCCGAATAGTGACAAAACACAACATGGCCGAATGGTGACAACCACCATTACATTGAGTTTTACCCTGGGTTACACATAGAACCATGAACTTAGATGTAGAAGACCACATGAGATTGTGCATGATTGACTCATATTACTAGGTGTCCGTGCCGGGATTTGAACCCAGGAACTCTCATTTCCAAGTCATGCGCTCTACCAATGAGGCTACCCAACAGACACAAGACGTACTGGAAACAACACACACATTCAGTGGACTGCTTGGTAAATGGTAAATGGTGCATTTATATAGCGCCTTTATCCAAGGCGCTTTACATAGATTGTGCATCACATTCACCCATTCACACACACATTCATACACTGATGGCAGTGGGACAGGGACACATCGACACTAACTCTGCAGGAGCCCGGGATCGAACCGGCAACCTTGTGGTTACCATCCGGTTACTCTACCTCTGAGCCACTACCGCTCCTTAAATATGCACAAATAAGCCATAGAAACATGGAAGAAATACATCATGTGATTGTGGAAACACAGCAGGGTTTTTGGAGACTCAGACTTTGTATTGTCAGCAGTGGGACTTGAACCCTCAATCTTGTGTTCCGAAGTCAGGCACCCTACCGACTGAGCTATCCTGGCACAATGATTTGCTTAGTTGTTGTCATCAATGAAACAACCCAACAACACGCCACCAAGCAGTAAGCAATATGAACAATATGCACAATTCAGCAGTCAGAGGGTGGAGCTTAGTGGTCAAAGTGACAAATGGAAACTAGAATATTCGCAATTTAAAAATTGCAAAGTGTGGTTGCCGTTGTCGCTTGCCCCCCGCAGCTCCCCCCCATATTGTCACTTGCCCCCCGCAGCCCCCCCCCATACTGCACACTGCGGTGCAGTATGCCCCCCCCCCATACTGCAGTACAGTATGCCCCCCCCATACTGCAGTACAGTATGCCCCCCCATACTGCAGTACAGTATGCCCCCCCATACTGCACACTGCGGTGCAGTATGGCCCCCCCACACTGCACACTGCACACTGCGGTGCAGTATGGCCCCCCCACACTGCACACTGCGGTGCAGTATGGCCCCCCCATACTGCACATTGCGGTGCAGTACGGCCCCCCCACACTGCGCACTGCGGTGCAGTATGGCCCCCCCACACTGCGCACTGCGGTGCAGTATGGCCCCCCCATACTGCACACTGCGATGCAGTATGGGCTTCAGCCAGCAGGCGCCCTCGTTCCGTCCAACTCCCGACCCCGTTGGCAACTACACCATGGTACATAGCGTTGTACAAAACGGTTTTCACACCTGCTTGTATAGCAAGCACCATGCAGCTCTAATGAGTGCTCCATCTCTGGTGTGTGTGTGTGTCTACATCAGTTCCCATTGTTGTACAACCAGAGGAATATAATTAAAATAGAGCTTGGAATTGAAATGATAGTTTAATAATCTCTAATTAAAAGTGGAACGATACAGCTTAAAATTGGAACGATACAGTTTAATAATCTCTGACTAATATTGGAATGATACAGTTTGAAATTGTCGCAATACAGTTTACTAATCTAAAAATGGAACGATACAGTTTGTAATTGAAACAATATAGTGTACTATTCTCTGACTAAAATTGGAACGATACATCTTAAAATTGAAATGATAGTTTAATAATCTCTCACTAATATTGGAACAATACAGCTTGAAATTGGAACGATGTAGTTTACTACTCTCTGAGTAAAATTGGAATGATACAGTGTGAAATTAGAACAATACAGTTTACTAATCTCAGACTAAAAATGGAACGATACAGTTTGAAATTGGAATGATACAGCTAAATTGTTCGAATTTCAGTCAGAAAAGATTAGAACGATGCAGTGCTTTGTGCTTTATAGCAGTGGTTTCCAACCTTTTTGAAACCACGGCCCACGACCTAAAGGACCCACAATGCAATGCAATCTAGCTAGCCTGAAAAAAAAACCCACATATATTTATATATATTAAAGGTGTTGGCGTTAACACGTTAATGCGTTAACGCATTAATGCATTAATCTCGTGTTAACACAGCCGTGCGTTAATGGCGTCAAAAAAATTAACGCGAGATTAACACACTGACGATGGCTGTCCTCGGTGCGGCAGGCCACAGAAGTACTTTACGTCCACACACAAACACAGTGATGGTGTGTACAAAAAAATGCAAACCGGCTTGTACAACAAACATTTGTTGTGCAAATCAAAAATCCAGCCAGAAAATCAGGCATGAGCATTTTTCAAACTGCTTAAAATGGCAGACACTCTGGGGGTGGAGCTTACCGGTCAATGTTACAGATGTGTTCCACATGAATCAAGGAACATGTAGAAACAAGTCCCATGATTTTTGGCCAAACGAGGCCCGAGTTATGGTTTTTCAAATGTTTCAGTTTTAAAGAATTGTTATAGCGCCCCCATTTGAGCAATTGGAGTAAGACTGGTTTTGCTGCTATTTGGCATCCCCCTCTACCAAACTGTAAAATCTCATAAACAGATTACTTTGCATGTGTAGATTAGGGATAATAGAAGAATTTTCACAAACAAGCAATTTTCATTGGCTCGTAAAAACATCATTTTTTTCACTGAAAACAAAATTCACACCCATTTCATGTTTGTATGGCTTCAAAGTTCATGTGTAGGTCATTGTTATGCATTTTGATCAAAGATTGTAGGAGAAGAGACATTTTAACTGTTTTACATATAATTCAAGATGGCGGTTCATCTAAAGGTCAGAGGTCAAAAGTAAGAATACAAAAGTTGTTCGGCATAAGCAGACGCATAAGTGAATATAAGTTACATTTCTGAGAGTCGAGCAGTTCATGAGTTATGAGTGTTTAAAGTTTGCAATTTCAGTTGAGTGCTATAGCGCCACCATTTGACCAGTGGTCACAGGCTTCGCATCATCACCGTTTGGCATCACCCTCTACCAGATTACCAATTTTCGCGAAAACCGACTGCACGGTTCAGCCAGAACAGCTATTTCTGGTGGAAGGAGGAAAAAAGAGACAAAAACAAGAAGGGATCAAGGTCCACTTCGTGGACTGCTTGATCCCTTAATGAATCATATCACAGGAATCAAGGTAGATTGATGGCCAAGCTGGGTGGCTGCTATAACAATGTCACTCTCCATTGGACAACTGCGCAGGACGGGGGGCATCTAGAGGACGCCAGAGGTCAAACCCCAAACACAACATGCATTCACTGCATTTGGCAATGACATTGTTCCATTACATGAATCAACAAGTTATTAAGCAAGTGATTTTGTTAGCCCATAGTTCTGTATGGTAGGCTATGGGTTTAAGTTTAACTTTGACTCATACTGTCATGAGGAGGAGAGGAGCTTGCTTAAAATAATTACAAAAAACATACCGTAATGTGTTTTTTGCTCTACTGTCAAGGTGCAGGTTATCAGCAGGTTTAGCTAAGAATTAAAACATTACTTTTTAACCTAAATTTGTTTATTGGTGGCATTGCATGTGTGCTGATTAGCTGTTTAGTTATGGTGATGATACATGGTTTACAATACATTAATGGCATTAATAAATATTAATGATCATTTTAGGTGTTTCCAGTTCGCTACAATGGCTTACTTCATCAGACAGTTGAGTTTGAGGAGGTCCAGCAGATATTCAGCAGGTGAAACATTATGATAGATGATGATTCACCGTCATCAGAAAGTGGCCATATTTGGAGTGATCACAAAGTGATTTTTTTTTATCTGTATTTTTCAACCAGGGAAGAACAACGACCCGCCAGAACTGAGAATTGTTTTGATTGGGGGAAGACATGGTTGTGGAGCCAGTGGAAAGAGTTCAGTAGGAAACATCATCCTAGGCAGAAAAGTTTTTGGTACAAATAAAATGACATCAAATACTGTCATGAAACAAGAGTTTGTGTCAGGGAGACAGGTCAGTGTGGTCGACACTCCAGGATGGAGGTGTACTCACCCCCTAGATCTGACCCCAAAACTGACCCAGTTAGAAATTCAACAGAGTGTCAGTATGTGTCCTCGAGGACACAGACCTTGCTTCTGTCCGCATGCCTTTATCCTAGTGGTCAGATTGCAGTCCCAATATCCAGGGACAGCGATGTCAGCAGAGGAACATGTGAGATTCCTCCTCAGCGACAAAGTGTGGAAACACACAATTGTGGTGTTCACTGTAGATGATAAAAACAACACAAGAACCGATCTTATTAGAACTGACCCTGAGTTAAGATATCTAACAGAGAAATGTGAAGGTCGCTTCCATGTTGTTGACATCAGTGACAGAGGTGGAGGTCAGGTCACAGAGCTGCTGCAGAAGGTAGATCAGCTAGTGCAGAGCAATGGTCACTATGAGACAGATGCACACACCTCCGAGAAAATGAGGATCGAGAGCGTTGTCAGAAGAGCAGAGCAAAGGACAAGTGCTCACAAACAATCAACTCGTTGGTACCAACAAATTGGTATGTTTTATTTCATTTTAATTTATTTTCCTTTGTTCCTTTCTTTGTGTTTATGATGTAAGGATAATAACAGTTAGTATTTTATCTGCTGGTTAAATGTTATTGTTTAAGCGGGCGATTCCCATACCTTGTAGCTAAAGACCACAACAATAGAGCTGAGCAGTCCAGCCATAACAATGTTATGGCAAAAATGTATGGCAGTAAACAAGCTATTTCCACTTTTTCAAACAAAATATTGAAAATGTAGATAAACAAAGTGAAAGTAAACAATGCTTTCTCCGACAGGACGGACTAACCTCAGGATTTTGTTGTTGGGAAGGCATTGGTCTGGGAAGAGTTCGGCAGGAAACACCATTCTAGGACCTGGTGTTTTTAAAGCAGGTCAGAGGTCAATGCAGAGTGAGGTGAAACAGGGTAGTGTAGCAGGGAGACATGTGACAGTGGTGGACTCACCAGGCTGGGTCTACAACTGTCCACTCCAGAACACCTCAGTGATGGACAAACTGGAGATCCAGGCCAGTGTGTGTCTCTGTCCTCCTGGACCACATGTTGTTCTTCTGGCCGTTCCTCTTCATTCAGCATTCACCAAAGCACAGAGAGTAGCAGTAGAGGAACACATGAGCCTTCTGCCACAGAGCCTTTGGAGTCACGTTATACTTCTGTTCACCTTTGGAGACTATCTGGGAGACAGAAGCATTGAGCAGCACATTGAGGCTGAAGGAGAAGACCTCCGCTGGCTTGTTGACCAATGTGGAAACAGGTATCATGTCTTCAACAATCAGAAGACAGATCGCAGTGAGGTCACAGAGCTTGTGGAGAAAATTGATGAAATGTTGTCAGGAAGCACAGATGGACACTGTGAAGTCGATGGAGATGTCTGGGCAGCAAGGAAGAGGGACATGGGGAAAGGTGTCCAAACACTGACCAAGAAAATGAGACTTCTTAAGTCTTTGCATGGAGGTGATCTGACTGTCTGTCTGTCTGTGGTTGTGCTGATGGGGATTTATGGGAATGTTGTAATACTGTTGCTGTCGGGCATTAAATGTGTGTGTGTGTGTGTGTGTGTGTGTGTGTGTGTGTGTGTGTGTGTGTGTGTGTGTGTGTGTGTGTGTGTGTGTGTGTGTGTGTGTGTGTGTGTGTGTGTGTGTGCGCACGCGTGCGTGCGTGTGTGTGTGGAATAGGAACACTTCCTAGGCTGTCAGATGTCACGTTAGTGTTGGCTGGTGGGGACCAGGCTGACAGGAACAGAGCTGGAAACAAGATTCTGCAGGAGCGTGTGTTTACCGAAACTCTATTCAAGGTTAGTAATATGATGCAATATGATGTTACCAGTAAAACGCTGCTCATTTTCAAGAACCCCAACTGTCAGTGTTTGCTATTCTGTTTACTTCCAGACAGAACAGCTCTATTCTGAACGTACAGTAAACCTCATATATTATTACCGTATTATTATTGTTATTATTGTAAGTAAAATGCTGTGTGTGTGTGTGTGTGTGTGTGTGTGTGTGTGTGTGTGTGTGTGTGTGTGTGTGTGTGTGTGTGTGTGTGTGTGTGTGTGTGTGTGTGTGTGTGTAGGAACAAGAGTAAGCATGCAGTACGCGTCACAGTGCATGTTTACACTACAGCATAGTGCCAGAGTGCTTCCAAGTTGTGTGATCTGGGGTCGCAATTTATTATTTTTTTCTATTACTACTACTAATAACATATAGTAAACCTCATTCCAGGAGTTTAAAACCCCGGAACTGACAGAATTTGTTAGTCAAAAGAGACGAGTTACTGACAGAAATGTGAATGTGGTGATCTGTCCGGACTGGTCAACTACACCACAGAAGACCAAAGATGTCCTACACGGTATGACGATGTGTTCTCCCGGACTCCAGGCTGTCCTGGTGGTGGTTCCTCTCTGGTCCAGTTTCTGTGAAGCTGACAGGAGATCAGTGGAGGAACTAATAGAGCTGTTGGGCAAAAGAGTCTGGGAAGACGTTCTGGTTCTGTTCACATATGGATACTGGCTGGGAGAAAGATGTGTTGAAGAATACATTGAGTCTGAAGGAAAACCTCTGAGGTGGATCCTGGAGAAATGTAGCTACAGGTACCATGTACTACATGGTATTAAGTTGGACATTTCAGAAGTGTCACAGCTGATGGAGAAAACAGAATACATGGTGGCAAAAAAACAACTACACTTCAAGGTATACCGCACATACAACACGCATGTGTTTTCCCAGACAAATAACTACCGATACTAAATAAAAGCAGTTAACACAGGCATGTTAAGAAGAACTGTAAATATATTACAGAGCAATGATTTGGAGATGATAGTACTAGACTCCCTCTGTGTTGGATCCAATACTGGAGGTGTGCAGCAGGATGACGGTTAGTCTTTAATGTCATTCAAATCATTAGTACCCAATGTATTTAATTGTAAAGGCAATGGGTGCAATTCCCGATCGCTGTGGTGTAGCCAGGTATGGTGTAAGTCCTCTCATTGGTTGCATGGCAGCAAATCAGGTCTTGGCCCTTGAGGTAGGCCCGAAAGCCTGTACCACCAGGCCTGGGCCTGGGCTTACCAAATAGTTATCCATAATAATTAAAACCAGTCATCAAGAGCTTCAACTCAAGATGAACAAAGCAGGGGAGTAGTTTTTTTGACCTTTTAACTTGCAGGTTTTAATTATTCTGGGTAATTATTTGGTAAACTCAGCCCCAGGG
Organism: Benthosema pterotum; assembly: GCA_039105355.1. Classification (NCBI taxonomy): domain Eukaryota; kingdom Metazoa; phylum Chordata; class Actinopteri; order Myctophiformes; family Myctophidae; genus Benthosema; species Benthosema pterotum. Next base: position 2,751,040 of record CM076978.1, read on the forward strand.
CTGGTGGTATAGGCTTTCGGCCTACCCCAAGGCCCCAGACCTGATTTGGTGCCATGCAGCCAATGAGAAGACTTACACCATGCCTGGCTAAACCACAGCGATTGAGAATTGCACCCATTGTCTGTGTGTATGCTTATGTTTCCCTCTCTCCAGACTCCTTATTTGATATGTCCATTCGTCCCAATCATCCTTCCTATCTGATGTCTCCTATTTGACTGATACATGTCCATAGTTTGCAATAGTTAACATGAGGCTGGCCCGCCTCACCAGTCTAGCTGCTTAGTATATTTGCAAGCTGTGTACAGTACAGTGTAATGTGTTTTGCATTGTTGTCTGTAGGCCATACTACACCATCCCCTCAAGTGCAGAGTGTTCCAGAAACATTGTCCTCTGTAGGCCATACTACACCATCCCCTCAAGTGCAGAGTGTTCCAGAAACATTGTCGTCTGTAGGCCATACTACACCATCCCCTCCAGTGCAGAGTGTTCCAGAAACATTGTCGTCTGTAGGCCATACTACACCATCCCCTCCAGTGCAGAGTGTTCCAGAAACATTGTCGTCTGTAGGCCATACTACACCATCCCCTCAAGTGCAGAGTGTTCCAGAAACATTGTCGTCTGTAGGCCATACTACACCATCCCCTCCAGTGCAGAGTGTTCCAGAAACATTGTCGTCTGTAGGCCATACTACACCATCCCCTCCAGTGCAGAGTGTTCCAGAAACATTGTCGTCTGTAGGTCAGACTACGCCATCGCTTCGAGAAGAGCAGAGTGTTCCAGAGGTTAAGGTAAATATCTCTGTCTAATGGCTGCCATACTCTGAGGTAAATATCTCATTCTAAAATGGTTATTGTTGTAAAATTCATATTCATCCATGAAAAGTGATTGAAGGAGGCTTAAATCACTTTATATAATTGCCAACTGTAGCTGAACTGGAGCACTTGGCCGCCCACGCTCATATGACTGTGAATGTGGCCTTGTAAAGGCATCAAGTGCCTCTTATTCCACAGAGACTGCCTGTGAAAACAACAAGGAAGTGTGGCGTATAGCTCCTTCTGGTGGGCACAAAGTGTTGCAAAGTAGCTACATTTTTAATTACCAACTGTTTTTATGGTGCCACAATAAGCCAGAGAAGGTCCAAGGTCATCCTGTAATTTATAACGGGTGAGAGGGTTGGAGAGAATTGCCATGATTGTGTCACACTGCCTCTCAGCCATTATAAAATACACAACCCTGGCCAGGGGTTCCCGACGTTTTTACAATGACCCTCCCTGAATGATTAAAATTAATGAATGAATCATCCACCCTAAACAATAACATGCTGGTGCGTGAATGCATGTGTGTGCTGTGTGCATGTGTCCTGCAGTCTAAATTCTACAAGCTGTCTCATAATCCACACGGGATGTGTTTGATAATCAACAACGAGATATTCAAGGGGAAGCCAAGTCGCCAAGGAACTCTGAAAGATGAGGGTTCGTATCCTGGCTTGAGTGATTATTACTGATAGTCAATCAATGAGGGCCTTTGATCAAAGTGTATATACTGTATATTAGAACACTCTCTCCCTTTCTCTCTTTATGGTGTCACACAGAGGAACTGAAAAAGGTGTTCTCCAAGCTGGGCTTTGAGGTGAAGGTATCCACCAACCAGACATCGGATGACATCCGTTGTGTGCTCAAAGAGCTGGGAAAGCAAGATTTCACGCAGGCAGATGCTCTGGTAGGTGGTGGTCAACATTTCCAGAGGTTGCCGTCAGTCCTTCCATGTGCATTGGCATTGTTTCAACACATTGATTGTACCTCTTTTGATATCAGGTGGTGTGCGTGCTGTCACACGGCGACATGGGTTGTGTGTTTGGTTCTGATTCCGAAGCGGTGCCGCTCGAAGAAGTGATGGAGCCCTTCAGAAGCATGAATGCTCCTACCTTGGCAGGGAAGCCCAAGCTGTTCTTCATTCAGGCGTGCCAGGGCAAAGACTACCAGCAGGGGGTGATCACTCCACCCCCGACAACCAGCGTGGGTGACTGGAGTCAACTCCAGGACGACGGGGCCTGTCCCTCTAGACCCACGGTCATACCGAATGCCGCAGACTTCCTGATAGGCACGGCAACTGTACAGGAATGCAGAGCGTTCCGGCACACTATGAAAGGTTCTTTTTACATCCAGGCTCTGTGCAGAGAGCTTGAAACCGCAGCAGAAAGGTGAGTGTTCAACCTCGCCTCTACCTTTAGGTTTGCCCCAATACGTTCCCTCAATACTCTACGATCACTCTGTAGTTCCGAGATGAGTATGGATGCTTCCATAGATGAGGTCACATCAAATCCTATTCATATCGCTCTTCAGACAGGGCGCATGGTTTAACAATACACGATTCTTACCTCTTTCTGCACATGTAATGCAAAAAGTGAATGTCCGTACGAACTGTATGTTAACATTATGAACGGACGAGATAATCCAACTCGTAATTTGAACAGAGCACTTATATTGCTGCTTTTGTCGGACAGTTCCATGTTTTCTTCGCCATGTTGCCGCACATTACTGCCCCCTCTGGTACAGGTTGTTCAGTTGCATTGCATTTGTTATCTGTAAGTTTCTGCACAGAATTTCTTCTCCATTCATAATGTGTGTGCGCGCGCGCACACACACACACACACACACACACACACACACACACACACACACACACACACCATGGCATTCTAACTACTTTACTGTTTCCTACAGTGGTGAAGACCTTCTCAGTGTGCTGACAGAGGTGAATCGAGTGATCAGCAACGAGGAGTTTGATCATGGCTACAAACAGATGCCAGAAGTTCGGAACACACTCACCAAGAAACTCATCCTGAGCTTCGTCTGAGAAAGCAAGTCGGCGTCCATGTTAATAAAAGCCATTTCTAGTACCATTAGTTGGAGGGGATATAGCCAGCAATCTTCAAGGGATTTATTGGGTTCTGTGACTTTACACAGCATTTAGAATTTGATTGTTGTTTCTGCTGATTTCATTTTAATTTAAAAACTAGCCATGCTTTTAATACTGCTAGCACTTTGAGATTTGTGAGAATGTATAGACTATAATAATCAGAATTTCTAACTTATTTCTAAACTTGAGTTTGCTAGTTTTGATTGCACGCACTTAAGTTGAGCCAAATATCAAATCGACCGGCTTCATCAAGAATGGTGTGCTTGTATTTTGCTAAGAGAAATGTTGTATCGTTCAGTTGATATTACTATTACTACTACTATTACTATTGCTATTACTGTATTTGCGGATTCAATTAATCCCAAATGTGAAAAGTCTTTCGTGCTCTGCTAAAGCACGAAACAGGCTGCTGTCTTTTTAATTTAATAAAGGCTTGTCCTCATTTTGAAACATTGTGTGCCCGTTTCCTCTATTTGTTTGTTTTTTGTTTTATCTATGCCTACAGCCCATTTTTGATTGCTTTTTACTTGGATCACCTTTGTTACCTTCTTTTGAGACCCTGTTGTACAGTAGTTGTTTTTCTATTCAAAAAGTCATGGTCAAGTTTTTCTTTCCTTGGAAATGGTAAGTCAGGGGTGGGCAACTAGGTTTTACCAGAGGCCTAATTCACAGCGTCATGCTTTTTGTATTACAGTATTATCCTGAATATAAGATGACCGTGGTTATAAGATGAACCCCATTTTTCAAGACTCATTTGTGTAAAACACTGCACGACTTATATTCAGCCGAATAGGGCATGTATTTATTTATTTATTGCCATTTTTTAACTTCAGGAACTGTCACAGGCTTTTTCCACCTTCAATGATGGGTAGAGGGATGCCCCTACACATCCTCAGAGGGATGTGTTTCGGTGTGGATTTCTCCTTTAAGCAGTAAGCCTACTTGATATGATGGAATACTTTAACAGCAAAGAAAGCGCCCCAGGGCCCCCCAGGCACGGGCTCTGGAGGAAAGGTGACAAGGTCTTTCACCAGCCAGGGTTGAGGGAAAAAAAAAACAATCTTTTTATAATACGGTGAGGCCACGGCACAGCGGTACTACCGCAAGCTGTGACGGCCTTCCTCCGCATGGTCGAGCACGGGTGCAGCGCTCGCCGCTGCCCCGACAAGCAGAAGCACCTGTGGCTGGACAGTGCCAACAGCGTCGGGGCGCGGGCGGGGCACCTTCGCCTGCTAGACGACGACAAGAGTGTGTTTAAAAATGTTCATATTTCACAGTCAGTTGCTATTGTTAGCAACTTAGTTCATCTACTGCCACCTGAACTGGATTAACCCCAAAACGGACTAGGAATGCCTTAACAGCAGTAAATGGCCTGCGTGTGCACGAGCAGAGTGAGTGAACGGAAGGCAAGTTCTCCCGACACCTCCAAGAGGTAATACTTGTGATAATACTTATACAGATTATCTTAATTACATCTTCAACTAGACCAGCTAATCAAAGTTATTAAAAAGCAGTCGACCGACCGACCACAAACCGAAAACAGTACAGTAACAATAAAAAAGTAACAATAATCTCCATTGTTATAACAGGCTCAGCTCATCGACCGCATACTAACACAATAAACTTGACTTGTAGTGATGTATCTCACACAACAAGCATGCTACATTTCTGATGATGTAATATTGCTTAATAGCAAAATAGCAGGGCTGGATTTGCCCACCTGGATGAAAAATGGCTTGCCATTTGTTTCATTTAGTAGCACATATAGGACAATGATGATTGTATTCTTTTTTTGGCATTCTGAATCTTTTTCCATCTCCTAAATTGTGGACCAAAAGATGAAAATCAAATGGTGGTCTGTAGCTAAAATGCAAAATAATTAGTGGGTCCTGATATGAAAAAGATTGAAAACCATTGTAACCTTTTTGTTATTGGGCCACTTTCCAACTTTCCAACTTGTTATTGGGCCACTTTCGAAAATCCAACTACAGCAGCTGATTGGCTGACAGCCCTGTCACTCAACAGTATCAGCTCCTCCTCAGTTATTGTGCCACTTTATTATTGTCTTCACCAGTATGGTGGACAGTATGTTACCTCCTGTCCATCCGTCCGTCCATCCGTGGTCAAGGCCGCACCCGATTGGCCGGTTTAAAGTGATGTCATCATATTAGCTCGCTCCGCTCACGTACAAGTAGGCAATGGCCTACTTGTATGCTCCGGTCACGTACACTCACTCCGATGTCATCAGAGCCACAACCTGATCTGGCCTGGTGGAGACCTGTGCCACGAAGGGGCACTCATCTAGTTATTCTTGTTCCTAAGGTAACCTTTTAATCACGTCACTATACATCATCGCCTAAACCAGTGGTGCACCCCTGTCAACAGTCATGGTCAATCTTGGCTAGAAAGATGATTGGGAGGGGCATACATCATCGAGGGCAACCACACTTTGCAACTTTCCCAAAATTGCATCGTTCTAGTTTCGTCTGTACTCTGTTAACCTTTTCACTACCATTCTATTAAGTAGTAGAAGACCGCCATCCCCGGTGCCCCAAAACAGCAGTTGTTTCTATTATTCTTGTTTCTAGATAACCTTTTTGCCATATGCAATCAGACTATTGTTATTGTGCCACTTTTTAATTGCCATTACATCACCTAAATCGAAAAAGTGCCTAGATAACAAAACTCTGGTTGTCAGTCTGGGTGCCTCACCCCTCCTATTGGCTTGCCAATAGGATTGCCGTATGGCAACCACACGTTTACCAAAATTCCCCAAATTGCATCGCCCTAGGTTGGACAACTGGGCTAGCACATTAGCCACATTAATGACACCATTGTTTGCTTTTCCAATATTCTTGTGGGGTTGATATGAAACAATCACTACAAAGACTGCCGCTTTGATAACGCCTATCCCAGAAACTGCTGTTGTGGAAAGGGACTTCAGTCTGAATAATGAAGTGAAACAAAGTGAAACTTAATGCCTGACTGAGACTGAGGTCAGGCTACAGACTTGGAGCAGCTTTGTGAAACTCAATATTCAGACATCGAAAGAACAACCTTCTTTGTATGACGTCACAGCGAGCCAACACTGTTTCATCAGGGTCATTAGCGACATCACGTGTTGTACGCATCATGCTGTAGGTGACGGAGTGGCCTTTGTTGAAATGTCGTTATTGCCCTGAATTTCTCAAAGGAAACCTACCAACAAATCAGTGAACAGAACCACAGACGGACAGGACGCGGTCGTCAATAAAACGAAAGTCATTCGTATTGTTGAATTGTTTCTAAAACATTAGGACCTCCTTGGTTTGTTTTTGACCCATCTATCACATGGAACTACTTTTTGGGCGTAGTGATATGGATTCAAAAACATAGTTCCCTGTGATAGAAGGGTCAAAAATGAACGAAGGATCCGTTAATATTTTAGAATCGGGTCAACAATACAAATGACAGACACGAAACAAGAACATGCATGCTGCAATTGGACCGGTGTCCCTCCCTCTGGTGTAGTTAGTCCTAGTTGAAAATCCAACTACAGCAGCTGATTGGCTGACAGGCCTGTCACTCAACAGTATCAGCTCCTCCTCAGTTATTGTGCCACTTTATTGTTGTCTCCACCAGTATGGTGGAGCGTATGTTTTACCTCCTGTCCGTCCGTCCATCCGTCCGTACGTGCGCGGTCCATGCCGCACCCGATTGGCCGGTTTAAGTGATGTCATCATATTAGCTCGCTCCGCTCACGTACGAGTAGGCCATGGCCTACTTGTACGCTCCGCTCACATACGCTCACTCCGATGTCATCAGAGCCACGACCTGATCTGGCCTGGTGGAGACCTGTGCCACGAAGGGGCACTCATCTAGTTATTCTTGTTTCTAAGGTAACCTTTTAATCGCCTAGACTAGTGGTGCACCCCTGTCAACGGTCATGGTCAGTCTTGGCTAGCAAGATGATTGGGAGGGGCATACATCATCGAGGGCAACCGCACTTTGCAATTTTCTCGAAATTGTATCGTTCTAGTTTCCTCTGTACTCTGTTAAGCCACTAAACAGTGGCTTAGTTCATCTACTGCCTTCTGAATTGGATTAACCCCAAAATGGACTAGAAACACATAGACAGCAGCACATGGCCTACATGTGCACGAGCAGAGCGAGTGAACGGAGGACAAGTTTTCCTGGCACCTCCAAGAGGTAATACTTATGATAATACCCATCTTAATTACATGACTATTACATCAACAAGAACCAGCCAATCAAAGTTTTTAAAAAGCAGTCGACCGACCGGTAACCACAAACCGAAAACAGTACTTGTAGTGAAATGCCAAATATGGCTACAGTATATTTAAGGGGTGATGTCATCTCTCTCTTGTAATAAGACGTGTTTTCGGTCCTTAGTTGTAATAAGGTGAATTCTGACCTATTCAGCTAGTATCAATAATATCAGCCGTTCTATTCAGCTGACAATAACATACCAGCAAGTTAAACCTTAACTAACTGGCCCCAAGCAAAAACCTCATTCTCTTTGGATTTGTTGCTGTCTTGCTGTCCAGTACAAGAAGACCTCAGTCAATCTTCTGCTTCACTTTTGCATCAGTGGTTCTCGTCTAATGTCCAACACCTCCCACATCCATCCCTGCGGATCCATGGACGCTCTAGTAGGAAGCATGGAGCAGATGAAGGCGGCCGCGCTGGAGCTGTTGCAGGGAGCCCAGGCCCTCAAAGCCGGCCAGGCGGCACGCGCGAGCGAGTCGCTGTTCTCAGTGGACAGGCTGGCGGAGCTCTCCCCGTGGCTGGAGCCCCGTTGGAGGCTGTTCCTGGGGCGCGTGAGGAGGAACGTGGTGGAGGCTCTGAACGAAGAGCAGGAGTACAAGCCGGACCTCTTGGCCAGGGTGCAGTGGGTCATGGAAGAGGTGCAGGCGCTGGAGGAGAGCGATGCGGCGTGGAGGTCGGCCGTGGCGAGGGAGTTGACCCGGCTGCCGTCCGCAGTGCGGAGGAGGAGGGTGGTGGCGAGGCAGCTGACCCGGCTGCAGTCTGTCCTCAGGCGCGGCACATACTTGGGCGAGATGGCCCAGTCCCGTATCAGGAGCGAACGGAATTGGCTGGGTATATCCCAGATTGAAGGAGCAAAACCCCCGGCGGTCGACTTTGACACCCTCATGAAACGCCTTTCCTGGGTTACCGTCCGTGACGATGCCGCGGAGTGTTCAATCTGCTATGACAAATTCGCGCTGGGGAAGTTGTGCGTCGCTCTGCCCTGCAAGCACAAATACCACAATATGTGCATCGTCAAGTGGCTGCAACGGTCCGCAACGTGTCCGCTGTGTCGCCATGATTTGACAGCGCCGCTGCCGCAGCGTGTGGTAGCCCCGGCGGCTCCCCTTGAAGCGCCAGAGGTTGTGGTTCCTCCGGCTCCCCACATAGAGCCAATCGGACCAGTGGTCATGGCCCCGGCTGTAGCAGAGCCAACCCAACCTGTGGTCATGGCCCCGGCTGTAGCAGAGCCAACCCAACCTGTGGTCATGGCCCCGGCTGTAGTAGAGCCAACCCAACCTGTGGTCATGGCCCCGGCTGTAGCAGAGCCAACCCAACCTGTGGTCATGGCCCCGGCTGTAGCAGAGCCAACCCAACCTGTGGTCATGGCCCCGGCTGTAGCAGAGCCAACCCGACCTGTCGTCATGGCCCCGGCTGTAGCAGAGCCAACCCAACCCGTGGTCATGGCCCCAGCTCTAGTAGAGCTAACCGAACAAACTCTCCTCGGAAGAGGAGAGAACACAGCTGTTCCAGAGACCCCATCACAACCGGCTTCTTCCTGGATCATAAAGGGTGTATTAGCTGTAGCTTGCACCACAATAGTAGCTTGCGCTGCAATAAAGACCAGCAGGTGGCTTGGTCTTTGAGTGCAACCTCTATGTTAAGGACCTTTCACGCGAGGAGCAATAAGACGCACCTGCAGTTCATTTTCAATGAGACTTGCGTTTTTCTGCTGAGGACTCGCGATGCGATCGCTAAGCTAAGCTTGCTATCATCTGCTGATATACAAAATCATGTAAATCCTAGAAATCTGTTTCTAGAATGTGCAAACGAATATTCCATATTCGAAAGAATATTGGAATGTAATAAATTAAGGTCCGAATTTAAAATAAATAGTGGCTATTGCGATAATGTGCGAGTTCCCACAAAAAAAGCATTTACTTTTCAATGCAGAGAAAAATCATAGCTGAACCCATTTTTTTTTCCAACAGTGTCAAGTAACACCATTACATAAGCAGTAACTTGTAAAGCAATTCTTTACATTTTCCCAGAGCACCATTACAGTTAGGCTATGTGATTTCAATGGGTGAGTTAGTAGCAGAGATGGGTAGCAACTAGTACCTAATAACTAGTAATATTACTACTTTTCTCTGAAACGAAAGTGTCAGAGCTGCGACATTGAAACATAAAGACAGATACTGATCGAAGAATGGGCAAAAACTTCAACCAAACATTTGGTCAAAAAAACACCAACTGGGTCTTTGGTCAATTTGACCGAATAATTGATTCACTGGATAAGACTGTGCCCACAGTGGCTTGCACAGACAGACATTTTGAAGGGCAGGTGCTCAAAAGAAACAAGAGGGCACCTTGTGCGGTACGTGCGACGAGCCGTTGCAGCCAGTGGCCACCTCACTTACAGGCTGTCTAGTGCTTTCAGAAGAACAAGACTGTTTTCTGGTGCCACATAACAGAAGATGGCACTGTTGTTTACTAGAGTCAAGCCCTTTTATATAAATATATTGACACAAAGTGTTAGTTTTTTGTACTGCAGACTACAGTGTTGCAAACCAACTTTATTGTATACTGGACTGTGGACATTCTGGACAGTACAAAGAAATACAATATAACATGAATAGGGGTCACTGAGAAACATGGCATTAAGAACAAATATAGCATGATGCTGTATAGAATATGTGGGTAGGTCTTCTGTACGAAGCGGAATCAAGCAAAATGTAACTGTCGGGGATTCCGTGGACCGTTTCCACTGAATCCCCGACATTTACGTTTCGCTTGATTCATCAAATTCTGTAAAGGAAAACAGGCATATTTTGGACATTGTTTGAATGGTGAACATGATTAAATTAATTTTGAAGCTGTGATTCATTTACATGTTTTAACCATTCAACAGCCCTACTTTTAGTGTGGTTGCCATAGGCAACCAGACTATTGTTATTGTGCCACTTTATTCTTGTTTCTAGAGTAACCTTTTTACCATAGGCATGGTTGCCATGGGTAACCAGACTTTTTCGATTTAGGTGATGTGCCACTTTATTCTTGTTTCTAGAGTAACCATTGTGTGGCACAACAACAATAGTTATTGTGCCACTATTTTATTCGCCATTACATCATCACCTAAATCGAAAAAGTGTCTAGATAACAAAAGTCTGGTTGCCAGTCTGGTTGCCTCACCCCTATTGGCTAGCCAATAGGATTGCCATAGGGCAACCACACTTTGCAATTTTCCCAAAATTGCATCACTCTAGCACTATAGCCACATTAATGACAACAACACTGCCTGCTTTCCCAATATTCTCGTGGCTTGGTATGAAACAATCAACACAAAGACTGCTGCTGCGATAACGGCCCATCCCAGAAACTGCTGTTGTGCAAAGGGACTTCAGTCTGAATAATGAAGTGAAACAGAGTGAAACTTAACGACTGACTGAGATCAGGCTACAGACTTGGAGCTGCTTTTCTGGAACTCCATATTCGGACCTCAAAAGCACAACCTTCTTTTGATGACGTCACAGCGAGCCCACACCGTTTCATCAGGGACACTAGCAACATCACACGTTGTACCTATCATGCTGTATTTGACAGAGTGGCCTTTGTTTTGATTTTCCTTTGATTTTCCTTTGCTTTCCTCAAAAGAAATGGAGCTACAACAACCTACAAACACACCGGCAGACATAATGACTGACGGACAGGACACGGTCGTCGTCCGTCGGGCCGCAACGGCGTCCCTAGTGTCCCGCTTCGAGAGCGCCGTTTCCCAGAAGTCCCTGCTGCACCCCAGGCCTCCCGGGGCGGTCCTCCTGCAGTACGGCACGTCGGGCTTCCGCACCGAGGCGGGCCTCCTGGACCACGTCCTTTTCCGCATGGGGCTGATGGCGGTGCTCATGTCTGCCAAGGCCGGCGGCGCCGCCGTGGGCCTGGTGGTGACGGCGTCGCACAACCCCGAGCCGGACAACGGCGTCAAGCTGGTGGACACCGCCGGCGAGACGCTCATGTCGGCGGCGTGGGAGCGCCACGCCGCCCGGCTGGCCAACGCCGAGCAGGGCGAGGGCTTGATGGCCGCGTTGCGGGAAGTCGCCGAAGACGAGGACATCGCTGAGATAGACGGCGCGTCGCCGCCTCGCGTCCTCCTGGGCCGGGACACGCGGAGCAGCGGCGCCGCCCTGCAGCGCGCCGCCCGGGACGGCGTGCTGGCCCTGGGGGGCGCGGTCAGCGACTACGGCCTGGTGACCACGCCGCAGCTCCACTACATGGTGCGCTGCGTCAACACGTGCGGCGCGTACGGCGAGGCCACGGCGCAGGGATACCACCGCAAGCTGTGCCGGGCCTTCCTCCGCATGGTCGGCCGCGGCGGCGGTCGGCGGCGCCCCGACGAGCAGAAGTGCCTGTGGCTGGACGGCGCCAACGGCGTCGGGGCGCGGGCGGTGCGGGAGATGAGCGAGACGCAGCCGGGCCTGGCGGAGGAACTGCGGATATCGCTGGTCAACGACAGTTCGACCGGGAGGCTCAACCACCGCTGCGGCGCCGACTACGTCGCGACGGAACGGCGCTGGCCGGAGGGGCTGCCTCCGGCGCCGCCCGCCGGCCAGCGCTGTTGCTCGCTGGACGGCGACGCCGACCGCCTGGTGTACTACTACGGCGACGCGGCGGGGCGGCTCCGCCTGCTGGACGGCGACAAGATGGCCGTCCTGATCTGCGACTTCCTCAAGGGGCTCCTGGCGCGCGCCGGCCTGCTGGGGGGAGGAGGAGGCGGCGACGACGATGAGGGTTTGGAGGTGGGCGTCGTGCAGACGGCGTACGCCAACGGCGCGTCCACGCGCTACCTGCGGGACGGCCTCGGCGTGACGGTGCGGTGCGTCGCCACGGGCGTCAAGCACCTGCACCGCGCGGCGCGTGGGTTCAACGTGGGGGTGTACTTCGAGGCCAACGGCCACGGGACGGTGCTGTTCAGCCCGCGGGCCGAGGAGAGGATCCGGAGGCTGGCCGCCGAGGCGGAGGCGGAGGAGGAAGACCCCGATCGGGGTCTTCCCAGCGAGAGGAGGGAGGCGGCTTTGCTCCTGCGGGACGCCGTGGAGCTGGTCAACCAGACGGTGGGCGACGCCATCTCCACCCTGCTGCTGGTGGAGGCCGTGCTGGCGCTGCGGGGGGCCACGGCGGAGCAGTGGGACGCCGCCTACGGCGAGCTGCCCAGCCGGCAGCTGAAGGTGGCGGTGGCGGAGCGCGGGGCGGTCCGCTCGGCCGACGACGGGGATGAGCAGCGCGCCGCGAGCCCGCCGGGCCTTCAGGAGGCCATCGACGGCCTGGTGGAGAGATATGGAGGTGTTGCCGCGCGGTGTTTCGCACGGGCCTCGGGCACCGAGGATGTTGTCCGGGTATACGCCGAGGCCGAGACGCGGGAGGCGGCCGACGACCTGGCGCACCGGGCTGCCCTGGCCGTGTACCGGCTGGCGGGAGGCGTGGGAGACGAGCCCAGAGCTCCGCCCCCTCCTCCTCCTGAGCCGACCGTGGCTCAGGAGGTAGAGCGGGACGTTTAGTGATCCGTGGGTCGCCCGTTCGAATCTCGGGCCTCTTGTCCGTCTACTTATCGAAGTGACCTTGGGTACTGAACCCAAATTTCTTCCTGATGTGCTGGTTGTGCCTTGCATGGTTTCTTCCACAATAGTGAGTGTATGTGTGAATGGAATGTACTTTGTACAGTAGGCGCTATATAAATTCACCATTTACCATTAACCAGAGCTGGATTGGAAAGGCCTATAGTCAGGAAGCCGATAGGCTTCCGCCGCAATCTAAAAACACACCTCTTCCAACTTAGCCCATAAAATTGAAGTAGTACTAACCATAGCCTTCAGCGTTAGGCGTCTGTAAGTACCGGTACCAACCTAGATATCCTAGATAGCATTTCATGTACACTTAGATAGTACTTTTTCGAGTAAATACAGCACCTAATGAGCAGCTAGTGAGCTTTTTTCCCCCCACCTTATGCGATTCTTACAGTGATTTTACACTGTATTGCCAGTGTTCATAAACAGTCTTTTATTACGTACTACTCTAAAAAGTAATGAAGTTGCAGTAATTATTACTCCCAGCCTAAAGTAACTATTTACAACAATAATTACTCTAAGTTAGAGATGCCCGATATTGACTTTTTTACCGATATCCGATATCCCGATATTATCCAACTTCTAATTCCCGATACCGATATCAACCGATATCAACCGATACCGATATATGCGGCCTCCAGTGGTGGAAAAATAACAGAAACTATTACTATACAAATATTTAATATAAATAAACATTTAGTATATATACGAATTCATGTTATAGCCTAGAAATACTCCATACAACTATAAATTCAACATGTAGCCTACTTGAGTAAAGTACAAAAGTAATGGTATAAACATGACCGTAGCGCTGAGTCTACATCTCTGTAAATAGTCATAATTTCCAGTTTGTAAATACCGATACCGATATTTTCCGATATGAAATTTGAAAGCTTTTATCGGCCGATAATATCGGAGGGCCGATAATATCTGCCATCTCTACGCCATTTCTAATCTAAGTATTACTTTTTTCCTTGCCCCCTGTAATTGCATTGTTTCCCCCAATGCCCTACTTTGCATAAGGCCCGTCCTTCTGCATCCAATACTTCATGTGTACTACAGGTAAGTGTGAATCGATTCCATACTCTAGAGTTTAGATCTAGAGCGGATCAACAGCCTGCATCATTTCTGCATCCGCTCTGGAGTTTACATCTTTTAAATGGTAAATTAAATGGAAAACGTGCATTTATATAGTGCCTTTATCGAAGGCGCTTAGACTCGGATGTAACATTTCCCAATTGTTGGGGGTAGGCGAAAATAAATGGCACCATTTTCGGTTACAGGACTTATATTAGGCAAGTAAAGCAACAATAACAACATCAGTTGTTGTTGAAGTTGCAACAGACACACAGCATGCATGAAGCTAAAGGTCTGACTCAGAGAGTTTTCTGTTTTTAATGATGACATGGTGTTGGTTTACTTACTTACTTAGTCCTCTTGAACTTCAAGGCGCGTAGAGCCAACCAAAGCGATCAGGTCTCTCCTTCCGGGTCTGTTGTGGGAAAGTTCTTGAGCTTGGGCCACGGTCACACCACAGCACAGGTGTTGGTTTAGTGGTGCCACAATTGTAGTTAGTAGCAGTAGTAGTAGTAGTGTTTCAAATCATTTTAATTATAAGCACTTTCATTTGAAATATCTTTGAAAATTTGGGTTGTTTTGCATGCCATCATGTTCGGTGGGACAGTCAGGGCATTTAGGGAGGACACCAATGGCGGCGCAAAACATCCAGCAACTCTACCCCTGAGCCACCACGACTGCCGTTGATCTTTAGATCTAGATTTTTGGGGGTACATTTCTCAAAATATGAAATTACTATATTGGGGGGACCCCCATTACAATTCAGAAACGTTTAAGACCCTCATTACTAGCCTAGGTAAACCGACTCCCCCTACATTCCAGTGTTCGAGAAAAACCCTGGATCTTTCACGGTTTTTCCCAAGATTATTTTTTTCTGAAAACAGCAGGTCTATGTGATGCTATTGGGTTGTTTTAGAATGGGCCGTTTTATTCACCATAGCTACTTCCACATACGTTGTGTACAAATAGCACATCGAACATGTTCAGCTTCATGCAGATATTTGTGCTTGTATTTTATTATCATTTTATTTTATTATTATTTTATTTTTCTTGATAAATATTGTCATGAGTATTATCTCATGGAGGTGTCGGCGTACTTGCTCTCTGGTCGCTCACTCTGCTCGCGCGTAAGTAAGCCATGGACTACTTGTGCACGGCATGCAAGTTGCCACTGAGTGTGGTTCTAGTTACTTGCACGAGCAGAGTGAGTAAAGCGATCGCTTCACCCAGGGGTGGATGTAACATTTCCCAATTGGGGGAGGGGGGGGGGGGGGGGGGGGGGCTTCATCGCCCGTGCACCCATACCATTTTCGGTTACAGGACTTTTATTAGTCAAATAAAGCATCCAATAATAACATCAGTTGTTGTTGAAGTTGCAACAGACACGCAGCATGCATAAAGCTAAAGGCCTGACTCAGAGAGTTTTCTGTTTTCAATGATGAAATGCTGTTGGTTTAGTGGTGACACAGCTGTAGTTAGTAGCAGTAGCAGTGTTTCAAATCATTTTAAATAGGACTTTAAATATTTGAAATATATTTATATTTATAAGATATTTGAAATATCTTGTTGTTTTGCATGCCATCATATGTGGTGGGGCAGTTAGGGCATTTAGGGGGGCATTGCCCCCCCCCCCATGCCCATGCCTATATCCGCTCCTGGCTTCACCGCGGTCGACGGTTGACTGTCGGTTGTCCTTCTAAATTGGTGGATATGTGATGACATAATTAAGAAAATTAAGAAATTAAGAGCATCTCTTTAGGAGTTTTCTATAAGAGATCTCTACAAGTAGGTCTTGTCTTATTTTCTAATTGTTTTTGCATGAGGGAGGGGCAGATCTTTCCAGATCTTTCACACAGGTGCTATCTGGATATGGGATAGATATGGGATATAATACTTTTTTGTTTTTTACTTTTTAATACTGTACATGCGCAGGTTTTCAGCAAGCCCCCACATCTATAACTTGTATAAAGACAAAGCTCAATGCACAAAAGTTTAAAGTACATGCTAGGCTGGATCTTTTTTTTTTTCTCCAAATCTCTTTATTGTTCCTGATCCCCAGGTCTTAGGGCCCTGATACACCTAGTAATGTTTTGATCAACATCAACAAGCAACGTCAACTATCAACATTGACTTTCCACATTTCTATACATAATGATCAACTCCTGCTGCTTCACTGCGGTGGACAAAAACAAGGATTTTGTAACTTTTATTCCGCTAAATGAACATTTTGAGTTGGGTGGCAGTTGGGTGAAAATGATTCAATGCAAACTAAGGCTTCTTTTTTTCTGAGAGTGTACAAATGGAACCAAATGGACCCGCTAGGGTCCATTTGGTTCACATTTGTACACTCTAAGGAAAAAATGAAAATGGGTGGAATTCCCCTTTTAATGTTGCCTGTTGCCATGTGTCTCATCGTGTTGCCCGTTGATGTTGACATTGCTAGTTGATATTGATCAAAAATATTGCTAGTGTAGCAGGGCCTTTACATCATGCTCTGTTGTAATTTTTCACAGGGATATGACAAACATACAAAATAAAATAAAAAAGAGGGGTCTGTGAATGAGTTGCTGTTGATGAGGGCTAGTTAGGTGCACAGAAATCTGTCTTAAAAATAATAATAATAAAAAAAAATTAATAAACTTACATTGCCTCAATTCAAGCAACTGTTTGGAAAGTCCAGGCTCCAACAGGCAGCATGGTAGCCTCCTCTCTCCATGACAACAGTGAAATGACTTCTTCTATCAGGTTTTATGGCGGTTGGCATACCTTTCAAGGTGCATTACCGCCACCCACTGGCCTGGAGTGTTACACTCCCACATTTATGCACTATAAATAAACTAAAAAAAAATGTCCATTCAATACGAATTCAATCCACCGTGAGTCCACTCTGATATGCGTCCGTCCTACTACCGGGGTCAGTGTAGGCGCAAATCCCTCTCTGAGTATACTGTCCAGATCCTCTCCACTAATATCCATCACATCCCAGTGGAATGACTCAGACCCAGGCCTCTGTAGGATGGACTACACCAGGGGTTTTCAACAGGTGGTCCGGGGACCACCAGTGGTCCTTGAGAGGGTTCCAGGTGGTCCCCAGCTAACTTGGTTAATTAACCATTTTTACACTCTCAAGAGTTAAACTATTCATAAGATTAATGTTTATTTTGGTCTGTAATGTTTTTTCCTGTTTGTTTCCCAAATCCAGCCTGGAATTGTGGACAAAAGCCAAATAAGTTTTGGGGGCTGTGGGGTTAAAAATGTCCTCAAACGGTGGTCCGTGGCTCAAATGTTAAATAATTGGTGGTCTCTGGTGTCAAAAAGGTTGAAAACCCCTGGACTACACCATCTGTCTAGGGACAGCTTCCAGCACAGTCATCACACACATCTCTCTAGTGAAAATAAAACAAAACTGTTAAACTGTTGTAAAAAAAAAAAAAAAAAAATGGCCAAACAATCGTTCCTATGTTGTTTGCAATGCAAATGGGAGTATGAATTATTATGAATAATTCAATTCATATCAAATATCAAATGACATGAATTAGTCAAGATTAACTGAACTGATTGTCAAGTCTGTTCCAATTGGTTACCAAACAATTTTTGATATACCTGTAGACTGACATTTTTGATTGAGTATAATAAAAGGTTATATGGGCAATATGAACACTAAATGACACATTGGAATGTTGAATATGAAATATAATATATTCTAAACAGAAATTGCATACAAAATATATGAACTTTGACTGAACATTTGAGGCTCAATTGGAGAAGTGAGAAAGCAGTCTCGTCTTTATCACACAGCAAATGAAAGAGGTCGCTTTGCTTTAAAATAAAAAATGGCAGCACGACTCTGCAAGAGGCTACACAGAGTCTGTCTTATAAATGGTAATTGGTGCATCTAAATAGCGCCTTTTTCCAAGGCGCTTTACATACATAGTGCATTACATTCAACCATTGACACACACATTCACACACCGACTGCGGCCGAAACCATGCAAGGTACCAACCAGCACATCGAGAGCAATTTGGGGTTCAGTGTCTTGCCCAAGGACACTTCGACTTGTACACAGGAGGAGCCGGGATTCAAACCGCCGACCCACGGATCACTGGATGACCTGCTCTACCTCCTGAGCCACAGTCGCCCTCCGTGTATTTTTATTTTCGCAGAATTTCAGTCTAGATCTCCTGAGAAGATGTTCCAGTCTTATTGTAGACCTGTGGTTGTTCAGATGCAGGAACAGCTAACGGTGTCCAACTCTGCACTCTCCACCTCCCCTCCATACAGCGTGATCAGACTGGAATGAACCCTACACACACACACACACACACACACACACACACACACACACACACACACACACACACACACACACACACACACACACACACACACACACACACACACACACACACACACACACACACACAGAGAGAGAGAGAGAACTTATATACAAATACTGTGTTTATAAACAGATTTATTTAAAAACTGAATCTAACTCCACCTCACCTCCACTCTATTGGCTCATTATAAAACTGTTGGAATGCTGTGCTGTGATTGGCTACAATACCCACCCCCCCCTCACATTAGCACCGCCTCCCCTGAGCCCCGCCGACAAATGTTTTGTTCTCATGATTCGTTGACCGCAGGGAAACAGCTGCAGCATCAAAGTAGAAGCAACGTAAATATAGCTATATCTATTTTGATTTTTGGCTAAAAAGTTGCCTCTATTACCTTAACAGTCTGCCTGCATTGATTGATTAACTTTGCATAATGCCAAAATGTTGCTCCTTTGATGCTCGATATTCACCCTGAAAATAGTCCCTTGGCTTGTTGTCAAACATCAAAAAAACATCAAAAAAACAGTGTTTGCTGCAGGGAAACAGCTGCAGCAAAGTAGAAGCAAAGCAGAGCGGAAAAAGGCAAAAGATATAGCTATATATTTTGGCTAAAAAGTTGCCTGTATCACCTTTAAAATCCAGAACACATCTCCTGTCACCTTAGCTTTTTTAACCAAGTTTGAGAACAACTTTTTTTTTTTTTTTTTTTTTTTTTTTTTTTTTTTTCCAGAATTACACAACATGTGAAGACTGGTCTTTCATGGGTTAAAGGGATATTCCACTTCAAAAAAAAAAAAAAAAAAAAAAAAAAAAAAAAAAAAAAACTTTTGGTCATTTTATGGTCTACTCAGTCTCATGTGAACACCCCAGACAGTAACTCCTTTTAGTATTTAGATAGTTGATTAATTTTAGCTGCCCGAACGTCCTTCCTATACAAACCCATTAGAACTTAAAACTCCATGACAGATTATTCCAAAACAACCGATCTTTTTTTTCTGGTGACTAATATTGTCCTCCTAATACGTGAGAGGGCCGTGGAATTTCATTTACAGTTTGCATTTATTTTTAAAATATTGTTTTGGAAAATCTAGCCGCCTCCATATTTCGGCATGCCCACCCAAATGAATAAAGCAAAAAAAAAAAGTTTTTTTGAAAGTGGAATATCCCTTTAATCCACGTTATCATCCGCATAATTACCTGACCAGCACTTCGTTGGGTATGCAAATGAGCTCTCCGTCGATGTTCCAGGGGAAGCCCTTCCTCTCAGAGGACAGGATGGGCGTGGCCTTTGGATCGTCCAATTCCTGGCCGTCCTCGCTCTCCTCCTCCTGCTGCTGCCAGCCAATGGGGAGCCGGGGGCGGAGTCTCACGGCCGCCACGGTGTGCTTCTCCACGAACGGGAAGTCAAACTGGGCGGAGAGAGAGGGGAGGAGACAAAACTGGTCAGGCTGTTGACTTGGAACAACCCTATTGCTGATGGTCAAACCGTTCGTGAGCTATATGCCTATTTAAAGTTTGCATTTTCAATTGAGTGACATAGAACAGTGGTTTTCAACCTTTTTCATACCAGGGCCCACTATTTATGCAGCATTTGAGCCAAGGACCACCACCATTTAATGACATTTTAGCCCTATGAACTAAAGATTTCTTTTGTTTTCGTCCACAATTCCAGGCTGAATTCCAGGTTGGATTTCAGAAACATAACAGGCAAATAATCGTAGACTAATAATGTGTAGACTTGGGCTAATTCAGTCAATATTTTAACTCTTGAGAGTGTAAACATGCTTGTGTTTTACGCTCTCAAAGAGATACATGTGGTTAACCAACTGTCCATCATTTAGCCTGGCGACCACCTGTATCCTCTCAGGGACCACTGAGAGGTGGTCCCCCAAACACCTGCTGAAAACCCCTGCTATAGCGCCACTGTTTGGAATAGTCCTCAATCCTATTACTGCTAACTTTCACAAAACTGACTGCACAGTTTAAGCCAGAATTTAGACAGACAGAAAATCCCTATTTGTCAGACCTGTTGCATGTGATCTGTAACACCCCCAGGGGTCAGTATAGCACCACCAGAATAGTCTCTCTCTCTCTCTCTCTCTCTCTCTCTCTCTCTCTCTCTCTCTCTCTCTCTCTCTCTCTCTCTCTCTCTCTCTCTCTCTCTCTCTCTCTCTCTCTCTCTCTCTCTCTCTCTCTCTCTCTCTCTCTCTCTCTCTCTCTCTCTCTCTCTCTCTCTCTCTCTCTCTCTCTCTCTCTCTCTCTCTCTCTCTCTCTCTCTCTCTCTCTCTCTCTCTCTCTCCAGTAATATTGCATAAAAGGCTCTGATAACAACAGAGGTTTCATATCAGGGTGTTATACATAGAATGTAGGTTGACAGAGCACAGTCATGCCATGCCAAGCCAACATGAACTAGGCTAATCCATTAGCGTAATAATCAGCGTCCCACTGGCCTAGATGGCTAATAATGGAACAGGTACGACATAGCCTATATTGGTGGACAATGGGACAGGTAAACTGGCCTAACGGTATGCTGGTAGATAATGGGACAGGTAAACTGGCCTATGCTGGTAGATAATGGGACAGGTAAACTGGCCTATGCTGGTAGATAATGGGACAGGTAAACTGGTCTATACTGGTAGATAATGGGACAGGTAAACTGGCCTATACTGGTAGATAATGGGACAGGTAAACTGGCCTAACGGTATGCTGGTAGATAATGGGACAGGTAAACTGGCCTATGCTGGTAGATAATGGGACAGGTAAACTGGCCTATGCTGGTAGATAACGAGACAGGTCTACTGGCCTACTTGTATATGGCTAATAATGGGACACGTATGGTATACGAATACATGAAGGCCCGGCTGAAATAATACTCAGACCAGCCTAAATGTTGTGACATTGAGGGGTCAGAAAACTGAGCTCTCGGAAGGGCTGTTGCAGCCCGAAAGAGGGGCAACAGAGGGACATTTCTAATTTTTTCCAGAGAGCGTGCAAATGTGAACCAAATGGAGGACAAACGCTTACCTGTCCAGTTTTACTGCCATATCTTTTCAGGTGTCTGATGAACTCTGACCTGGAAGTGTTTCCCACGGCAATCAGCTCTCCACTGCCATTGGCCAGCCTGACGAAGCAAAACAGGAAGTCATTTCTGGAAGCGTGTGCGTGTGTGTGCGCGTGTGTGTGTGTGTGTGTGTGTGTGTGTGTGTGTACCTGGTTTTAGACAGCCCATAGGGTGTGTGTGTGTGTGTGTGTGTGTGTGTGTGTACCTGGTTTTAGACAGCCCATAGGGGGTGTGTGTGTGTGTGTGTACCTGGTTCTAGACAGCCCATAGGGGGTGTGTGTGTGTGTGTGTGTGTGTGTGTGTGTGTGTGTGTGTGTGTGTGTGTGTGTGTGCACCTGGTTTTAGACAGCCCATAGGGTGTGTGTGGACTCAGGCAGGGGATGGACATGACGCTGATGTTCAGATACAGACCCTGATTGGTCTGCAGCCACTCCTGCTCCTCCCCCTCTACAGCGGCGGCGGCCAATCAGAGAAGAAAAAAAAGACTCATGAGCGGAATGTTGATTAAATGAAGAGAGAGAGAGAGAGAGAGAGAGAGACAGACAGACAGACAGACAGACAGACAGACAGACAGACAGACAGACAGACAGACAGACAGACAGACAGACAGACAGACAGACAGACAGACAGACAGACAGACAGACAGACAGGTATATTCCTACCTGTCTGTGATTCCTTTGACCTACAAATGGATCAAAACGGAACATCTGTTAGAAACATTTATTACACGTTGCGTGCGAGCGTGCATGTGTGGGTGCATGGGTGCGTGTGTGTGTAATACCCGTCTTCAAATGAGCTCTGATCTGAGTCGGCCGGCAGAAAGGACAGGTCACAGTCCACTGGTCTGAGGACAGGAGAGGATATTAAAAAAACAAACAAACAAACAAACAAAAAAACAATCCAAATGTTGAACAATTGGATTATTGTTATTATGATATCAAGATTATTGTTCTTCATAAGGACCATTGCCAAATTTGTTTCAATCGCCAGAACATTTTTTTTTGCGTGTCTAGTCATCAAGGGCTGGAGTCGGGCTAGACTAGGTTGGCGTTGGTTTGGTTTGGTTGAGTATAATAGTATATTGAGTATAATATGGACCTTGCAATGGGTCTGGACCACAAGATTCGATACACTACCAAAATATCCAAGTACCTGTCCAAATACTCCCTTAAGTCCAGTCCCACAACAAACCATGTGCAACCCAGATTTGCGCAAACAAGGAACTTAATTGGTTTCGCTCCTGATGTGGAATGCCCTACCAACAGTCATTAAGACATGCAAATGTAACCAAATGGATCCTAGGTCCATTCGGTCCTAGGTCCCATTCGGTGACCCCTCAATGTCGCAACATGTTGTGTTATTTGGGCCGAGCCTTCATGTATTTGTGACATGGACCGAAAATCCAAGCTGACGAACAGCGTCCTTGACAACTAAGATCTCTGTAAAGTTTTTGTTGTACTGTGCGTGTGCCACATGCACACGCACACGCACACGCACAGTACAACAAAAACTGTGTGTGTGTGTGTATTACCTGAGCTTGGCCAGTGTCTTCAGCAGGGCGTAGTCTCTCCTCTGGGTGGTCGGCATCCACCTCTTCCTCTCTGCCAGGGCTAGGCTCCGCCCCCCGAAGCCGAACATGGCGGAGAAGCCGAACGTCACCAGCCGGCCCTGACTGCTGAAACTACACATGTCTACGGGCTGCAGGTGACCTGCACACACGCACGCACGCACACACACACACACACACACACACACACACACACACACACACACACACACACACACACACACACACACGCACGCACGCACGCACGCACGCACGCACGCACGCACGCACGCACGCACGCACGCACGCACGCACGCACGCACGCACGCACGCACGCACACACACACACACAGACAATAAAACAAGGTGTAAAAACAATTATTATAATATATATTTTTAGGGCTGCAACAATTAATTGATGAATCGTAATTACATAATTAGTTGTCAACCAATTTAGTAATCGATATATATCGGGTTATCAACTAATCACTGGAGTTTTTTCTAAATTAGCGTGGGTGTTTTCTCTCTTTTCTTGATAATCTTATAATAGCTGCACACACACACTAAAGACTGCAAAACAAAATATGACACATAACTTGTGTAATCATATTGATTATATTATCAAGAACAAAGCACAAGAACAAAACTATTTGAGTTCAGAAGAGCATCGTTTCTTTTAGACTAACACATATAGCTATTATTTAACCAAATAATGCCTGACCTAAGTTTTATGTAAGACTTCAAATATAGCAGCATCGAAAAATATGTTTTTTGTTTTGTTTTTGTTTTTTGTACATAATGTACATAATCCAATAATCAATTCCCGGCCTGAATGGGCTAAATGCATGCAGTCAGAATGAGCCTATAGACACCATGAGTTGCTTTAATTAATTTAAAAGGTGATAGTTAGAGAATTGTCATCAATCTATTATGGAAATAATTGTTAGTTGCAGCCCTAATATTTTTGTCACTGGGATGTTAAACACACTAACACAGCCACGCAGGCAGGCACACACGTTCACTCTCTCACACACGTTCACTCTATCACACACGTTCACACACACACACGTTCACACACACACACACACACACACACACACACACACACACACACACACACACACACACACACACACACACACACACACACACACACACACACACACCTAGTCCTAAGTGCACGTGCAAGCTCACGCACACACCCACGCAGGCAGGCACATCTTCATGTTTATTCAAAAAGCTCTCCTCATGAGGTCTGTTGGCTTCTCTCTCACACAGGGTGTTAATATCCACTAATTACATTTACCCCCTGCGCACGTGCATGCACACACGGACACGCGGACACACACACACACGCGCACACACACACACACACACGCACGCACGCACGCGCACGCACGCGCGTGCGTGCGCGCGCGCACACACACACACACACACACACACACACGGACACACACGGACACACACGGACACACATGTTACGATCTACCTCACAGCCAGATTTAGTACAGCATGAAACCCACACCTGTGTGTGTGTGTGTGTGTGTGTGTGTGTGTGTGTGTGTGTGTGTGTGTGTGTGTGTGTGTGTGTGTGTGTGCGTGTGTGTGTGTGTTTCATTAGTGTGGTGTCATGGTGATCACCCTCCCTGCCTCTCTCTCCACAGTACACACACCTGTTCCACTGCCTGTGGATCAATGCTGATTGATTGATTGATTAATTGATTGATCGATTGAATGAACACTTAGTAAAAAAAATGCAAACGGTGGAGATCAGGTTAAACAAAAGGATAACACAACACCATTATGTCTGGGTGAGGTTGTTGCCATTGTGGTCCAATTCAAGTCATTAACATACTGTAGAATAATATGTTAATATAAACCAGGGGTTTTCAACCTTACTGATACCAGGGCCCACTATTTATTCAGAATTTGAGTCACAGACCAACATTTGATGACATTTTAGCCCCACAGACCCCAAAACTAAAGGTTGCTTTTGTCCACAATTCCAGGCTGGATTTGGGAAACAAAACAACCAAACATACAGATCAAAATGACCATTAATCTTCTACATTCTCTAGTTGTGTAGACTTGGGCTAATTCACATGGTGAATATTTTAACTTTTGAGAGTGTAAAAATGAAACCAAATGGACCCGCAAGGGTCCATTTGGTTTCATTTTTACACTCTCAAAGAGTTACATCTGATTAAGCAACTTTCCATCATTTAGTCTGGGGACCACGTCGAACCCTCTCGAGGACCACTGGTGGTCCCCGGACCACTGGTTGAAAACCACTGATATAGAATAATAATAACACATTATTGCAGTGGTTTCCTAGTTTTTAGTTTTTAGCTCTATTTTAAGTTTTTAGCTCTATAGACCCAAACATAAAATCTGAGGTTTTTGCCTCATGGGATCATTCATGGCGTTGGGTTTACAGATCTAAAGGGCTGCCCTGGGTCAAAGGACCAAAAGTAGGTAGGTAATATCAAGGAAATATGTTGTGTTATTTATTAGATGTAATACCTAAAATGATGTGAAGAGCCGCTGTGGGTGCATGTCTCACACCGTGGACTGAACACGACACGATGTCTGTGGAACCTGGATGGACAGACAGGCAGGCAGGCAGACAGACAGACAGACAGACAGACAGACAGACAGACAGACAGACAGACAGACAGACAGACAGACAGACAGACAGACAGACAGACAGACAGACAGACAGACAGTAAAGGTAAAAGTCTAGGCTGAAACCAGTGCTTATTAAGCCAAGACTTTTTATATACTGTATATAAAATACAATAATAAACAATAAATCACATTATACAGCTTTTTTAGAGTTTAGCTGACAGAATGAGATCTTTTGAAGAGATCTATTGAATTTAATAAATTAGTTCATTGTTCAGGAATATTGCACAATGGTCAGGTGTTAATTATAGTTGACAATATTAGCAATAGCCGATAATTATATTTTCATAAAATACTTATAGCATATTACTATAGCACAATATCCAAAATAATAAACAATATCATATGTTTTTTGTAGTATTTCTATACTGAAGTATTGATACTTTTACACTAAAAAAATACAACATAAATGATTGACTACATTGTAAACTGTATACAGATCGATTAACAGTGTACGTATGTTTCTCTGTGTGCACAACACACAGACCTGAGCAGACGATTTAGAGTCCACCAAGCAGACAGAGTTAATGATTGGAGGGATGAGCCACCGTGTCAGACACCACTCCAGATACCACACACTGCTCATTACTGGGTTTATGCACACACACACACGCATGCACGCAGCAACAGGTGTGCAGTGCTTTAAACTTATGTAAACATACAATGCCACATACAATGTATAAATAGCAGCCTGCTACAAGTGAAACGCCTGAAACCAAACATGTTGCTTGAGCAAAAGTTATATAAACCTTTTTTTGGAATCAGACGATTCAACAAGGCTAAGACAGCGCTTAGCGAGCGGTAAATACGAGAGGTAACTCAAAACAAAAGTTGTTGTAGTCTCAGAGGTACAGTATAGTGGAGTAGAAGAAGAGTGTTAAAATGTTAACAAAATAAAAGCAGCTCACTGTACACTGTATTGTAACACTGTATTTTAGCACAATTTTTCGAGTAAAATTACAATAAATCAAGCGAAGCGTTAGTTCATTGAGGCACGGAGGGCAGAAGGTTTATTTAATTCCCCTTATTTTCAATCAGTAATTCATTCTGTTCCTTTAAATCTGCAGTCTCTCCATGTCAACTCCCCTCACTCTCATTGGCTGTCACCATGTCAACTCCCCTCACTGTCATTAGCTGTCAGCTAGTCAGTCACACCCCCATTCAATCATGTGCTCTATATAAGCAGTCTCTCTCTCCTCTCTCTCTCTCTTTCTGCTAGCTGCTCTGTCCTGTTGATCAGATATGTGTTCAAATTTCCTCCACCTCCCCGACCTCCTCCCTGTGGCACCAGTTCAGAGTACATGAGTCTCTGATTAATCATGATTTAAGGGTTGTAACTATTGTGGTATCTAGTTCTGTATGGTATCTGTGTTTACTGTGGACTATGATATTTTCTGTATCCATGTAGTTCATGCATTTTGGATTATGTTGTAATGTCTCATGTCAGTCTGCACTGGATATGATGCTCATGTGTTAATGTCTTGTATTTTACTGTACCTTGGCTCTGCTCAGGGGGGTTGTTGATATCTCAAGCTGTGTCTTGATGCACAGATAATCGGAGATATCAAATGTGATATCAGACCTATGACTCAGTTCATAGATCGTCTGATATCACATGAGCAAGAGCCATGCCGCCATACAAACATGCAAAAGCTTTGCAATAAATGGTCTATGGTCAATCTTATTCTGAGCCGCAGTGTGTCAATGAAATTATGAAGGGGCGAGATCCAACACACGACTGTAGAAGGACGTCACAGCCATGTTGCTTTACCAGGTGGCCTGGTAGGGTGTCATAGAGGTGTCTATATAGGGAGTATACCTGCAGAGATGATGCCCAGGGGTAGAGGCCTCTATAGGGGGTAGAGGTCTTTATAGGTGGTATAGCTGCAGGAATGATGCCCAGGGGTAGAGGCCTCTATAGGAGGTATACCTACAGGAATGATGCCCAGGGGTAGAGGTCTCTATAGGGGGTAGAGGTCTCTATAGGAGGTATACATGCAGAGACGATGCCCAGGGGTAGAGGTCTCTATAGGAGGTATACCTGCAGGGATGATGCCCAGGGGTAGAGGTCTCTATAGGAGGTATACCTACAGGAATGATGCCCAGGGGTAGAGGTCTCTATAGGAGGTATACCTGCAGGAATGATGCCCAGGGGTAGAGGTCTCTATAGGAGGTATACCTGCAGGAATGATGCCCAGGGGTAGAGGCCTCTATAGGAGGTATACCTGCAGGGATGATACCCAGGGGTAGAGGTCTCTATAGGGGTAGAGGTCTCTATAGGAGGTATACCTGCAGGGATGATGCCCAGGGGTAGAGGTGCTCTCCGGGGCTGCTCGTCATCGGACAGTGTCCAGCTCTCTGGGTCCTCCTGGTCATCCAGCTGGGCCCTGAGGACCAGGCCGTGGGCGATCTCTGCCACGGAGCCGTCTCCCCCCACACACACCACCCTGACATATACACACACACGGAAAGAGGATTGCATTAGTCAGATTCTACACAGACCTGGCACAGAGATGTGGATGTGGATGGATGGATGGATGGATGGATGGATGGATGGATGGATGGATGGATGGATGGATGGATGGATGGATGGATGGATGATCTAGTCCTCACTCCTAATAATTGGTTAGAAATCAAAATTCACATCTGCATGGGCATATGTGAATTCACATCTGCATGGGCAGATGTGAATTCACATCTGCATGGGCAGTTGTGGATTCACATCTGCATGGGCAGATAGAAAGAAATATTCTAGATGATGACAGATGCTAGGCTGATATTGTACATTATTGAACTAAACCTTGATCGCCACATGATGTAAGAGGCAGCAGGACGTTGTGTTATTGGAAACAAGCACTTCAAAACTTTGGTGCTTCGAAAAATAATCAAATGCAGAACATAAAGTAAATCATGATGTTTCTATGGTGTTTTTTTATGAAAACTTTGCAGATAGAAAGAGGGTAATGTAAACGCTGCAATGTTGGGAAGTTTAACATTCTTTACTACAATCAGATTAGTGAAGACTAGTGGAGAAAAAATGTGTTCTTCTGGATGGGACTAGTGTAAAAACAAACTGTGTTCTACTGGATGGGACTATAGTATAGAGAAGAAACAAATTGTCTTCTTCTGGATGGGAATAGTGGAGAAACAAACTGTTCTACTGAATGGGACTAGTGGAAAAACAAACTGTTCTACTGAATGGGACTAGTGGAAAAACAAACTGTATTCTACTGGATGGAAATACAGTGGAGAGAACCAAACAGTGTTCTACTGGATGGAAATATGGTGGAGAGAACCAAACAGTGTTCTACTGGATGGAAATATAGTGGAGAGAACCAAACAGTGTTCTACAGGATGGAAATATAGTGGAGAGAACCAAACAGTGTTCTACTGGATGGAAATATAGTGGAGAGAACCAAACAGTGTTCTACTGGATGGAAATATAGTGGAGAGAACCAAACAGTGTTCTACAGGATGGGGCTAGTGAAGAAACAAACTGTGTTCTTCTGGATCAGACTAGCGAAGAAACAAACTGTGTTCTTCTGGATCAGACTAGCGAAGAAACACAGGGATTGTTGCTGTATATCAGAGGAGTCGGTGGGTGGGTGGCTCTTCCAGCTCTCATTAGAAGGCGGGTGTAAAGTGCCGCCCAGCCGCTTCTCTAATTTCTTTTGAGAGGACATCTATAGGGGCAGTTCACGGACCCTCATCTCCATCTGCTGAGGAAGGGGCTTCCCTCTGGGTCTCTGTCTAATAGCCTGGACACATGCCAGCACACCCACCGATCACCACGATGACAACTAACCACTTAGAAACCCTCTAGATCAGCGGTGTCCACACCTTTTTGACTTGAGAGCTACTTTCAAAATGACCGGCTCAACAAGATCTAAAAAACATCAAGGCCCCCAAGAAAGTTTGACTTTGAAATAGTGGTGAAGATGTTATAGTGTTTAAAAATAATATACTTATAATGAGAATTGGAAGGTTTTCTTGTATATGCTACTACTGACATTTGAAAACAGTATTTGGGGTTTGAGTTGACAGTTTGTGATGTTGGATTTAGTCTCTTGCACCCAAAACTAAGAACTTTCACGTTTTTGTCCACAATTGGGGGAAATAACTGGTAAAACATTGGTCAAAATAACAATTATTCTCCATTTTCTCATTGTGTGGACTCTTGAAATTACGTAATTCAGATGTTTAAATATAATTTAATTCTTGAGAGTGTAAAATGGACCCGTAAGGGTCCATTTGGTTTTATTTTAACACTCTCAAGAGTTACAGGTCTATACATTTTAAGGGGACTGTCATGTGATCTACCTGCATGGCCTGTGTGATCTACTGGTAGATCACAATCTACCTTTTGGGCAGCCCTGCTCTAGATAGATGGATAGTATTTACAAAACATAAGTAAATAAAAACAGAACCAATACGGCGATAAATATGGAGATATTTGTAGGCTCATGCTGTGGGTCAAGTCTAAGACAATGGTAAACGTATTCGAGGAGGAACCCAAAATTGACACAAACCCCCAATTTGAAAACACAATGCAGTGAGAAGATAAGAGATAAGAGAGCACTTTTAAAAGGATCTAACAGTGATTCCAAAACTGTTCCAACCCCTCATTTAATGGCAATTCTTATGGGATCCCCAATTTATGTTGTAAAAATGAATTATCTTGATTTTTAACTCTGAGAGTATTGTAACATGAATGTTACAATACTCAGAGGACAGAATAATGTATTGCTCTATGTTCTATGATGGTCTTGTGCCTGATGTTTGCATTCAATTGCATTTTGACTTTTGTTTTTCTGTTGTTTTTTGGTTAATTTGTCTGTAAATAATTGTAACTATCTCTGGCCAATGTTTTTTTCTCGTCTAATGGACAATGGCTGGTATTCTCGAATGCTATGGTGAAGCCAGGTAAGGTGTAATTGGCTGCATGGCATGTCTCATTGGCTGCATGGCAGCAAATCAAGTATTGGGGCCTTGTGTGTAGGCCAAAAGCCTGTACCACCAGATCTGAGCCTGGGCTTACCAAATGGGGTTAGTTTTCTTGTTTTTAACTCTCAGGGTTCCCATTAGGTTCCATTTAATTCCATTTGTACACTCTCAGAGTTCAAGACTCATAAGGGTCCATCTGTCCCAAACTATCTCTGATTTAGGTACCTTCTGAATCTCCTTCAATTACCCCTAGGGGTCCCCGGACTCCACTTTGGAGACCCCTGGTCTAAGACATAATACGGGAAGACAATCTAGTTAAAAGCGTAGTCTGTCTGTCTGTCTGTCAGCTGTCCTACTGTCTTCCATCTCTGTGTTGTTTATTGATGACAGGAGTTAATCTCATCTCCTGACACTGACATCCCATAATATTCCTGACTGACCCATGCAGGGATTAACACAGGAGTGTGTCTCTCTCCACGGCAACCAACCAGCAAGTCTAATTGGCAAATGTAGGTTTCAAGCAAATCCTTCGGACTCTTGTCTCTCGGCAAAACGCCACACACACACACACACACACACACACACACACACACACACACACACACACACACACACACACACACACACACACACACACACACACACACACACACCAGGGGCGGATGTAACATTTCTCAATTGGGGGGGTGGGGGGTGGGGGGTGGGGGCAGAAGAAAATGGTATGGGTGCGGCTTCATGATGAAGCTGCCCCCATACCATTTTCAGTAGTGTTTCAAATACTTTTAAATATATAAGCACTGAAATATCTTGGCTTGTTTTGCATGTCAGATATCATGTTCGGTGGGGCAGACTGGGCATTTAGGGGGGCATTGCCCCCCCCCCCCCCCCCCTCATGCCTATGCCTAGATCCGCCCCTGACACAAACCCACTCACAGAGACACGCACGCACGCAAGCACGCACGCACACGTACGCACGCACACACACACGTTCAGTCTAGTCGATGAGGCTAGTGAGGCTAATCTGAGTTAAGCACATCGAGCATTATGTAGGATGAATACAAAAGCAGCTTACACACACACACACACGCACACACACATGCACACGCACGCACACACACACACACACACACACACACACACACACACACACACACACACACACACACACACACACACACACACACACACACACACACACACACACACGGTGCATTGTGTGGGTTCTATTCACGGCAGAGTGAATGAATCATATTATTTATTTTCATGGTGGATCACTACAGGATGATTGAGATGAAATGCTGCTCATTCAAAGAGAAGGGATCCGTGCTCGGAATCCGGTCAGGGTCGGATTGGCCATAGTGAGTACCGGGAGCTGACCCAGTGGGCCGCGGCCATAGGGGGCGCTATGATGGGGTGCCTAAAGGGGAACTCCACCCATTTTCAACATTCTAATTCTGTGTTCCCAAGAAATGGAGGTCTGAAGAAAAACAACCAACATCTTGATGACATCATCAAGATGTATTTACACCATGTTAATGGATTTCTTTCGACGTTTCTTTTTTCTGAGAGTGTACAAGTACTTATTTTTGTATTCGTTCAGCCAATGAGAAAACAATGTTCTAGATGGTGTAACGAAAGCATGTTTCAAAATTGGTTGGCACAATTACAACATCAGTGGGGCTAGCATCTCGGTCACAGATTACAATATCATCGGGGTAACCCCACTTTGCAATTGCAAAATTGCATTAATTCTCGTATTATTTTTGTTGTGGTATAAAAGTCGTGCATGGTATTAGGGCTTGTTTGTTTGTGTTTGAGCTGAGAGAGGAGGCGGTAGAGTTTCTGCTATCTGCACGCTGGTTGTGGTGGGCCGGTCACGCAAAAAATGACCGGGCCGAATTTTTGTCCTAGTCCAGGCTGGTCCCTGCAGTCGGAATCAACCTGTATATCTTGTGGAACTGCGGTTCTGTCAATGAGGTGCATTGCAACTTTCAAAGATCCAGTTTGGGTTCAAGGCTGCTTTGTGGTGGTGTTTGCAGACTGGAATATGCTACAGACAGACAGACAGACAGACAGACAGACAGACAGACAGACAGACAGACAGACAGACAGACAGACAGACAGACAGACAGACAGACAGACAGACAGACGGACAGACGGACAGACAGACAGATGTATACCCATCATATTCATCCAGATCACACTCCTTCAGTACAGACAGAGCATGGCCCTTCTTCTCTGTGACTGGAGAGAGAGAGAGAGAGAGAGAGAGAGAGAGAGAGAGAGAGAGAGAGAGAGAGAGACAGAGACAGAGACAGAGAGAGAGAGAGAGACAGAGACAGAGAGAGAGAGAGAGAGAGAGAGAGAGAGAGACAGAGAGAGAGAGAGAGAGAGAGAGAGAGAGAGAGAGACAGACAGAGAGAGAGAGACAGAGACAGAGACAGAGACAGAGACAGAGACAGAGACAGAGACAGAGAGAGAGAGAGAGAGAGAGAGAGACAGAGAGAGAGACAGAGAGAGAGAGAGAGAGAGAGAGAGAGAGAGAGAGAGAGACAGAGATGGAGAGTGGGATGGTAAAGAAAAAAAAACATGAGTGAGTTTTCAGACAGACAGAGCATGTGTGTGTGTGTGTGTGTGTGCGCGCGCGCACGTGCGTGCGTGAGAGTACTGCCTATAGCCCTGCACACTCAGGCAAGCACACACATACGTGTCCGAGAAACATTAAAGTGGGGCAATGATATGAAACCATCTGGATAACCTAAACACACACACACACACACACACACACACACACACACACACACACACACACACACACACGCACACACACACACACACACACACACACACACACACACGCACACGCAGAGGAGAGGACAGATGCATGAAGCCCCTGCCCCTGGATCAGGTTACCTAGCGACTGGGGACTGCCATTAACTCTGACCTTTAGACCTATTAACACACACACACACACACACACACACACACACACACACACACACACACACACACACACACACACACACACACACACACACACACACACACACACACACAACTTTTGGGCAATGAGCCACAAAGACTCTTAACACTTTGATTCCCATTCACAAGTTACATGAGTTAACTGATTGTAGGGCTCTTTCTCTGCGATTAACAAGATTTTTTTTTTAATAAATGTTTTTAATCCATTTAAATTCATAAGAGCGATCTGCTAGATAGAAATGGACATGAGATCCGCTGCTGTAGCACGCAAAGGTTCAATGGAAGTGGACGGTGGCTTTCACTGGGGTCCAGCGGCCATGACAGTTTGTAGTTCTTTCAGATCACGACTGTGTAAACGGGTTTCTGTTTGACGACAAGCCGTGGGACAATAATCTATCGTGAATATCGTGATTATCAAAGGAGCAAACACTTCGGCATTAAATACTCCAAAGTTAATCCATCGATCAATGCAGGCAGTTTGGGTAGGATGGAAAATAGTGATACAGAGCATTTAAAAATGGACAGACTCACATGGAAAGAAAATATATGTACATATATGAAATTGCCCTCCTACATCTATATGTTTTAATATATAGGTTAAATTGGACCCCTACTAGAGTTCTCAAGCTCTGCCCGAACCCGCCCAAGCCCGACCCGACCTGACATTTTAGGGTCGGGCTCGGGCCTAAAATGTATACAGATCAGAAGGGCCGGTCGGGCCTAGGGCTCCATGAAAAATGCAATATATATTGAATTATTGTATTATGATAAAAATAACAATTCTGTTCTGTCTGTCTGTGTATTTACCTCTTATGAAGATGGTGCTGATTGGTATTTTCACTTTTACTCTGTGTAAAGTGCTCAAAGTCTACCCAAACCCGACTAGACCCGACCCGAGATTGTAGGGCCGGGTCGGGCCTAAACACTATGCTAATTGGTCGGGCCATATGTAGTTATATAAGACACATATGTCAATATATCCACATACCGGTATATGCACATACTGTATATGTACCTGATTACTGCATACTGTATACCGTATTATGATGCATATATTGGCCTATATGTATAGATATGTTCTTTCTATATGGGGACAGACAGACAGACAGACAGACAGACAGACAGACAGACAGACAGACAGACAGACAGACAGACAGACAGACAGACAGACAGACAGACAGACAGACAGAGGGGCAGACAGGTATATGTACTGACTGGTGATGTCGGTCTTGAGGTCGGCCATGTTGAACAGAGGAGCGACGTGTTGCCTGTAGATGTGCACCGCTTCCTTCTTATGGCTGCCGGGGTTGATGAACACCAGCAAGTGCTTGGGCCGCGTGGAGAAGCCTGCAAATACAGTACAACGCACACACACACACACACACACACACACACACACACACACACACACACACACACACACACACACACGCATAGAGCATTGCGTTAGTTCATTCACGAAGGGCATGCGGGGCAGTGGTGTTTCGAAGCAATATGGAGCCCTACGCAAGATTTTCCCTGGAGGCCCCCCCCCCTTACCAAACGGACCCTTACGGGTCCGTTTGGTACGGACGGGACGGGAAAATCTCGGACGGACGGGAAAATCTCTACGGGAAAATCTCCTGTAAAATGGCGCCCCCTCAAATGATATGAACTAATTTTAAACTAAAGAACATATTATGTGTTTTAAAGCATGTCTGGTGGTTCCCTCCTCCCCTCGGCCCCTCCCCTCATGGCTCCCTAGGCAACTGCCTAGTCTGCTTAATGGCAAAAACGCCCCTGATGCGGGGAGTTGCATACAGTACACACGCTCAGCTGAAATATGTACAGTATGTATATGGTGTTGTCAGTGGTTCCCCAAACTTAAGACCACTCAAATAGACACTACTTTGAACACAATTTCAAGGACGTCCCAGTTTGACATACATTATAGTATACTATGGACCCCTGTTTAATCGCATTTCTATTTGCAGACACTGGCTGGTTTTGTTAAATGTTGGATTTATATTAAGGCTGTCGAAAAATAACGTGTGAATGGCAATAATTTTGTGGATTCATCTGATTTTAAAAAACATCAACAACAACAACTCATGTGCACACTGACTCGACCCACTGAGCATTTTCTCATTGAGAAAAATCGTAGAGCACGGTTTACGGAGACATATAGCTGTGTGTCTCCCTGTAACCAGAGCCACAGAGTATAGCTCGAGGGATCATCTATTTTGATGAATATTTAAATACACAAACAGATTTTTTTGTCCCCAGGTTCTTTTTTCTTTTTTAAATGCTCAAATCCTATACAGGAAAACATAGTATATTTTGGACATAGTTTGAAAGTTGACTAATCGTGATTCAATAAATTTTGAAGCCGTATCTATAGTATAGCATTCCCCTGATTCATATTATTCATATTTTTGGGGCGAGATATTTGGGTGATTTAGGGATTATTATTATTCCTGGATTAGTGAGTTTCCCTGGAGTGATTAAAAATCACAAAAATTCACAGATCAAAAACTGAAACATCGGAACATCCCCCATCCAAAATACGTCTGGTCTATGAAGTAATGGCAAAGACCTCTGTCTGCACCTAACCTGACCGTAACCAACATGAATTAATTAGTTTGTGTGTGTCAGTGTTGGTGTGGGTGTGTGTGTGTGTGTGTGTGTGTGTGCACTTGCACGTGCACATGTGTTTGTATTGATTTGTGCAGTCTTTAGAGAGTTCTAATGCGGTCTCTAAATCTGCCTAATGATTACCGGGATTTAAGCTATACACTGGGGATCTGTGTGTGTATGTGTGTGTGTGTGTGTGTGTGTGTGTGTGTGTGTGTGTGTGTGTGTGTGTGTGTGTGTGTGTGTGTGTGTGTGTGTGTGTGTGTGTGTGTCCTTTCTATTTTAGTTACAATATGTTGTCTGCATCTCTTCTCCAACATTAGATCACATCCACTCCCCAGGGAGCTAAGTGATGGAAGAGTTGGTAACCTAATGGACCCTTATAGGTCTATAAGGTCTCTTTCAAGTGTAAAAGGAAACCAAACAGACCTTTATGGGTAAATATAGAGTTATATTGACACCGGCATTGGTGTATTTACCATAGGGCAGCAATTACACACAAATTTTACTTTTGTGGATTCATTACTTTTACTGTGTGGCCCCAGTACAGACCACAACATGAATGGAACTACTTAATATTCAACTATATATATATATATATATATATATATATATATATATATATATATATATATATATATATATATATATATATATATATATATATATATATATATATATATATATATATATATATATATATATATATATATATATATATATATATATATATATATATTGCCAAATACATTTTTTCTCCGCTAAACGGCGACTTTTTTTCCAAACTATGCAAACTATGTCGTTGATGCCAAATGGCAACTATATTGTATGAATATCATATTTACATTTTATACAATCAATTTACAATCAATCAATAATTATACAATCAATAATTTGAACATGACCTTTAAACATCCTTTAAAAACATAAAATGAACTAACATGAATCAATTCTTCAATAATTTCTCAATTACTTGTGCCAGACTGGCCACAAAGTAAATGCATATTAATTCATGTAAATGGGGAATTTTACAGCGTATTACATTCATCCATTCACACAGCGATGGCAGCTGAAACCATGCAAGTCACAATAGCACATTAGGAGCAATTTGGGGTTCAGTGTCTTGCCCAAGGACACTTAGACATGTAGACAAGAGTAGCCGGGATTCGAACTGCTGACCCACGGATCATTGGACAACCTGCTCTACCCTCTGAGCCAATGTGAAAGGGTCAGGTCACATGATGCTTCTGTTCTGGGTGACTCAGGTTTATATCACCACACACACGCACACGCGCACGCGCACACACACACACACACACACACACACACGCACGCACACACACACACACACACACACAGACACACACACACACAGACACACACACAGGGATATGGGAGATGTCTCTCTGTACACGGTTACTATGGATACTTTGATTAAATGAATGACTTCAGGGAAACTAAGTCAATGTTTAACATTTAACGCGCGCACACACACACACACACACACACACACAGAAACGTGTGCCCACGCACACACGCACACACACACACACGCATAGTTATTAATAGCCTCGGTGTGTTCTGTCGCTTGCTTGTGTATTTTTAAACAGAAACATTTTGTACAAACAGCACCATGTTTGCTCAGAAATAAAATAACATAAAAACAGCATGAAGCTGTAAGACATTCCACATACCATAATCACTACAACGCTACTACTACTATACCACATCGCTGTTGCTCCCTCAAATAGCTCACAATTGATTTAAGCTCATAGAATCAGCAAATAATATTCAATTCAAAACAATTCAAGTCAACTCAATTGGGTTTATTGGCATGAGAAAACCTATGCTTCCATTGCCAAAGCAAAAAGCACAAGCGCAGTACAACGGCACAAATACAGTATAATCAGTAAAACAATGATCTACATTTCATATGTTGACATTGGTGTTTGGCTCTGCTGCAATTTACTCCCTAAATGGCACAATTAAACGCCTTCATTAACATTAAGAGCAGGGAGAAAATATAAATACAAAAATATAAAACAACCCCCCATGGGGAACAGAAGTAACAGCGCCCATCGGTGGTGCTGTGTTTTCATTGGCTACAAATTAGCACCGCCTTTCCTGAGCCCGACGAATGTTTTGTTTTCATGATTTGTTGACAACAACAAAGTTCTGGACCGTCTGGCAGACGAAGCCAGTGTCTGTCTGCAGGGAAACAGCTGCAGCATCAAAGTAGAAGCAACATAGAGGGGGAAAAGGAACAAAAATATTGCTATATATCTATTTTGATTTTGGGCAAAAAAGTTGCCTCTACCTTTAATGTTTGTGTAGTGTGGAAATCTGGACTAATAGCTAAAAATAGGAGAGGCTAGCGCAATGTGATTTGCTGATGTGGCAGTCAGCTGACCAATTGGACGGGGTGTGTAAAGGGGAATTCCACCTATTTTCAAAATTTTCCTGAGAGGATACAACCAAATGGATTTGGTTCCATTTTCTCCATTTTCCATTTTCTCAGGAAATTTTTAAAAATGGGTCTGAAAGAAAAATCATTAACATGGTGAAATACATCTTGATAATGTCATCAGATGTATTTCACCATGTTTTGATTAATGATTTTTTTTTTCAGACCTCCATTTTTAGGGAATACAGAATTGGGGGAACTTTTTTTTTATCATGTCCACACAACATCTTAAGGTATATTAATGACATAATAAAATGTTGAAATTGGGTGAAGTTCCCCTTTAAGCGTTAATGTGATGTTTGCTCCCACCAACACCCCAGCAAATTTGTTGAGGTGAGGTTGATTCTGATTAGATTCTGTACTTCTGTACTACTTCAATATAATTTGATGAAAAGTATATTTACTATGGACTATTTGGGGGGTAAAATGTATGCCTACCTCTGTTTGATTTGATGATTCAAATTTTTTACTGTTCTTAGTGTTACATATTATCCATCCTAGCAAAATGTATTATTTATTTTTCCACCAACGCCTAACATAGTCGGCTTATGAGTTATTATAACACCCTTCCATCCCCCCCACCCCCTTCTCAGTACAGTGAACTGCTCTATACAAACGCATTCACTCCTTTCGCTGTCAGTCACGTAGCATTACCACTAGCACTAGCGGCGGGGGCCTATGTTGTCGCGTGTGAAAGCGACAACGAACACAGCGGTTAAACACCTGACGAACGTTACACAGCCTACAAGCAAAGCTGTCTGTCCGTCCGTCCGTCCGACCGACCGTCTGTCCATCAACTCTGTCCTGTTGTCATTCATTCAGCGGTCCAGTGCATTGTTGTGTTGATTCGTGCGGGTCGCTTTTCTTCTCCTGAAAATGACCTGAGCCGCAACAGTGGCAGCGGCGGCCGGCGGCTGCTAGCTTGCGTCGTCGACCAGACTCCCCCGCCGCCGACATGAGCATAAAGGAGCTACATTTCAACCCCAAAACAATGCGGGCGGGAGGGAGGCCGGGGGCCGGCTGTGCGCCGGGGCCGAAGGCAGCCCAGTGGTTTAACCCATTTTGACTTTGATTTGAGCCACCATTTTCCAAAAATATCAGATCTATAAGTAGATATGATATTTTTTCAATAGCTAAAGTAGCACTTAGTTCTGTCTGAGTGGTCTCCAGTAGCTTCGAGCTCTTACATTTTTATTATTTTCTATACTGTCTAATACCTTTTCTATATTGTCTATTATTATGGAGTTTAACACTCCACTAAGGTCTATATTGTTATCTGTTTGGACTATCAACCTTTCCCAGTATAATATCAACCTTTCATAGTATAGGTCCTCGATGGTTACAGTATTGTCTTGCTAATTTTCTGTTTATATTTAATATTTACTACTTCTGCGTCGAAAACGCTTCCGTTGCTGTTTCACCAAGAGGTAAATAAAGAATATAAAAAGGACATTTATTGAGTGCTGGCATTTTCCTCTTTTTCCAATAGCTAAAGTAATGCCAATAATACTAAGCATTTCTAAGTAATGCCAATGCTGATATTAAAGTAATATTAATGCTAAATAATGCTAATAAGGCTAAGTAATGCTAATGCTAAATAATTCTAAGTAATGCTAATAATAATAAGTAACGCTACTGATGCTAATAATACTTAGAGAACAGCAAAAGACGTTGCGGCCCAAAACGTGTTAAAAAAAAGGGAGAGAGCGCTAGCTTTTCACCACTGCGTTGAACTGGAAAATAGGCTTAATGTCCACACGGCAGCGCTGGCCTCTGGACCTCTCTCTGTTGTGTTTACCACCTTGTCACCTCCTCTCCTCGCCGAGGCACAAAGCCACTCCGCCGTTTGACGCCGAGTGTGACCACGCGACTTGACACGCACGTGCACAAATGTGCACGCGTGTGCGCCCTGCCTCTCGACAACACGGGGCCAAAGCCATATAAGTTGTGACATTGAGGCCTCCGTGTATGAACCGGCTTTAATGGACCCCAATGAAAGGCGGGCAGGCAGACGGACGGACAAGTACGGGCGTTAGTCGGAGAGACGGGCAGGTATAGCAGACAGACAGGCAGACAGACAGGCAGGCAGGCAGACAGAAAGACAGGAGGGCAGGCAGGCAGGCAAAATATAAAATCCAAAATAGCAACAATAGTTGATCTACAGTATAAGCTTTAAAAGGATCCCTAATGAGGCGAATATGAATAAATACATTATACTTGCCGTCTATAACTAGAATTGAACATTTAAAACACATTGAATAAGCTCTCACAGTGATAATGTCACAGAAGTTTGCTCCGCAGTAGAACTAATGGACCCTGGCGGGTCCATTTGGTTTCATTTTTACACTCTCAAGAGTTAAAATATTGATCACGTGAATCAGTCCTAATCTACACAACTAGAAGATTAATGGTCATGGACAGAAGCAAAGCAAATCTTTGGTTTCGGGGTCTGTGGGGCTAAAATGTCCTCAAATGGTGGTCTGTGGCTCAAATTTATTCAGCAATAAATGGTGGGCCCTGGGATGAAAAAGGTTTAAAAGCACTGCACTATGTAATGCGCCTTGGATAAAGGAGCTATATAAACGCACCAGTATAGTTGGTTGGACAAGAATCGGTCAGAATTAAATCTGAACACCCTGATGGCCCAAATGACAGACAGACAGACATCTAAATGTCATATGTCAAAGTAATTCCATGCTTTGAGGCAGTGTGTTTGGTCACACCTGCTGATGGCAGAGTGTGTGTGTGTGTGTGTGTGTGTGTGTGTGTGTGTGTGTGTGTGTGTGTGTGTGTGTGTGTGTGTGTGTGTGTGTGTGTGTGTGTGTGTGTGTGTGTGTGTGTGTCTGAGAGAGTTCCTTTGTAAAGTGTCAGCTAGGCCCCGCCTTCTATTGTGTCACTATTTTCTCCCTCCCTGGGAAACGTGATCCTGGGAACCACTGCAGACTACAACCTCGTTCTGTACTGGACCTTCGCCTTCATCATCACCATTATCATAGGGGTGTAACGATATAGTGACTGCATCGAAAACGCCATTTCCAAGAAATGAAATATCTTTGAAATTTGAGTTGTTTTGCATGCCATCATGTTTGGTGGGGCAGTCAGGGAATTTAGGGGCATTGGGGGCATTGCTAGATCCGGCCCTGTATAGGGTGTAATTCAGCTGCTGATTGGTTCAGATTGGACTATAAAACCGCCAAGTCCTCAGCAGATTCCCGAAAGATGGCAAAAGCCATGAGCGGGAAGCGTCCCCCCCCCCCCCCCCCCTCCAACTTATCCCCCACACACAAAGACCAGTTACAGTTACAGAGTAGACAGAATTATATCTAATCTGTCTAGTAGACAAGGCAGCAGGTCTAAGCTGTTGACAACTTACTGGCATGCAACGGCATGCCCTATTCCTAGTGTGTGTGTGTGTGTGTGTGTGTGTGTGTGTGTGCGTGTGTGTGTGTGTGTGTGTGTGTGTGTGTGTGTGTGTGTGTGTGTGTGTGTGTGTGTGTGTGTGCGCGCGCGTGTGCGTGCGTGCGTGTAATCCTGCTGATTGCAGGTCATGTTGTGTATTAGGATGCGTCTCTTGGTCTCGGTCTCTTACTGTATGTGTGACTGTACATTTTGACAAGTACTGTCTAGTTTCATACATAATGCCATACATCATTGGCTCCAATTAACCAGGTG
Organism: Benthosema pterotum; assembly: GCA_039105355.1. NCBI lineage: Eukaryota > Metazoa > Chordata > Actinopteri > Myctophiformes > Myctophidae > Benthosema > Benthosema pterotum. The sequence goes on from CM076978.1 coordinate 2,793,204, forward strand.
GTCCCCAGCTAAATGGTGGAGAGTTGGTAACCAAAATGGACCCTGATAGATCTTTAACTCGTGAGGGTGTGAAAACGGTTGGGGACTGATCTAAGATCCCATGGATCAGAACTCCCATTAGTCTTAATATCTGTTGGAAAGTGATCGCAGTTATGTTGAGGGTTAGAGACAAGGGTTAGTAAATTCAGAACAATGGGAGGTCAGGAACTCAGGATAATGAAATGGCACCAAAATGCCATTGCCCAGAGGGAAAAAATGCTTCACAGTTTAAGCTCAGAAGTGTCTCTTGAGCAACCACGTTTATTTCTCATTTTAAGATCACCTAAAGATCACCTATGCCTTTCTATGGCTCCTAAGATGAATACTAAGGGATCCATAAATGAGGCAAAACTGAAGTCTCTCCATTGGCTGTTACAGCTGTATTTGAGAGATAAATGAGATAAAGCTGAAATATTGCTATATGCGTATACGGTATATAGCAAGATTTCATAGGTGTTCTTTAAACACAACAACATAGAAATCGACCACTTACAGCCAGAAAGGGCTTCAATTCATGATGAGCAAAGGGGGGGAGTACAGTAACATTTTCCATTGGGAAATCAGGTGATTTCTGGACTTTTTGAATTGTATATTTGAATTATTGTTATTATTTGGTAGGTCCAGGCCTGCTGGAAATCATATGACCAAAGAGGAGTTTTAGGACAAGTATGTCTTCTGCTGTAGTCTAATCTAGGTTGTCTATTTCTGTGTTGTTGTGTCTGATGGTCTTCTTATTGTCTGAGCTAATAAGAAGACTTAAGATAACTCTGTTAAGAAGAACCTCTAAGGCAATGGAACACCTTTTTTTTGACTGGTGTTCAAAGGGACGTGAAGTTCGGCTCAGCTTGAACTTTCGCAGGGCCGGATCTAGGCATGGGGGGGCAATGCCCCCCTCTAAATGCCCTGACCGCCCCACCAAACATGATGGCATGCAAAACAACCGAAACCTCAAAGACATTTCAAATTGAAGTGCTTATATTTAAAATGATTTGAAACACTACTAGTCCTACTAACAAACAACACTTGCCGCACCGCTAAACCAACACGATTTCATCAATGAAAACAGAAAACTCTCTGAGTCAGACCTTCAGCTTTATGCATGCTGTCTGTTGCAACTTAAACAACAACTGATGTTGATGCTTACTTGCCTAATATAAGTCCTGTAACCGAAAATGGTATGGGTGCGACTTCATCGCCCGTGGCGCGCCGGGAGCTTCACTCCCGTCCAGTATCACCCAAAAAAACGAGACGCGGCGCAGATTATGAACTTTTCTTTTAAGTTCATGGGCTGCAAGTGTGCCCTCAGTGTAAGAAGCTGTTTGGGAAACAAGGTCTTTGTGTAACCTCTTTGTGTACAGTATGTTGGCATGGTATATGTAAGGGATAACACCCGACGAACCAGTGATTTGTTTCCTATTAGTTAGGAAACAAATCACCCGTTCGAAGGGTGTTATCCCGCTTATTACATGGCTTACGTCAGTGGTTTTCAACCAGTGGTCCGAGGACCACCAGTGGTCCTTGAGAGGGTGACGGCAACGGCATGTAAACAACCAAATACGTAGCTAACCAAATGGACCCGCTAACGGCGTGCTGGAACTAAATGCAGAAGCGCAGCGCGGATTGATATGAACACAGCTGTTTGCACTTTGGGGACCTTGATTATGCAGCGGTCCAATATAGAGCGGAGCGGTGATTATAGTGTATTATGTGACCGCTCACATGACCAGAACGCTGGCTTCTGATTGGAGCATTCATTCAAGCCCTCATATTGCACTTTCAACGTGGTAAATTAATGTTAAACATCCACTTTACTTATCTTACAAGAAGTCCTACGCAGCTAGAGATGCTTGCCTGTTATCTCTCCTATTGGTACCAACGTCAATACAGTATGGACCTGTGTGTGGACTACAGTAGATAGTCCTACTTTTTTAACTGCCCATCGATGACGATTTAAGTGGATTAAACAGCGGATTAAACAAAGCTCATCTGGTTGCTGATGACAACCACTAACAGAGTCAATGGGGATCGTCTTCATCGATACTGTTACCTACAATATGCACCAGCTTACTTGTAATGTGATGTGATACAGTAAAAACTGATTTTGATTAAGAATATCCTTTAGTCTTGAGTGTGAGAGGCATTTTACTTAGATTGTGCATTACACCACTTCAGACGAAACCATGCAAAGGCACCAACCTGCAACATCAGGAGCAATTAGGTTTTCAGAGTCTTGCTCAAGGACACTTCGATACTAATTTCTGGGGGAGCCCGGGTTTCAAACCGGCCACTCCACCACACCACTCCCAGTTAGTGGTGCCAATATGACCTCAGTTAACTCTGGACTCAACTAAAGGCCTCTGACATGATCAATAAGCTGCTTCCACATGCAGGGGGATAAAGATTATTATAAATATGATCAGTGGGAATCTCTCTCTGTCACGCAAACCACAGACACGGGCAAACAAGTCACGAGCGGGAGCAGGTTACCACAGATTTTACCCCGGTGGAGCATAGGCAGACCCAACACTGAAGGCAGACGGTCTTCTACCTTTACAAACGGTAAAATCCACCGTAACCTGTGAACTCACGTGGCGTATTGCTGGTCTACTGTGACAATTATGGCAACATGGCGTATTGCTGGAAAATCTGACGAGTACCAATTAAAAATAATTCACAATGCACAATGATGTCTGTAAGTCACCCAGCTAAAGAAAGTAGTTCTCAGCTACAAGAAAGTAGTTCCCAGCTACAAGAAAGTAGTTCTCAGCTACAATGAATTGTTCCCAGCGACAAGAAAGTAGTTCTCAGCTACAATGAATTGTTCCCAGCGACAAGAAAGTAGTTCTCAGCTACAATGAATTGTTCCCAGCGACAAGAAAGTGCATCCCATCTACAAGAAAGTTCCCAGCGGTATTCTACTTTCAAAAAAACGTAATGAATAATGAATACTGTCAATGAAATTCCACGGCCCTCTTACGTATTAGGAGGATAATATCTGTCATGGTTAAAATGGAGTTTTAAGTTATAATAGGTTTGTATAGGAAGGAGGTGGAAATGCTAAAATCAACATCAAATATCTAAATACTGAATTAAGTAACTAATAAATTGTCTGGTGTGTTTACGTACATGAGACTGAGTCGACCATAAAATGACCAAAAGTCTTTATTGAAAGTGGAATATCCCTTTCCCAGCTACAAGAAAGTAGTTCTCATCTAGAAGAAAGTAGTTCACATCTACAAGGAAGTATTTCACAGCTACCCGAAAGTAGTTTCTGGCCAACCAGCTGTAGAAACAACACACCTGCAACAAACAACAACAAAGCCGGTTCCGGATGCGGAGTGATACTACTAAATTAAACCAAACCCAAACAGGCCCAACCCGACATTTAGGGCCAGGTCGGGCCTAAAATCTAAGCTAATCAATAGGGCCGGGTAGGGCCTCGGCCCCATGAAAAAATAATATACTGTATATTGAATTATTTTATTATAGTAAGAATAATAGTTATTTTCTGTATTTAGCGATTATGAAGATGGTGCTGGTTGCCATTTCATTTTTAATCTGTGGCGAATTCTCAAATTCTTCCCAAACCCACAGTTTAGGGCCAGGTAGGGCCTAAAATCTATTCCATTTAGTCCGGCCGGGCTGGGCCTAGGGCCTGAACTGTTAGGGCCGGGCCTTAATTTTCATGCCTGTTGAGACCTTTAATTGGGACTAGCAGTTTTAGAAGGCGCATTTACACATACAGCCTTTATCTAAGCCGCTTTACATGTATTGTGCATCATATTGACCCCTTGACAGACACACATTCTCACACAGACACTACTTACCGCTCAGGATCTGCTTGATGGTCTTGAACCAGACGTCGCAGTGCTGCACCGAGGAGTTGTGCAGGTGCAGCTTGTCGTCGGTGAGCCGCCGGCCCACCGTGGTGCGTCCGTAGAACAGCGTGACGCCCAGGACGGGACCCCCGGTCTGCTGGCCCGCGCTGCGCCGCCGCTTCACCTTCACCGCAAACACGTCCCGCAGGGAGATGCTGGACCACGACTGGCTCTCACTGACCTGGACTGGAGAGGGAGGGAGAGAGAGAGGTTTTTGATTGAGTACCGTCATTTAGGGATGTCACGGTATCCGGTATTACCGGTAATACCGGTATGGGACCACAAAACCGGTACTTTGCTTGCCCACCGAATGTACCGAAAAAACAAACAAACAAAAAAACAATATTGCACGTTCTAACTCAATGTAACTCTTTGAGAGCGTAAACATGAAACCAAATGGACCCTTGCGGGTCCATTTGGTTTCATGTTTACGCTCTCAAGACTTAAAAGTATTCATCATGAAGCCTACACAACTAGAGAATGTAGAATATTAATGGTCATTTTGATCTGTATGTTTGACTGTTTCGTTTCCCAAATCCAGCCTGGAATTGTGGACAAAAGCAAAAGAAATCTTTAGTTTTTGGTCTGTGGGGCTAAAATGTCATCATATGTGTTATTTATTACTCATGTTGATTGAGGATTTGGCCTGCATGTGCCAGGACTCCGAGGACATGTAATGGCCAAACTATAAAACCGATAATACCGGTATCAAAGCAAACTATAAAACCGGTATTGAGATTCTTACACCGTGACATACCGTAATTATAAGCTGCTACTTTTTTCACATGCTTTTGACCCTGCGGCTTATCAACCCAGTCTCATGATGTTTAGGCGAATATGCACGGAGGTCCCATTCCGTCCATACTCGCCTAGAATATGCAAAAATCCGTGCATATTCGCCTACAATAAATCTGTGTATATTATACTAGCATATACTCCACTGAAAATGACGGAGCGGTGCCGTCTCTGCCGACCATGAGCATTGTGAAGCGCCACTGAGCGAGGCGCTAGCCGAGTGAATTGCCGCGCTGAGCGTTGTGATGGTCGGCAGAGCCGACTCAGCCGCGTCCGAGTTGCGATGTGTTAGGGACAGAATAAATATTATAAAGCCCAAACTGACCCACCCCCAACTAGCCACTTCTGTGTTTGTGAAAACCACGCCCAAGTATATATTCACAGATTTTTGCTTTAACTAGAAGTGTATACACGCAATTCATAGGTGGCATTCCGTGCATAGTGTACTACCATCTGTGAGACCGGGCTGGGCTTATACAACGGTGCGGCCGATCTATGGATTTTTACAGGTTCCAGACTAAACGATAGAAAGTTGGTTAACCAGATGTAACTCTTGGAGAGCGTAAAAATGAAACCAAATGGACCCTAGCGGGTCCATTTGGTTTCATGTTTACGCTCTCAAGAGTTATGATATTCACCATCTAAATTAGCACCACTTAATTAATTAAGTCATAAGTCATGTTCATTTGTCTAATTTGGATGTTTTGCCTTTTTTTGTTTGCGAAAGTCCATCCTGGAATTGTAAACAAAACCCAAAAGAAATCTTTAGTTTTGGTGTCTGTGGGGTGAAGATGTTGTTAGTAAATTGTGAAAAAGTTGAAAACCACTGCTCTAACATGAAGCACCTGACGATAAGCCTGGTGCGGCTTATAGTCATGTGCGGCTTATACAAGGAAAAAATCAGTATTTTTCCCCAAATTTAGCTGGTGTGGTTTATATTCCGGTGCGTTTTATAATCTGGAAATTACGTACTTAAGGGCATACAGTAGGTGTACATGCAGCTCTGCCCTCTCTGCCTTCTGGACATGCATCCCCTAACAAACTATGTCAATAGTGTTGCCACAGCTGCAACACACAAGGAAGCAGATCAGAACAATCTGGTACCACCCCAGGGCCGGATTTAGCCAGCCCTACTAGGGTGGGCTGGAAGAATGGCAGGGTGTATGGGCAACTCCAAAGTTTTTATATGAAGCAGTGGTTTTCAACATTTTTGACACCAGGGCCTACTATTTATTCAGCTTTTGAGCCACGGACCTCAAAACTAAAGATTTATTTTGCTTTTGTTCATGATTACAGGCTGGATTTGGGGAAACAAAACAGTCAAACATACAGATCAAAATGACCATTAATTTTGTACATTCTCTAGTTGTGTAGACTTGGGGCTGATTCAGATGGTGAAAATTTGAACTTAAAGTGTAAACATGAAGCCAAATGGATCCGCAAGGGTCCATTTGGTTTCATTTTTACACTCTCAAAGAGTTCCCAACTGTCCATCATTTTTCTGGCGACCACCTAGAACCCTCTCAAGGACCACTGGTGGTGCCCGGACCACTGGTTAAAAACCACTGCTCTGTATAATATCAGGAATGATCAGAGTCTGTATCGGCAAACACGACCCTGCAAATAATAGGAGATTGGTCATAATGCTGAACCCCTGCGTTCAACTCTTCTGAGATGAACTAGGTAGCTATAGGTTGGCAGTGGCTCCCACTTAGAACAAGGCATTGAATCTTGTGGAGCCGACCCACTGCAAGATGTTGGACTCTGTCGTCAACCCTAAGTCTTACCTATTGCAGTAATTTTCAACCTTTTTCATACCAGGGCCCACTATTTACTCAGCTTTTGAGCCACAGACCACCATTTGATGACATTTTAGCTCCACAGACCCCAAAACTAGAGATTTATTTGGCTTTTGTCCACAATTCCAGCTTGGATTTGGGAAACCACAGTCAAACATACAGAAGAAAATCACCATTAATCTTCTACATTCTCTAGTTGTGTAGACTTGGGCTAATTCACACGATGAATATTTTAACTCTTGAGAGTGTAAAAATGAAACCAAATGGACCCGCAAGGGTCCATTTGGTTTCATTTTTACGTTCTCAAGAGTTACATCTATTTAAACAACTTTGCAGGTCTTAGCATGAGTTACATCTATTTAAAAAACCTAGCAGACCTATTGTACCATCAGCTCCAAAGACCTCCTGCACAACTTAATGCACACAAGCCATGCAACTCATACAGTGAGTCTGCAGTGTCCGGGGATCGAACCCACAAACTCAATTGCGATCGGAAGGCGAGGGCTCTACCGACTGAGCTACGCGGACAGGGAAATGTTACCCTTCCTTGACTCTGAGATGGATGGAGGGAACATGGTACAGATAAACGTGTGTCTCCCGTCTCCCGCTCCTGGTCTCACGTTCATTACGTTACGTTTTCCTCCTAGGATTCTGAGATACTCTGTACCCCCCCCCCCCCCCCCCCTCCACCCCCCCCCCCCCCCCACAGCCATCTGTCTGCTCAAACCTGTCCAAGCTCTGTGCTCTGTCCAACCTTCTGTTTCTGTACACACACACACACACACACACACACACACACACACACACACACACACACACACACGGACACACGGACATACACGCACGCACACGCACACACACACGCACGCACACGCACACACACTATCCTCTCCTCTCTCTGTCCTGGTATCCGCTCTCAATTTCTTGTCTGTGTTTCATCTTTCCATCAAGAGGCGCGCACGCACGCACACGCACACGCACACGCACACGCACACACACACACACACACACACACACACGCGGCTCAATATTTCCGTCCTAACACTTAGACAGATGGTAAGAGCTGGTCTGCGTGTGTGTGTGCGCGTGTGTGTGTGTGTGTGTGTGTGTGTGTGTGTGTGTGTGTGTGTGTGTGTGTGTGTGTGTGTGTGTGTGTGTGTGTGTGTGTGTGTGTGTGTGTGTGTGTGTGTGTCCAAATTGGAATGGATGGCATGTGGATGGGCCTCTATCTATACGTACTGCCATAGGGGACATCATCACAGATCTATAACTAATCAGTTAAGTTAACATAAATGGAGCTCCTGTAATTCTTATACCACCATGCACTGTTGCTTCCACCTCAAATTAATGTGATTATGCCAGTGTGTGTCCAGTTCAGAGATGATTATTCTGAGGAGGGGACACAACCTGAGATGTTTGGGATTAGCTTAACTTAAAAAACTGTAGCCTGGCTAAATTCAGACACAATTCAACCATTGGCAAAAATGTGACAGCACCTGGTACTTTACCTCATGTAGGCCAGGATCAATTTTCTGTTTTTACAGATTATTAAAGTATACAATGTATCGGGTCCATTTGGTTCACATTTGTATCCTCTCAGGAAAATTCCCCTTTAAACAGGTGACTTGCCTCGAGTTACAACCTGAGTGACAATTGACTTCTAAGATCACAACTATTATTCGTCCTCTACTCCCAATCGCTTCACCGCACATAGCAGATATACAAGCCCACAACTATGTTCCTACTTGTCTACTAGCTCTACATACATTGTTCAGTCCTTCAGTCCTCACTAGCAACTTGACTTGTTCAAAGATCTCACATGTTCAATACCAGTAATGTACATGTATAGCAGTAATGACTATATTGGCAACTTCCAGCGGAAGTTAACTAACCGGAAGTCCCAACTTCCGTCAGTGGTTTTAGGGCACCATGAATCCAGGCTCTCATCTGGCAGCACGGATGAGAGCCTGGAGATCGAGGATACACAAGATGTGAATAAGTCAAAACAAAAGCTAAATGTCCACGGTGCTGAATCACACTGCATGCATTGGGCCTGGCGCTGTCCCCCAGTGGTGGTGCTGAAACATATACTGTACCCATCAAGCGACTTTTCAGTTGCCACCCGAAATAAAGCAGCGGGGTTGGGAAGGAGCGCTTGTTTTATCTGCCGGCTACTACTAGTAGGGCGGGGCGAAGGAAGTTTTACTGAGGTTATGTTTAGGGTTGGGCTAGGGTTAGGGTTAGACGGTGCTTTATGCCAGGGGTTTTCAACCTTTTTGACTCCAGGGACCACCATGTATATAGCATTTGAGCCACGGATCGTCATTTGATTACATTTTCACCCCATAGACCTAAAACTAAAGAATTCTTTTTGTTTTGTCCACAATTCCTGGCCGGATTTTGCAAACAAAACAGGCTCATTAAGTGGTGCTAATTCAGATGAATATTTTAACTCTTGAGAGTGTAAAAATGAAACCAAATGGACCCGCCAGGGTCCATTTGGTTTCATTTTTACACTCTCAAGAGTTACATCTGGTTAACCAACTTTCCATCATTTAGCCTGGGGACCACCTGGAATACTCTCAGGGACCACTAGTGGTCCCCGGACCACCTGTTGAAAACCCCTGCTTTATGCGGTAACTAACCCTAAACATAACCTCAGTAAAACTATGCTTCGCCCCGTCCTACTAGTAGTAGCCGGCAGGGTAAAACAAGCGCTCCTTCCCAACCCCGCTGCTTTATTTCGGGTGGCAACTGAAAAATCGCACCAGTCAATGCATGAGGTATACTGTAGTCCAGGGGTGGGCAATTGTTTCTCCCAAGGGGCCAAATGAGACACACAGAAGGCCCCAGACCTGATTTGCTGCTTCCCACGGCCCCACAGCTGATTTGCCAAATGGACCCGTGAGGTTCCATTTGGTTTCATTTTAACGCTCTCAAGAGTTACAGGCCCATAAGGGTTCTAATGGTATTGGTTAACAACAGTCCATCATTTAGCTGGGGACCACCTGGAATCCTCTCAGGGACCACCTGAAATCCTCTCCTTCGTTCCTAGAAAGGACCATTGGTAACCAAACGGACCCTTTTAGATCTGTAACTCTCGAGAGCGTAAAATGAAACCAATGAAACCAAACGGACCAGAAAGGGTCCGTTTGGTTTCATTGGTTTCATTTTACGCTAAATTATATTTCATTGACACACTTCAGCTCAGATTGACGATAAACCATTTATTGCAAAGCTTTTGCATGATTGTATGGCGGCATGGCTCTGCTCATGCGATATCAGACGATCTATGCCACTGGTGTCAAACATAAGGCCCGCGGGCCGGATCAGGCCCGCGTAATGATTTAATCTGGCCCCAGGCTTGTAGAGCAAAAATGTCTGAGTCTATCAAAAAAAGTAAGTCTCTAGCACGTTCCTGTCAAAAGTTATGATCGTTTAAAGAAATGCTTCCAAGTTCTCTTCTCTGAGCACTAGTCCGGTAGCAGTAACCTGAGTCCGCCAGATGGGGCAGCAGAGAGGAGTATTTCCTCCTCCTCTCTCTGCTGCCCCATCTGGCGGACTCAGGTTACTTCACCAGTATGAGGGTCTATAACTGAGGGAATATTCAAATCACAGTTTGGCTATTTAAATATAATAATATGGGTAATAATAATAATAATAATAATTCAATTCAGAGTTTAAAAAAATATGCTGTATTTTAGAAGCATTAGTTATTGTTATTCATTATTTTTGAATGTTCGATGATCCATCACAATAAAAAGCAGGTCTGCATAAAACCATGGGTTTTGTAGCCATTTACAAATTTCAGCTAAGAAACTATTTGAAATTTGATTTTTTTTTTCTATTTTTGAATGGTTTATTGGCACACTGTAAATAAAGTACCTCTCATAGCAAATGTCTTAATCTAGGCTACAAGTATAAAACCAATAATGAAAGTCATTAATAGCTATTAATAATAATTAATGTGGCACCGTGGCGTGACTGGCACTGTGGCGTGACTGGCACCGCGGCGTGACTGGCACTGTGGCGTGACTGGCACTGTGGCGTGACTGGCACTGTGGCGTGACTGGCACTGTGGCGTGACTGGCACTGTGGCGTGACTGGCACTGTGGCGTGACTGGCACTGTGGCGTGACTGGCACTGTGGCGTGACTGGCACCGTGGCGTGACTGGCACCGCGTTGTGACTGGCACTGTGGCGTGACTGGCACCGTGGCGTGACTGGCACCGTGGCGTGACTGGCACCGTGGCGTGACTGGCACCGTGGTGTGACTGGCACCGTGGCGTGACTGGCACCGTGGCGTGACTGGCACCGCGTTGTGACTGGCACCGTGGCGTGACTGGCACCGCGTTGTGACTGGCACCGTGGCGTGACTGGCACCGTGGCGTGACTGGCACCGTGGCGTGACTGGCACCGTGGCGTGACTGGCACCGCGGCGTGACTGGCACCGTGGCGTGACTGGCACCGTGGCGTGACTGGCACCGTGGCGTGACTGGCACCGTGGCGTGACTGGCACCGTGGCGTGACTGGCACCGCGTTGTGACTGGCACCGTGGCGTGACTGGCACCGTGGCGTGACTGGCACCGTGGCGTGACTGGCACTGTGGCGTGACTGGCACTGTGGCGTGACTGGCACTGTGGCGTGACTGGCACTGTGGCGTGACTGGCACCGTGGCGTGACTGGCACCGTGGCGTGACTGGCACCGTGGCGTGACTGGCACTGTGGCGTGACTGGCACCGTGGCGTGACTGGCACTGTGGCGTGACTGGCACTGTGGCGTGACTGGCACCGCGGCGTGACTGGCACTGTGGCGTGACTGGCACCGTGGCGTGACTGGCACCGCGGCGTGACTGGCACCGCGGCGTGACTGGCACCGTGGCGTGACTGGCACCGCGGCGTGACTGGCACCGCGGCGTGACTGGCACCGCGGTGCTCCGGCCCCCATGAAGTCATGTTAAGTCCAATGCGGCCCCCACCCCAAAATGAGTTTGACACCCCTGATCTATGCACTGAGTCATAGGTCTGATATCGCATTTGATATCTCCGATTACCTGCACACCTAAGGTGCAGCTCTGATATCAACGACCCCCCTGAGCAGAGCCGAGTACAGTACAGTACAGTACAGTAACAGCAACAATTGGAAATATAGCTGCAAGCAGCAATAAAACGTGACCAAGCAAGCAGCAATAAGGAGTTAGAACAATATGCAGAAGAAGGAACATATTTTTGAGAAATTATCTGAGGGGGGTGCTTTTGCCCGGGTCCATACAATAGTGAATGAATAAATGAAATGTAAAATTCCTACAGTAGCCTACATGTCAACATGGCCTCCTACAACAAAACTGATAAAAGCTTGGAGAATTACAGTACAATTCAAGTACAACTAGAAGAAATTGTGAAATAAATGTGATTGGACACTAGTTAACAACAGTTGTTTAATGGACACTTTGTTCAAGAAGTTAATCTAACATAATCTGGCACAATGTTTTAACCACTACACTGTTACATGAAATGATCAAGGCTTGTACAATGCAACGCTTTCGTTGGGTAGGTTACAACTGGAAATCTAGAATGTCGAGGTATGACCTGGCCGGGAATCGAACCCCAGTCTCCCAGTCTCAGGGCAGACACTAACCACAAGGCCACTGAGTTGGTGCCATTACCATAACATTGAGTTTTATCATCTCAATCACAAAGTGACATTTCCGTGAATGTCACTTTCATGATATGCAAGTGTAACTCAGTGCTATTGAGAAGTAGGCAGAAATGCATTGGACTCAAAGTAAAAGCCCAGCTTGAATCCTTTTATGTTAGGTCTTTTTAAGTAATAGCAAATCATACACATTGCAGAGACTTTAATTGTTACTGTAAAATAATTCAAACCGCCTGTCATTTTACATCTCATCTTACTCACTTCAAACAATGTGTTTCAGACACTAGACTATGATTTGTCACCGTTAGGCTCACTGTGACCACTGATCACGTGACTAACCCAATGTAACTGTGTACCCCATCATTGGCGCAACTCCGTCTCTAAATGGCTCTGGTGCGTTGCATTAAAATTGGATTTTAGATCATGCAACAGCATGCAGCAGTGGATAAACAAAACACAAGACAAATCAGTTTATAAAGAAAACTGAAGCAATAGGACATGTGGGTGTGACAATCTGCCACATTCTGATGTGAAACTCTACATACAATATAAAAGTATACTGGTTTACGGCAGTATGTTTTTATGAAGTGTATCCTTTAAACAAACAACTACCCTTAATCAATGATTATCTATGATAAAAATGCTTCAAAACAAGAGCCTCCACATCAATGTTAACAATTAATGTGATTCATAAGAAGACTCCTCACAAAGCAGCAATTTTCATTGGCTTATAAAAACGTCATTTTTTGATGAAAACAAATTTGCTTCGGAACTTTTGTCCGGATGGGGCCAAAGTTCTCATGTAGCAGGTGTCATGCAAATTGATCAAAAATCCAGGCAGAGAATCAGGCATGAGCATTTTTTAAACTGCTTAAAATGGCAGACACTCTGGGGGTGGAGCTTACCGGTCAAAGTTACAGATGTGTTCCACATGAATCAAGGAACATGTAGAAACAAGTCCCATGATTTTTGGCCAAACGAGGCCCGAGTTATGGTTGTTCAAATGTTTCAGTTTCAAAGAATTGTTATAGCGCCCCCATTTGAGCAATTGGAGTAAGACTGGTTTTGCTGCTATTTGGCATCCCCCTCTACAAAACTGTAAAATATCAGAAGCAGATTACGCTCCATGTGTAGATTAGGGGCATTAGAATCATTTTCACAAACGAGCAATTTTCATTGGCTCGTAAAAACATATTTTTTTCACTTAAAACAAAATTCACACCTATTTTCATATTTTTATGGCTTCAAAGTTCATGTGTAGGTCATTGTTATGCATTTTGGTCAAAGATTGTAGGAGAAGAGACATTTTAACTGTTTTACATATAATTCAAGATGGCGGTTCATCTAAAGGTCAGAGGTCAAAAGTCAGAATACAAAAGTTGTTCGGCATAAGCAGACGCATAAGGGAATATAAGTTATATTTCTGAGAGTCAAGCAGTTCATGAGTTATAAGTGTTTAAAGTTTGCAATTTCAGTTGAGTGCTGTAGCGCCACCATTTGACCAGTGGTCACAGGCTTCGCATCATCACCGTTTGGCATCACCCTCTACCAGATTACCAATTTTCGCGAAAACCGACTGCACGGTTCAGCCAGAACAGCTATTTTTGGCGGAAGAAGAAGAAGGAGAAAAGCAGCAATATCAATTAAGTGACCAAGTCACTGCTTGGTCACTTAATAAGTGACCAAGTCACTGCTTGGTCACTTAATAATAGTAACAATGACACATGATCATCAGTACAAGACAAGCACACAAGCATCCTGACCAAACCATGAGCAAGACCATAGATCTTAGTGAGAACTGCAGGGAGGAGGCCGGGGAGGTGGGGGAAAGTTTAACCGGCTGGAGCAGTCTGACAGTTCAGCATGAGAGGGACTAGAGAACTGAGGCTGCTTAAGAAGCCCGCCTGAATTGGACTCTGGGAAAATGGGCGTGAATGAGATGCTGGAGCGAATGCATGAGGAGAGAGAGGGCCGGAGGGGCTGCTGATTTAAAGGGACAGGCTGTGCTAGGTAGAGGAGAGTGCATGTATGAGACTGCGATGACATATGAATTCATGAACATCAGACATGAATGATACGCAACCCATCTGCCTTCCGTGTCTCAATGAACTGACGCTCCGCTGGATTCAAACATCTAAATTACCTAATTTCCACCAAAATTTCCACCTAATTTCCAATCTACACATTTTCAAAATATAGAAGAATTGCCATTTTGAGTAACATTTTGCCAGTTATCTCTCCTAAATTAGTCCGAGAGACTAAACTCAACATCAAACGGTGGTACTCCGTGGCTAAAACGCAAAATAAATAGTGGGCCCTGAAAACCCACTGCTCTAGTGCATTCTAGTGCATTTTGGAAGTGCCACTAGTGCATTTTGGATTTTGGCAGTTGGCAACACTGCAAGGATCGCTGCTTCACTCTGCTTCCTGCACCAACACTCACTGCCTACGTATACGCTGTAGACGTCAGTGGTTTTCAACCTTTTTCATGCCAGGGCCCACAATTCATTCAGCATTTGAGCCACGGACCATCATCTGAGGACATTTTTAGCCCCACAGACCCCAAGACTAAAGTTTTTTTTTTTTTTTTTTGCTTTTGTCCACAATACCATGCAGGCTGGATTTGGGAAACAGAAATAGTCAAACATACAGATCAAAAATGACCATTAATCTATATTCTCTAGTTGTGTAGACTTGCGGATTAGTGATGAAACATTTTCAATTGAAACTATTCATTTCAAAGTAACTGTATACGGTATAACAATTAGTAACTGTTCTTACTTTTTTATATCCATTCCATTTCTCCCATAAAAACCTGCACTCTCCACATGTTCACATATATTTAAAAGATTGGTAGTTACTGTATCGATTTCAAATCATTGAATCGTATCCCCATAATGAATCGTATTATCAACCATGTAACGCAGTGGTTTTCAACCAGTGGTCCGGGGACCACCAGTGGTCCTTGAGAGGGTTCCAGATGGTCCAGCTAAATGATGGAAATGTTGTTAACCAGATCTAACTCTTTGAGAGCGTAAAAATGAAACCAGTTTCATTTTCACCCTCGCAAGAGTTAAAATATTCATCATGTGAATCATTAAGTCTACAAAACTAGAGCATGGTACAAAAATGGTCATTGTTTAGATCTATCTTTGCCTGTTTTGTTTCCAAAATCCAGCCTGTTATTGTGGACGAAAGCAAAAATAAACCTCTGGGGCTAAAATGTCCTCAAATGTTGGTCCGTAGTTCAAATGCTGAATAAATAGTGGGCCCTGGAATGGGCCCCGGAATCCTGGAAAGGTTGAAAACCAACGTGATATGTATCAATGTCGCTGTTCACATGTATATCGTTACACCCCTAGTTTTGGGGTATATAGTTCAGACCGACGGTAGTTTGTTTTCAAGGACGTCCAACAGCTAAAGGGGAGACTGACACACACACACACACACACACACACACACACACACACACACACACACACACACACACACAC
>CM076978.1:2813862-2903862 GCA_039105355.1 Benthosema pterotum
GGCAACCAAATGGACCCTTATAGATCTGTAACTCTTGAGATCTTAAAATGAATGGAAAATGAATGACCCCCACAGGTCCATTTGGTTTCATTTCACGCTCTCAAAAGTTAAATTATATTTATTTATATCTGAATTACTTAATTTTCAAGAATCTACACATTTGGAAAATGTACTAGAATTGTTATTATGACTAATGTTTTCACAGTTATCTAAATTGTGGAGACAAACTTGAAAATCCTTAGTTTTGGTCCATGAGACTAAACTCAACATCAAATGGTGCTCCGTGGCTAAAATGCAGAATAAATAGTGGGCCATGTTATGAAAATGTTTGAAAACCACTGCATATGCTATTTTTCAATTGCTATGAAGCATAAACAACACAGTTCTGAATGGCTATTAAACGTACACCATCCGTATGTCTGTTAATGTCCAATGACAAAATAAGAGTGCATCTCTTCAGCCCGGTCTCACAGATAGTAGTACACTATGCACGGAATGCCACCTACGAATTGCGTGCATACACTGCTAGTGAAAGCAAAAATCCGTGAATATCTACTTGGGCGTGGTTTTGACAAACACGGAAGTGGCTAGTTGGGGGTGGGGCAGTTTGGGCTTTATAATATTCTGTCCCTAGCTAACACATCGCAACTCGGACACGGCTGAGTCGGTTCTGCCGACCATCGCGATGCTCAGTGCGGCAATTCGATCGGCTAGCGCCTCGCTCAGTGGCGCTTCACAATGCTCATGGTGGGCAGAGACGGCACCGCTCAGTCATTTTCATTGGAGTATATGCAAGTATAATATGCACAGATTTATTGTAGGCGAATATGCACGGATTTATTATAAGCGAATATGCACATATTTTTACCTATTCTAGGCGAGTATGGAGGGATTGGCACCTCCGTGCATATTCCTCATGAGAGGAATATGCACGGAGACTGGGTTGGTCATGAGACTGGGTTGGTCTCTTACACCAGGGGTTTTCAACCGGTGGTCCGGGGACCACCAGTGGTCCCTGAAAGGGTTCCAGGTGGTCCCCAGCTAAGTTGGTCAACCATATGTAACTCCTGAGGACGTAAAAATGGTTTCATTTTTACGTCCTCAGGAGTTAAAATATTAACCATCTTAACACAACTAGAAGATTAATGGTCATTTTAGTCTGTATGTTTTCCTGTTTTTTTCCCCCAAATCCAGCCAAAAACAAATGAAAGCTTTAGTTTTGGGGTCTGTCCTCAAATGGTGGTCCGTGGCTCAAATGCTGAATAAATGGTGGGCCCTGGGATGAAAAAGGTTGAAAACCACTGTCTTACACCACTCAACTATTGCTATATTTGCCAATGACTGAATCCCGTCACATATTCCCACATACAGTACAGCAGGAGAGCGACTGGCTGGAGGAAAGATACCGCTTGAAGTCGTGACCCAGTTAGTTCCCGTTCACCACAGCCTTAGAGCAGTGGTTTTCAATATTTTTGACACCAGGGCCCACTATTTATTCTACATTTTAGCCATGGACCACTATTTGATGTTGAGTTTAGTCTCTCGGACTCGAAAGTAAGGGTTGTCCTATTTACCACTCTTTTAAGCCAGTCACAATCCAATATTTGAACATGTGACTCGAAAAAGTGGTAGAAATAAGGATTTTCAAGTTTGTTGGCACAATGTAGGAGAGATAACTGGCAAAACGTTGTTCAAAATAAGACTTCTACATTTTATAATCTTGTACATTCTTTAAAATTAACTATTTCAGATAATATATATTAAATATAACTATTGAGAGTGTAAAATGAAACCATTTGGTTTCATTATACGATCGAGTTACCCATCTATAAGGGTCCATTCGGTTACCAACTGTCCATCATTTAGCCTGGGAGTGGGGACCACCTGGAATCCTCTCGGGGACCACTGGTGTTCCCCGGACCACCTGTTGAAAACCCCTGCCTTAGAGCATCTAATCCTCAGTCTCCAGGCTTACATCTGTGCTGCAAACTGAAAGCCTGGGCACGACCTACACCAGAGAGTCTGTCAAAAGGTGTACAAACTTCTCCCAGAATTTTACATTTATCAGAGAATCGTGGCACGCTGCTCCCGAAAATGTATACCCCGCGGAAACATTTTATTTCTCCCATGTGTTCGCCAAGCTGTTGTAAAGGTTTAAAAGATGGAATCGTGTGCACTTTGCACACTTCTAGAACTGCTGTTTGTTGAAATCTTTTTTTTTTTTTTCTGAAAATGAGAGTGAACTAGACTAGACTAGACTAGACTAGACTAATCAAGGCTAGTGAGTACTGAACATTTACAGTTTGTTTCGCTGGGGACTGTAAATACTCATTAGGTATAAATCCTATTTACATCACTGGAATAGTAGCGTACCATTGTTTTCACAACAAGTATGAAAAAAAGTTCTTACAAATTATTGTCCCAAAACATTGTGTGTTGTCATGATTTGTCACAACCCGAGAATGGAAACAACAAATAAGGACAAGTCCTGGAGTAGGTAGAAATGCTGTGGACTCAGGCAACAGCAATAGTAGACGACAACAGAAATATTCCCAACTCCAGTGAGTCCCCATACAAGCTGCATGAACCACAAGGCTTTTTTCTGCCCCCTCAATATCACTACTCCTCTACTTCTGATGACTGTGGCTTTGAAATTCACCTGAAAGACAGAACGAATTGAACAAAATACCCAAAGGAATTGATCTGGTGTACAGTTTATACAACCAGTAGGCTGACACACGCGCGTGCGTGTGTGTGCGCCTGTGCACTGATTGTACAACCAAAACAGATGGTGTTAGTGGGTCAATATCGTTACCATGGCTACCTGACTCCATGAAACTGAGAACATGCAAGACCACCGTGTGTGTGTGTGTGTGTGTGTGTGTGTGTGTGTGTGTGTGTGTGTGTGTGTGTGCGTGTGCGTGTGCGTGTGTGTGTGTGTGTGTGTGTCTCTTCGGCGTCTCAACAATAATCTTCTCCATTACCTCACCAGCTGTCTGTCTGTCTGTCTGTCTGTCTGTCTGTCTGTCTGTCTGTCTGTCTGTCTGTCTGTCTGTCTGTCTGTCTGTCTGTCTGTCTGTCTGCCACAGTCTTGAGGTTAGGTGAACGTTTGAGTTTCAGTTAAGTTACGGTTAATTTAAAAACACATTACTAACCCAATATCTAACCCTAACCCTATCCCTAGTAATAACCCATGGTCTAACAGTTAAAGCATGGTCTAACAATTACGGTAGACAAGAGAGGACATTAGTTAGACCATGGGTGCCCACACCTTTTTGACTTGACAGCTACTTTCAAAATAACCAGAGCTACTTGCAAAATGACCTGCTCAACAAGATCTACACATAAAAAATGTGATTGTTCCATTACTGAAAATCCATTTCAAGGCCCCCTAGAAAGTTTGAGCTTTGAAACAGTGGTGATGATGTTACTTACTGTTATAGTGTTTAAGATGCGCTTATAATGAAAAATGGAGGAGGGAGAATTGATTTTCTTGTATATGCTATTACTGACGTTTGAAAACAGTATTTGGGTGTTTGAGTTGACAGTTTGTGATGTTGAGTTTAGTCTCTTGCACCGAAAGCTAATAACTTTCACGTTTTTGTCCACAATTGGGAAAGAGAACTGGGAAAACGTTGGTCAAAATAACAATTATTCTCCATTTTCTAATTATGTGGACCCTTGAAAATTGCGTAATTGGTGTTTAAATATAAAGCGTTAAAATGAGACCAAATGGACCCTTACGGGTCCATTTGGTTTCATTTTACCGCTCTCAAGAGTTACAGATCTATACATTTTAGGGGACTGTCATGTGATCTACCTGCATGGCCTGTGTGATCTACTGGTAGATCACCATCTACCTTTTGGGCACCACTGAGTTAGACTCTTAACTAATGTCCTCTCTTGTTCGGACTCCAAAAAGGTCTGGTTTCTATTCTAATCACTAAAAGAAATCACTTGCAATCAAAATACACCCTTCCATGCACTGGCCCATGTTTATTCTCTCTATCTCTCTCTGTGTGCTACCATTGAAACATTGAAACAAGTATTGCACATTTTCTACTGTGTAGTCTTCTTATAAGTGAAGTAATACAGACGTTTAACAAACACTGGTTGAAGACCACTGCGTCTCAAAAATGCTTTCGTCCACAACATCCGGGAAACATCAACAGACCTCAGTCATATTTCAAGGACCAGTGAATTGAAAAATACTTTTTGTGGACCGCATCCGTGGTCATTATATGGTTATACCCAAAAATGTTAACGTTTTTGGGTATTTTTATATCAAAACTCTGAAAAACCCCTCGAAACGAAAATGTGCTGTTTGATGACGTATCGAGGCACACATCAACAAAAGCCAAAAGAAATTAAGCTGGCCTGTTTCTATCCCATCTCTGAATCGTCCTCCACAAACACAAAACCTTGATTACAGCCGGAAATGCTCTGTTTTCAAACCCATTATGGCACCCAGACAGTGTATTACTGGGTTTAAAACTTAATCATCACGTTAGAACATATATCTGAACACATTATATGGTACAAATAAGCCACACAGTGACAGAGCTGAGCGACTAATTGTAAACAAACAATCCATGTGTTGTGTGTATAGTATAGCTCAGTATAGAGCCATCTCACTTTTTGCCATCCCATCGCCTGAAGGGTTGCATGCTCTGATTGGCTCAGAAGCCCTCTGTGCCAAATAATTGGATGGGATCCATAATAAAACTAGAGTTGTCTCCACCGTCCGGCTCAGGTTTGAACGTGTTTACTGGAGAGGGTATGAGATTTATGAGCAACTTTTTTCGAGTCATCACCATGGTCTTACGTCACCTGTGCACAGTCTATGGAAGATATGACATCTTTTTGACGTATTTGGATGCATCAGGCTATGGTTGCGGAAGGACAGGACACGAAATAGAGTTGTGCCCCTACGGGGTACAGGTCTCCACCGTCCGGCTCAGCTATGAGATCTATGACGTCATCATTACATCATCCTATACATGGATATGATGGCGGACAGACACGGACGGAATGACGGGGTACGATCCATAGTCACCACCTTACGGACATGATGGCGGACAGACACGGGCGGAATGACGGGGTGCGTTGGCGGACAGACACGGACGGAATGACGGGGTACAGACACGGGCGGAATGACGGGGTGCGTTCCATAGTCACCACCTTACGGTGGAGACAAAAAAAAAAAAAAAAAAACACCATTTCCGGTTCATTCCACCAGACGGACAGAGAGAATGTTAGGCCTACTAGGTACAAGAGGCGCACACTGGCCTAGTGGTCCAGGTGCATGCCACATATAGGCTCTGGCCTGATGTGTGTGTTGTGTGTTCGAGTCCCGTTCATGACAACCTTTGCTCAGGTCTCTCTCTCTCTCTCCCACTGTCTTTCTATGGTAACGGATGCTGTAGACATGGTGACTGACCTGTGGGCATCTCTGGGAGGATGGGTGTCCATGACACCCGTGTGTTTGTCAGCAGAACGTCATGACTGATCTTCCCCAGGCGGAAGATACCTCTGAGCAGGACAGATTCTGGCCTAAACACACGCACGCACGCACGCACGCACGCACACACACACACACACACACACACACACACACACACACACACACACACACACACACACACACACACACACACAGTGTTAATATGCAAAGTGTTAAACTGTCCCACACAAGTTCGTAAAACTTAATTAAAGGTAGGGGAAGTGATTTGAAATTCATGGTGTAGTACCAGCCTGGTGCACTAGGGGCCCCCAAAAGTAGCTACACTATGTGAACCTGCTGCTCTCTCCTGATTGGAGGAGAATTGTGGTGACCTGGGGAACTTTTATTAGCTCCTCTGCTAACGTGGGGGAGGGGGAAACTCCATATGTGGTCTCCACACCTTATAATAGAGCATTTTAACAGAAAAAAAAATATTTTTGGGTGATATCTGACAAAAGTGAAATCACTTCCCCTACCTTTAAGTATCAAAGCATTAAGATTTTTTTTCTCCGCCTTAATAATATCGATATTGGCATTGTATCTTATATTGTCTTAATCATTGATTAGTCACATTTTCACCAGGTATGGTATATAGAGAGTAACACTGGAATGAGTAACACTGTGTGAGTTGCACTCCCCAAAACACCTGCCAAATGGCAAATTCAACCCTGCTTTGAGGCAGATTCTGAAGATATGGGGTCATAAATCGCATAAACAAAGTCAAGAAAGTAATAGGAACCATGCTTATGTGTCTGGCACACACCTGTGACTGAGTGGCACACACCTGTGACTGAGTGGCACACACCTGTGACTGAGTGGCACACACCTGTGACTGAGTGGCACACACCTGTGACTGAGTGGCACACACCTGTGACTGAGTGGCACACACCTGTGACTGAGTGGCACACACCTGTGACTGTCACACACCTGTGACTGAGTGGCCCACACCTGTGACTGAGTGGCACACACCTGTGACTGTCACACACCTGTGACTGAGTGGCACATACCTGTGACTGAGTGGCACACACCTGTGACTGAGTGGCACACACCTGTGACTGAGTGGTGGCACACACCTGTGACTGAGTGGTGGCACACACCTGTGACTGAGTGGCACACACCTGTGACTGTCACACACCTGTGACTGAGTGGCACACACCTGTGACTGAGTGGCACACACCTGTGACTGAGTGGCACACACCTGTGAGTGACTGAGTGGCACACACCTGTGACTGAGTGGTACACACCTGTGAGTGACTGAGTGGCACACACCTGTGAGTGACTGAGTGGCACACACCTGTGACTGAGTGGCACACACCTGTGACTGAGTGGCACACACCTGTGACTGTCACATACCTGTCAGCTCTTGAAATTCAAAACAGCAGGGGATGCCAACAGAACAACATTTCATTTTGCCACATTTTTAATGGTGCATCATGAACACCCAATGTCTGTTTTTTCCTTTGGTGACTGGTTTTGGTTTTAATATGCAGCGTTTATTTATTTTTAAAATATTGAGTAGCCTAACTTACAAATTCTCTGGGGTTAACCGTTTATTTATCTGGGGTGTTCACTTGTGCTTGAGTAGATGATATAATGACCAATTCATTTTTTTTTTTGTGAAGTAATGGGGAATTCCACACATGTTCAAGATTTTTTTCTGAGAAAAATCGACCCTAAAAGACAACTCACAACATGGTGAAGCACAACTTGATGACATCATCCATTTCTAGGAAAACACAGAATGGGGGAACTTTTTTTAATCACATCTCTAAAGAATGAAAATGGGTGGAATTTTGTAGCCTAGTTCAGGGGTTTTCAACAGATGGTCCAGGGACCACCAGTGGTCCTTGAGAGGGTTCCAGGTGGTCCCCAGGCTAAGTGATTGAAAGTTGGTTAACCAGATGTAACTCTTGAGAATGTAAAAATGAAACCAAATGGACCCTTGCGGGTCCATTTGGTTTCATTTTCACACTCTCAAGAGTTAAAATATTCATCATCTGAATTAGCACCACTTAATTAAGAAGTTTACACTGTTTTGTTTGCAAAATCTAACTTGGAATTGTGGACAAAACCAAAACAATTCTTTAGGTTTAGGTCTATGAGGTGAACATGTAATCAAATGGTGGTCCGTGGCTCAAATGCTGAATATATTGGTGGTCCCTGGTGTCAAAAAGGTTGAAACCCCCCTGGTCTAGTAGCTGGTGTATCTTTTGCAGCAGCAGCAGCTAGTAGCTACCTGTTGCAGGTTTTGTGCCTCCATGTCACTGACTTCCGTTGAACGTGGACGCTACACTGTAGCTCTGGTCCAGAGCTCCACTGCTTCTATGAGTCTGCAGCAGTAGAACTCTGGACCAGAGCTAGCCCACACTGTATCATTGTACTGTATGTGTCAGCGTGATCGCTCCATTAGCAGTAGTAGCACTGATTTCCTCTCGCACCACATCCATTATTCATACACACGCGCGCGGCGACGCGCGCCATGCGCGCACCACAAACACTAGGCTCATAACTAACCTCTCATACTCCTCCTCCTCTTCGTCTCGTTTCTCCTCCTCTCTCTTCCTCCTCTCCTTCCCTTTCTTCTTGTCCTTCTTCTCCTCCTCCTCATCCTCCTCCTCCATCGCGATCATCTCTCTCTTTTTCTTTTTCTTCTTCTTCTTCGTCTTCTTCTTGTCTACGTCAGGCGACAGTGTCGCCGCGTCGCGCCGCGGCGTCTCCTCTTCCCCCTCCTCCTCCTCCGCGTCGCTGTCGCTGCCGCCCGACGCCGAGCGCGACGTCATGATGACACTCCGATCGAAGTGAAAGAGATCAAGAAGAGAAGTACTGCAATGATAATAAACTGGCAGAAAAGTGACGTGCACAGATAACTTCTTCTTGTTGTGTTATTTTTTCCTCGATCGCGCCGGCGGTGCGCGTCCCCTGATCTCCTTGGCGACAGGTTGTACTTAGTGCAACATGCGCGCCCCCGGCTGTGAGGATTCCCCCCCTGGTTGCGCGCGCCAGTGGAGCTGGCTCCCGGGAACGCGCACACAGCACCTTGTGGCCTCCTGTCCTGTGTGTGATCTGAGCTGAGCCTTGCAAGGGATGATGATGAGCAGTCAGCAGTTCTGCTCAACCTGAGGGTCTGGGACCACCAGTAGGGCCAAGGGGTGCATGCATTTTAGTCAGCCTGCTAACATTGGTCATATGGCTGACAAATATCTCTATAATTACCAGGGGTGTAGTAGTGGAGGATCTAAAATATTTTTGGGGGCAAAAGTAGGTCTATGTTTTTTTTGGCTTGGCATTAACTTTTATTGATACAATTAGGCAATGTAAACAATCTTCTCAATGCTATACTTGCTTTAATAGCGTGTCTGTGTGTGTTGCGCAGGCATGCAAGTGCAAGTGTGCATGCACGTGTCTTAAAGGGGAATTCCACTCATTTCAATATTTTACTATATCATTAATATACCTTAGATAAAAAAGTTCCCCCATTCTGTGTTTCCTAGAAATGGAGGTCTGGAAAAAAAAACATTATGGTGAAATACATCTTGATGACATCCTCAAGACGTGTTTCACTATGTTAATGAGTTTCCTTTTTTTGAGAGTGTACAAATGGACCCGCTAGGGTCCATTTGGTTCACATTTGTACACTCTCAGAAAAAAATGAAAATGGTCGGAATTCCCCTTTAAGAGGCGTCCCCCCACTTCTAAAAGTCCCACTACAACACTGCTAATTACCACTAACCCTAACCTCTCATGGGACACTCGCCTAAACCTATTTAGCCCTATAGGCTCTGGTCTAGTTGCAATGCATCTCTTTTTAATAATGAAATGAATCTAGAGTTGCAATGCCCTCCATTGACTTCCTAATAAATTATTTTCTTCTGTGATCTGCTTGTATTGAACAACATTAAACTCACCAACATTGCAGCTGTATATTCCTATGGAAAGATTGAGTTACCCTCTTTCTATCTGAAAAATATGTTTGTTTGATAAAAATCCTTCAATAGACGTAGGCCTATAGGCAAGTGTCTATTTTCAAAACTGGGAAGGGTCTCATGTCCACAGCTTGTCTCTAAAATGCCATATTTTTGTCTTAATCATCCAAGTGGATCGTCGCTGACACATCCGGAAATGCCATAGTAGTACTAGTAGAAGTGACTGTCTGCTGCATTACTTTACTGAATTAGCACCAAAATGCAATTTAGAGATAAGCTGTGGACATGAGACCTCTCACAACTTCGAAAATAGACCTTTGGCTACGTCTGGAAGGCTTTGTTTTGGTGAGTACATGGTTATGTTTGTTGGTGCCTTCCAAACAATGCAGGCAAAGGAAAGCAACTGCAGAGGTGCGGATGGGCGTCAGAGAGAGACTTGCTGTATAGCCTGTAAGCACTGGACTGGACCAAGGCTAACCTAAACCTAACCGTAACCCTATCTCAACCCCCAACACATGTTTGACCAATGGGTCTAGAGCAGGGCGTGATTTGTATCATGACACGTCATGAACGCATGTCAAGTCATGCCAAGCCTTCAATACCTTGTTAAGACTTGTATTATGTTTGGTTTTTGTATGTTTTTTTTTTAATGTTTGTGGAATTTACAATTTAGGCATTTTAATAGCAGACACTTAATCAAGCATAAGCTAAGAACGTATCAGCCTATAGTCAAATTAAACTGTGCATACTATAGTCCTATGTATACATGAAATGCTGTCTACATACACTTCTATCTAAGTCTACATAAAAATACTAAAATAGATATACAGTAAATTGAGGCTCAGACTAGGGCAAGTACTACTGCAAGTGTTATGGGCTAAGCTGGAATGTCTGTTTATCAGAGACCAATAAGTTCATGCTTAACTATGAATATGATGTATAGAGGTGAGCCGTCTCGCCCCTCTTGTGATGTCACCCTTGCTCCAGAAGTGGATTCCCCATTTTCCTCATAGACTTTTCGAAAATTATTTTTCGAAAACGATGACACCACACAGTCTTCTTGCTTATTATTGTGTTTGTTATGTCATGATTTGTCACAACCTGAGTTGGCTTTGTCCGTGGTGTAATTGTCTTTATATAAATCAATCTATGAGGAAAATGAACGGGGAAATGATTTTTGGACCATGGGCGACGTCACAAAAAGGGGCAGGACTGCTCAGCTCGTACCTAAACATGTTCTTGTTGATGTCAAATGAGAGACCGAAACGCATGACAAATCAGTTTGAATTTCCTTTTAATAAAATGTTTTAATAATCATCTATCTTATAAAATATTAATATGAAATGGCATGAAACAGCATCGACTAGGACTGGAACATTGTAAAAAATAAACAATAAAAAAACACAGAAGTCAAGAGAATTGTGTACAAAAAACAGAAGAAAAGTGAACTCAGCAGGACTTATATAGAGTTTAAAACACTGTTGAAAAATAGAAATGTTTATTATTATTATTATTATTGTTGCTTATTATTATTTTTATTCATTTCATTAATGGCCATTAAGTGTTTTTCAGCTTTTAAAGATTGCATAGTTTATCCCCAGATTATTGCTTATAGTGATTTACAGTACACTCACTTATATATTATTATTACTAATGATAATAATCATTATTCATTATATCATCATTATTATAAGTGTGAGATCACATGATGTCATCACTCTGACATCATCGCTACAAACACAAACAGGAAGTGACATCACAGAGATTGACATGGCTGGAGTCCGTCTTAATCACATTAACCCTGGATTCCCTAATTTGAGCATATCGTAAAAAATAAACCTTTCTTTCTTAAAACAAAACAACAACAAAAAAACACTCAAAATCTCGAAATTTGCAGGCATTAAAAAAAATGTAGATTTTTTTTTTTAGCAACGTTTGCTATTATTTTTTTTTTTTAGATGTTATTGTGTTATACCAGGGGGTTTCAACAGGTGGTCCGGGGACCACCAGTGGTCCTTGAGAGGGTTCCAGGTGGTCCCCAGCTAAAGTCGTTTAACCAGAAGTAACTATTGAGAATGTAAAAATGAAACCAAATGGACCCTGGCGGGTCCATTTGGTTTCATTTTTACACTCTCAAGAGTTAAAATATTCATCATGCGAATTAGTCCAAAATCTACACAACTAGAAAATGAATGGTCATGGGCAGAAGCAAAAGAAATCTTTAGTTTTGGGGTCTGTGGGTCTAAAAATATCCCCAGTTGGTGGTCCGTGCCTCAAACGCTGAATAAATGGTGATCCCTGGGATGAAAAAGGTTGAAAACCCCTGTATTATACCATAACCTGGAGCCTGCATGTGGTTATAGCCTTAGTGGCTACTCTAACACAGACATACATACATACATACATACATACATACATACATACATACATACATACATACATACATACATACATACATACTCTAATACATACATACATACATACATACATACATACATACATACATACATACATACGCATTGCATGCACTGAATGCAGTAAGACACTTGAAAAGGAGACACAAACGCTCACATTCATCCATCACCGGCAACTGCTATGGGTTTATACAAACAAACAAACAAAAAAACAAGCTGCAATGTTGTGAATTTAAAAGCCAATTAAGTGCAACGTTGAGATTAGCTATCCGAGACGCCGGCGCTCCCTCTTCCAGATAGTTCCAGATCCGTCTAATTGCTTTAAGGTGTCTGAGCCGATCTGAGATGTCTCAGATCCATCTCATTTTGGTCTCCCAGTCCTAAATCTTCCATTAGAGATCGTAGTAATTTGATGGTTTTATTATTTCAACATCATGTATTTCTTTTCGTCATGAACACTCAACCCTCAATGGCTTCCTTTCTTATTATTAACATTTGTGTAAAAAATATGTACGCGTTTAGATATTGCTATGTACTGTACAATGAGTAGTAGACAGGAGCTAGTGCCACTTGTACTACCTGGACGTAACGTAGGACTACAAAATGACGTCGGACTAAAATACCGAATTGTCTTCAAAGCTCGAATCTTGTTTTTTTAGATTAGGAGAGAAAAGGCTACCAAATTGTTGATGGCTATAGCCTGTAGTTCAACTGAACTAGTACCTAGTTGCGAAAACATTGTATCAAACTGCCATGCATAACAAAAGTTTGTGAAATGCTAGCTGTCTGTCGTATGGCTCTGGTCATCCACGTACTCCTTAGTGGTTCTCTCAACGCGGGCTCCAGCTGACGGGGTTTCCAGCTGAATTAAATTGATAGTGTGGAACCATAATGGTCCCTTTTAAAGGTTTATATAACTCTTGAGAGGGGAGCTCTTGGGGAGCCCACATGTGGACCCAAATGGACCTGCAAATAGTAGGAAAAGGGTCCATTTGGTTCCATTTGTGCAGTCCCAGGCTCCGTTCCTGCCCATGGTTGAACCATTTCCCCCCCTGTCTAATATAATTGTCAATTGAACCATATTAGAAATGAATTGGTTTCAGTATAGGCCTATCATAAAACGTTGGTTCGGAACTGAAGCAACAAAAACAAAATGGCCGTCAGTTCCGTTCCGTGAAAGACCCAAAAGTTTTTTAGCAAACAGAGTTAATGGGGGAGGGGTCCGTGGTGCTAAGCTTGGCTTGAAACGGAACCCCACCACCGCCTTTTTATTATACACAAACACACAAGCACCGTCCGTCTTTTTTATTCTTATAATTCCCACGAATCGAGGAGGGGTCTCGATCGATGGCGTAGCCTGCCCGCCTGCCGGCCCTCAAGAGTCGTTAAAGATGGCGCCCATCTGGCCGTGGTCGAATGCCTGCATCATCACGCCCTCCATCTGTAGTTCGGCGCCGCAGGGCCGCGGCGGAGAACCGCCGTTGCCGCTGTACCCTGCCCCTCCCCCTCCCCCGTAGCTCATGGAGAAGGTGAACTCCGACCCCGGCGCAGCGGTCCCGTTCGCCGTCGTTACGGCCGACAGGAGTGGCGGCGGGACGTCCAGCTTGCCGGAGAAGGCGGAGGAGGAAGAGGACGAGGAGGAGGAAGTGGGCGCGGTGGTGAAGTTCCCGTTGACGCTGAGGGGTGGGCTGAGCGGGGCGCCGTCGAACCCCCCGCCGACACCCACCAAACTGCCGCCCACACCACCACCACCACCACCACCCCCGGGGCTAGGGCAGCACTCCACCACCACCAGCCCGCCTCCGCCGCCTGGGCCGCCGCCACCCGTCGCCGGACCCTCCAGGAGGGGATCGAACCCTCCACCAACTCCGTACGGGTGGTGGTGCAGGTGGTGGTGGGCGTTTAGGTTGATGTTGAGGTGCGGGTGGTGGTGGTGGTTGTGGTGGGATGTTTTGACCGGGTGGTGAAAGAGGTGGGGCGGTTGCCCGGCCATTACAGCCCCGGAGGAGTCCATGGCGCCGTAGGGCGGGCTGGGCAGGCCGGCCGTGAGCCCGGCGGGGCTGACCGGGTGGTGGTGGTGGTGGTGGTGGTACGGGTAGTGTCCGGGTACGAACGGGGCTCCGTTCTGCGGGTGGTGCAGCAGGAGGTGGGACGCCCCGGCGCCAGGCTGGCTCTGCTCCGGGAGGAAGGTACGAGGGTTGAGCTGCAGACAGCCGGCCACCAGGTTGGTGGTGGGCTGGGAGAGACCTGAAAACAAACAATGAATGTTGATTTAGTCAGAGATAAGAAAGGCTATAAATGCCTGTCAGCAAGTCAGGTCTGGAATAGCTCAATAGCGAATATAGTGAATCTGGAATAGCGAATCTACTTCCTACACCGGCTAAGATCCTTTGATGCTAGTAGACAGATTCTTCTTTTGTTCTTCACTTCTGTTATTATGATGGTTTTTCTGTACTGTAGTACCACCTGGTATGAAGTACTATAGTACTTCATTCAGTACATATCTACAGCATATCATATCATATCAATTGTACACCCATTGCAGAAAATTGGAGTGCAGGCAAATAGTATTAAAAAATGAGTGCATACTGTGTCTGACTCCTGAGTCCTGATTGCCCACCGCGATTTTCTGGAGTAGGAAATGGGCACACTTAAGGGTACACTTAAGCTATTCCAGACCTATAGAGTCTGGAATAGTTTGGAGGGTATGGGTAATGCAATATAAAAAAAAAGAATTCAGGTCTGGTGAATCGCCGGCATGTGCACAAAACAAGCACAAAATTCACGAATAGGGCTATGAGATGATGTTCAGATTCACCTATT
Organism: Benthosema pterotum; assembly: GCA_039105355.1. NCBI lineage: Eukaryota > Metazoa > Chordata > Actinopteri > Myctophiformes > Myctophidae > Benthosema > Benthosema pterotum. Next base: position 2,828,526 of record CM076978.1, read on the forward strand.
TCCATCGCTCCAAAATGCTTTTTTATATATATATATATATTGCCTCTCCACCATGTCAATAGTGTGTTGACACTCACTTTCATTTTCAATTTAGGTTCAGCAGTGGTTCAGCTGTCTTAAGAAGGCAGAGAGTTAAGGCCTATTCAGAGATGGATTTTCGGTGCCCACCGCGACCACCGCGACCACCGTTTCCTACAATATGACGTCATACCACCGCAACCACCGCACCTCCCAGCCCTCCGCTCGAATTTTACTAACCACCGCACCGCACCGCGGTGGTTGCTTGTTTTTAACGGCCGGTTAAAAAAAAGAAAACACACAACAAACCACAGCGCGGTGCGGTGCTGACAGCGCGCGGTGCGGTGCTCTGAGCGGTGGTCGCGGTGGCCACCGAAATTCCAGACTCTGAAAGAGCCTTTAGGGTTCATGGTTTAAAACATCTGTGCCACTTTTTTGGAAATAAATCAACTGCAAATCCTTCTAGGGTGGAATTCTCCTTTAAACAATGTCAAACAACGTTAAACTCATTCTGCATTCACTTTGACTCACTTCATGCATGCACATACCATCTATCCAATTAAAAATTAAACATACTGGTAGTTTTTATATTTAATTTAATTCAGATGGTGGTATATACCTTTACACAGCGCCTGGACGAAGCTGATGAGGTCTGGAGACTTCCCCGATCGCAGGATCTCGCTCAGGGCCCAGATGTAGTTCTTGGCCAGGCGGAGGGTCTCGATCTTGGACAGCTTCTGGGTCTTGGAGTAGCAGGGGACCACCTTCCTCAGGCTCTCCAGGGCGTCGTTCAGGCCATGCATGCGGTTCCTCTCCCTGGCGTTGGCCTTCATCCGTCTCATCTTGAACCTGGAGAGGGAAAAGGAACATCATCATAATCTATAGCATAGCTGGGCAATTATTTTTCCCAAGGGGCCAAATGAGATACATGAAATATTGTGGAGGGCCAAGACTAAAGGAAAATGCTGAACTAAAGTCTGCGTAATATTAATTTAATTTCAAGATAAAAGTAAGAGTAAGACCAACCATTTTGACACCAGTATTTGAGTATTCAGTATTCAGTAGTTGAGCCAAAGAGGACCACCATTTGATGACATTTTAGCCCCACAGACCCCAAAACTAAAGATTTCTTTTGCTTTTGTCCACAATTCCAGGCTGGATTTGAGAAACAAAACAGTCAAACATAAAGATCAAAATGACCATTAATCTTCTACATTCTCTAGTGGTATAGACTTGGGCTAATTCAGATGATGAATATTTTAACTCTTGAGAGTGTAAAAATGAAACCAAATGGACCCGCAAGGGTCCATTTGGTTTCATTTTTACACTCTCAAAGAGTTACATCTGGTTAGCCAACCTTCCATATCTAGCTGGAACTCTCTCTCAAGGACCACTGGTGGTCCCCGGGCCAGTCAGAGTCAGCCAAAGGGCTGCATTTGACCCCCGGGCCGCATAATGCCCAGGTATGATCTCTATGGCATAGCAGTGGTCATCATTTGAGCCACAGGTCACCATTTGATGACATTTAGGGCCCTATTTTGATTAAGTATGAATTCTTAAGTACTGTATCAGGTCTCAAGTCTTAAGTCAAAACATGGAGGTGTGGCAAAGTCGTTTGATTTGTTTGAGTTTGTCTGAGTGGCCAAACAGCAAGACTTAATACTTGAAGAGGATCAAAATAGGGCCCAAAACTATACTAATGTACCACTAATACCATAAATTAAAGGGCAAATAACAGGAAATTCATCTTGTTTGTGTTTTTGGAGCTCCTGTATGTGTTTTTTATCCCCACAAATTAACTAGTTTGAGCAATCAGCCTTACATATCATAAAGGAGCTTTAATGGAAATTGCTCTTAGGAACAGCTTGTTTGATCTTTGGCCTCATAGTGATGGCATCATTGCACCCTGCTTTGTATAATTCCTCCTCTTCTTCAGTCTTCAGTTCCACATTTGCATTTCCACTTTGTTTACAGTGTCCACCATTGTTGATTTCCCAAGTTGTTACAGAATGAAAACAAGCCTGGTTTTGCCTAGCATCAGTATTATAATGACTCTACTCTAAAATATCCTGCATATCAGCGCCCCCACCACCTCAGGACATTGTGGTACTGCAGCTAAATTAGACATAAGCTTGAGGGACGAATACAATATGATATTAATCATTAAAAACAATTTTAGGAATGTACAGTATGTTATTTGCGCTTAGAATGTAGATAAATGAAGTAATGCAAACATTTAACAATAACCAAATGGCTCCATTTAGCAGTGTCAGGATTTAAGGATCTAAGCGTCCATTTGTTTACCAACTCTCCCTCATTTAGCTGGGACCATCTGCTTAGTTTATATTTGATCATCGTTACCAGAATAATCATAAAATCAATAAAATTATGCTTCAGCATACAGTAAGCAAACACAATCATGTCCAGTGTGCGCACGTAGACGCGGCCACACATGCACGCACGTACGCACGCACACACATATCATCCATATTCTAGGCTTGATATGTAACAGGTGAGTGAACATAGGGTGAAACCAGCTTGCCAAAATACATTTTGGTCATGCCATATAATAGATACATATGACAGGCCTGACAGAGGGGAAAGGAACTGGTTGGAATAATGTGTTCCTTCCCCGAGTGCGTAACATCCAACCAGGGAAACTCCCACTCTGACAGGTGACAAGAATCAGCCTGCTCACTCCTCATGCTCTGAAGGAAGCATGTCCTCAGGTTGGCCTGCCCAAGATTTCAGCTTCATACAACCGGGTGAAGAACCGGGCAACCGGTTGAAGAAATTGATTCAAAAAATCGTTGGATCATTTAAAAAAAAAGGTGGCAGGGAATTAAGGTTACTTGACACCACCGCTGGCTGGCTGACAGCAGTATTGCAGGTGTTCATACTCCAAACATACATAGGGACATCCATACACACACGACCAGTCATTAGGGACTTTAAGAAAGCCGGCACTACGACGTGAACACAATGAGGACGTGGGCGTGCTTCGTCGTTGCCACAGAAGCCCAACAGAGTTAAGAAACCAGTAACACGCTCAGCCATTTCAACCGAATTAGTTGAGAAATGAGTTAAGGTCTTTGCACAATAGTCTTCATGCTAGGGTCAATTTTATCTGGATTTCGGATCCGGTTGTTGTCCTAATAAAAAACACACCAGTGTGCGAAGACCATAGCTTACAGTTAACAATGTTCGTGCTCAGACAGACTGCATCCAGGGACAGACACACATAGCTGCTTAATGAAGTGGTTGCACCACTCAGACACACCCAGCCAGGGACAGACACAGGGTCGGATTGGCCATAGGGAATACAGGGAGCTCTCCCAAAGGGCCGCGAACATAGGGGGCCACTAGGGGGTGCTAAAAATAATAATACAGGCGTGTATTGTACCTGTATCAGTGAGTGACAAATAAACCCTGTTCTATCTTGGATCCACCAAAAAGGATGCCTATTGTTTTGGGCCGGTCTGGGCCAAATTTGCGCAAAAATGGGCCGGTGTGGGCCAAATTCACGCATAAAAAGACCGGGACAAATTTTTGTCCCAGTCCAGCCCTGGACAGACACACACAGCTACTTAATGAAGTGGGTGCACCACTGAGACAGACCCAGCCAGGGACAGACACAGACACCGTCACATAGCTGTTTAATGAAGTGGTTGCACCACTGAGACAGACCCAGCCAGAGACAGACACATGTACACCGTCACATAGCTGTTTAATGAAGTGGTTGCACCACTGAGACAGACCCAGCCATGCAGGGACAGGGACAGACACCGTCACATAGCTGTTTAATGAAGTGGTTGCACCACTCAGAGTAGCCTATACAGACCTCTGCAGGCGAGCCTTGGTCATCTTCTTCTTCCTGGGGCCGCGGCGTTTGGGCTTGTTGCTCCTGTTCTCTCCTCCTCCGTTCTCCTCGTCCTCCTCCTCCTCATCCTCCTCTTCCTCCTCCTCCTCCTCTTCCTCCTCTAAGTGCTGTAATCCTTCCTCCTCCTCCTCCTCTTCCTCCCCCACTCCTACCCCTCCACCTCCTCCTCCTCCTCCTACTCCTCCACCACACGTCTCCATCTCCGCATTCACCTCCTCCTGACGCTCCGCGAATGACCTGGTCATCTCTGGCAGGCAGACAGACAGGCAGGTAGGCAGAGAGGCAGACAGAGAGAAAGGTAGACAGACAGACAGACAGACAGACAGACAGACAGACAGACAGACAGACAGACAGACAGACAGGCAGACAGGCAGGCAGGCAGACAGACAGACAGACAGACAGACAGACAGACAGACAGACAGACAGACAGACAGACAGACAGACAGACAGACAGGCAGGTAGGCAGGTAGGCAGGTAGGCAGGTAGACAGACAAACTTATTAAACACTGACTGTTTGCACTTATCATCATCACAATTTATAATTTAATTTAATATTTCACATAATTCATCATCAGCTTTTGTTGCTGTGACACTTGGTAAATAAAAACACACATTTATTTGTACATATTATTTCTATCATAATAGACTGTATAATAGACATAGGCTATATATAGTCTATACTGATGTGTTCTTATATTATAAGAAAACAAGCTATTAGAGTCAATTTAATAATAATATAATATTAATAGTTAACTAATAATAAATAATACTAGTTCAGTGGTTTTCAAATTTCAACCATGTTGACCTTGAACAGTTAAATGATGGATAAGTTTGTAACCAACTGATTATTATTATTATTGACGCTAATAGCTATAAATGAAGTTATGGTGTAGGCTAAAATGGTATGCTCATCTGTAGCCTATTAGTTCATTTGCAAGAAGTCTACCCTAGAAAGCATTGTTTAGTTTCATTAGCGCTTGTGTTGCGTATCTCTAATCAAAACGTGGACAAAATCATATCCGAAGACATTCTACGTTCATGGTGCGTGTGATGATCTGACACTAGGCCTATAAATTTCACCAAACGGTGGAACGTCCATACACGGCTCAAAATGCATAACAAGTAAATAAATGGTCCTTTATTATATAAAAAGGATTGAAAATCACTGATGTAAAATAAATGTAGCCTATTACTAATTAAAGCGTCTTTTCACGGTCAATGTGAACCACAGGTGGAAAAAAAGAAATTATACCCAGAAAGCGGAAAGGTAACTGGAAAAATAAAAACTTTGATGGAACGAATTATAATCCAAAATGCTTAAAGAAAACTTTTCTGAGAACAAAATTAGATCCACGATGTTAATCCGTGTAGTCTAGTTAAAAAGCTGAAATTGTAATAGGCGTCATTTCTTTACTGGAACAGCAGACAGAATGTCCACATGCTCTGTTTTATAAACGTAGACTTTATGTTCTGCTTCTCTGCAATGATCGACAAAATATAGAGGCCGTTTATAGTACGAATAAAATGCGAATAATCAGACAGAATATTCAGCATAAAAAAGTCCCAATTTCGATTTTCAGAATTAATTGAAATGTTTTTAGGCCTATAATGTTTTATCTGACTGTATGGGAAAGGCCTTAAATCAGAGGTTTTCAACCAGTGGTCCCCGAGAGCATTCCAGGTGGTCCCCAGCTATAAATGATGGACAGTTGGTAACCAAATGGACTCCTACAGATCCGTAACTGTATCATTTTACCCTCTCAAGAGTTACATTGAAACATCTCAATGACTTAGGCCTAATTTAAGAATCTACACAACTAGAAAATGTAGAAGAATTGTTTTCGTCATTTCATCGAATTTCGTTTCGTTTTGCCAGTTTATCACTCCTAAATTGTGGGCACAAACTTGAAAATTCTTAGTTTTGGGTCAGAGACTAAACTCAACATCAAACACTGGTCCGTGGCTAAAATGCAGAACAAATAGTGGGCCCTGGTATGAAAACGGTTGAAAACCCCTGCCTTAAATGAAATAGGCCTATAGGACAAAATGTGAATTATAAATTAGCTGGGAAGTGGGAACATATTATTATAAAAACATTAACGCCAGCTTTAGCCTAATTAATTAATTATGATATAAATCGAATTAATTAGCCTAATATTGATAATCAACTAATTATGCAATCAGATGAGAGAAATCATAAAAAATGCCTTACCTGTTCAAAGGATGCTGACACGATGCATGGAGGCTGGGAGCAGCTTCCTCTCTCTGTGGGTGTGTGTGTGTCCAGTGCGCTGGTTTTGTTGGCGTGCGCGCGCGCGCGTGTAAGAGGGAGAGAGAGAGAGAGAGAGAGAGAGAGACAGAGAGAGAGAGAGAGAGAGAGAGAGAGAGAGAGAGAGAGAGAGAGAGAGAGAGAGAGAGAGAGAGAGAGAGAGAGAGAGCTACTTACCGATAGAGCTTCACCCAGGGAGGGAGAGAGAGAGGGGGGGGGGGTGATTAGCATACGGCACGCGCCATATGGCCTCTACGTCAGTAAAACCAAACGGACCCGGGGATCACGTGACAAATCTCTTTCCATGTGTATTAGCCAAGCAAGTACCCCCCCCCCCCTTCCTCATCTCTCTCTCTCTCTCTCTCTCTCTCTCTCTGACCATCTGTCACCAGTTAGGTTACATACGCGCGCGCGCGCGCACGCACGCACGCACGCACACACACACACACACACACACACACACACACACACACACACACACACACACACACACACACACACACACACACACACACACACACACACACACACACACACACACACTCATGTCTTAAATCTCAGTGATGACTATGTGTATCCCAAAGAGCCACTCACTCCCCCGCTTATTTTCGATATCATTGGTCCTCCTCTTCTAGACTAATGTTGATGATAAATATCCAAATATATCAATCTGTCTCATAGGAGGGCCAGTGTGGGCAGAAAAAAATCACACCTGTGTGAAGTGAAGTGGTGCAACAGTGTCCAGCCTACTTAAGAGTACTTTTATTTGCACCTAAAGTAAGTGAGGGACACTCTTCATCACATTACATTTTGTTTTCGGTTAAATCACAAATGTCAATCTGGCCAATCAAATCCTTAATCTTCTGCCCTCACTTAGGGTGTGGCCTATAAGTGTGACGGCCTCCAAAGTCTAGTATCTACCAAGAAGGCGTCGCCCTTTGGTCTAGTGGTTAGGATGCTGGACCTAATTTCTCCTACATCTGTTTAAGATGTAGGCCTATAGGACATTCATGTGGGAGACCTGAGTTTGAATCCCAGGCATTACATAAGCACACTGCTGTGTCAAAAGGGCTGAGTTTGATCTTTTAAGCAACATTTTTTTTTTTTTACAACCCCAATTCCGTTGAAGTTGGGACGTTGTGTAAAATGTAAATAAAAACAGAATGCATTGATTTGCAAATCGTTTTCAACCTCTATTCAGTTGAATACACCACAAAGACAATATATTTAATGTTCAAACTGATAAACTTTATTGTTTTTTGAAATTATACAATCTTTTGTAAATTGATCCCTGCAACTAGCGTGACCACCTCCAGACATGGCCAATGAGGGACAAGGGACCCCCTGTTGCGGGACACCGCGGGACACATGGGGGGGGGGGGGGGGGGGTTCCGGTGAACATGTTTTTAGTGCAAAATTAAAAGGTATGACAAACATACATAGAGGCAAAGTTATTGACTTTTTCATTTAATATTATAGGCAGCGCTGCTTGCTGGCATGATTGACATGATTGACTGTAATTACTTAATTGGTTGCCCAGCCGTGTAACATTCCACAGTTTGAACATTTTAAAATATTGTAATATAACCTCAATCAGCATATTCTTTGAAATGATGTTTTTGCATTATAGAATACATGGTGCTCATTTTTCCAATCAAATAAACCGCTGGGAAAGCTCTAATAATTAGGCTAAGTGTACAAGCCAGCGCACATGTCTCTAAGCTGCGTGGAAAAAAAGGACGACATTAGGCCTATCTATCTTTTCTATCTATTGTTTGATGAAAAAAACGTGGCTATACCTATACCCAATGAAAATATAAAATATATAAATTATATACTGTATTGACTAGTTGGAATTAAAACAATCGCTTGAAAACTGAGTGAGGATGAGACATTTGTAATCTCAAAAAGTTTTTGTATTGGAGCGCATTGATGCGCTGTTGACGGTAACTGGAAAAGTCGGGCCGCTGCAAAGTCAGACCGAGCAAAAGTGCGGAAATCTCGGCCCAGGGACGTGGAAAGGTCGGCCAGGGCTGTGGAAATCTCGGCCAAGGGCTGTGGAAATCTCGGCCAAAATCAACCAGACATGCATATCAACCATTATCAAGCCATATGCATGTTCAATAGACATGCATACCAGCCATTCCACAGACTTGGGCCGACCTCTCTTTACTATTCGGGCCGACTTTGCTGCGGCTAGACTTTTCCGGTGACCCTGTTGACAGACGCATGGATTCAGTATGGTGAGTGCTTGCTTAGGCTATAACTCGCAGTTAGCTCATCAACACATCAACACACGGAATGACTTTAGACCTATACGTTTAAGATAATAGGCCTATGCAGTCTGAGTTACTTAAAACAACCGCTGTAGGCCTACATAAGCTGTTTATGGCAGAATTAAACATGTATTTTGAGGTGGAGGACTGCTGTCGCATTGTGACATGCGAGATGCTGAGGGCATGGTGCGCGTCGGCAGGAATGAGGTCTGCAAACGCATACGGTATAATATAATAATATAGTAATAGTATTAGGCCTAATATGTTTGCAAATAACAGCTCATGGACGCTTATTTGGACGAGAGCGGCAGCGCAGCAGCACGCCAGCACAGCGTCAGACTTTTTTTTCTCCCCCTCTCTTTTTTTTCTCCTCCTCCGTCTTTTGACAGTTTTGCGGGACATTAGTCCCTTTTTGAGGGACGCGGGACAGAGGGTTGAATTTCGGGACTGTCCCGCGAGATCCGGGACAGGTGGGCACTATACCTGCAACACGTACCAAAAAAGTTGGGACGGGGGCAACAAAAGACTGGGAAAGGTCATGAATGCACAAATAACGCCTGTTTGGAACATTCCACAGGTAAACAGGTTAATCTTAAACAGTTTAATATCGTGATTGGGTATAACAGGACCATCCCAGTCGTTCACAATCAAAGATGGGGCGAGGTTCACCACTTTGTGAACAATTCTGTGAGAAAATCATCCAACGGTTTAAAAACAATGTTTCTCAACATTCAATTGCAAGGAATTTGGTGATTTCATCATCTACAGACCATAATATAATCAAAACATTCAAAGAATCTGAAGAACTTGCTATACTAAAGCGACAAGGCCGAAAACCAACACCGAACACTTGTGACCTTTGATCCCTCAGGTGGCTCTGCATTAAAAACTGACATCATTGTCTAAAGGATATTACTGTGAGGACTCAGGAACACTCAGAAAACCATTGTCAGTTTACATAATTTGTCGCTACACCTGCGATTGCAAGTTAAAACTCTACCATGCAAAGCAAAGCCATACATCAGAAAGGTTGGTTTGAAAAAACAACCAGAAAAACAACCAGAAATGCCTTCACTGGGTACAATATCATTTGAAATGGTTAGACACAAAGTGGAAAAGTGTGCTGTGGTCTGATGAGTCCACATTTCTAATGATAGTGGACCCAGAGAAGGCATTTCTGGTTGTTTTTCAAACCAAGCTTTCTGATGTATGGCTTTGCTTTGCATGGTAGAGTTTTAACTTGCACTCACAGGTGTAGCGACAAATTATGTAAACTGACAATGGTTTTCTGAGTGTTCCTGAGTCCTCACAGTAATATCCTTTACACAATGACATCAGTTTTTAATGCAAAGGTCACAAGTATTCTGTGTTGGTATTCAGCCTTGTCGCTTTAGTATAGCAAGTTCTTCAGATTCTTTGAACGTTTTGATTATATTATGGTCTGTAGATGATGAAATCACCAAATTCCTTGCAATTGAATGTTGAGAAACATTGTTTTTAAACCGTTGGATGATTTTCTCACAGAATTGTTCACAAAGTGGTGAACCTCGCCCCATCTTTGATTGTGAACGACTGGGATGGTCCTGTTATACCCAATCACGATATTAAACTGTTTAAGATTAACCTGTTTACCTGTGGAATGTTCCAAACAGGCGTTATTTGTGCATTCATGACCTTTCCCAGTCTTTTGTTGCCCCCGTCCCAACTTTTTTGGTACGTGTTGCAGGGATCAATTTACAAAAGATTGTATAATTTCAAAAAACAATAAAGTTTATCAGTTTGAACATTAAATATATTGTCTTTGTGGTGTATTCAACTGAATAGAGGTTGAAAACGATTTGCAAATCAATGCATTCTGTTTTTATTTACATTTTACACAACGTCCCAACTTCAACGGAATTGGGGTTGTATCTTCGGTCCTGCCTCTCACCTGTGGTCATGAAATGTTGGTCATGACCGAAAGAATAATACAAGCGGCCGAAATGAGTTTGCCCTGACGGGTGTCTGGAAATCTCCCTTACTGCGATACAGGGTGAGAAGTTCGGTCACATGGGAGAGAGAAGCCAGCTTAGGTGGTTGAGGGCATCTGGTTAGGATGCCTCTCGAGCACCTCCCTGGGGAGGATCAAGACAAACCCCTAGTCTGACATGTCACATACATACTAGGCCTACTTAAAAGTTAAAAAAAAAAATACATTTAGAACATTCTGCCTCATTGGTTCATGATGGTACCCCAACTTATCAGCAGCGGTCAAAATTCCCTGCAAGATGGTTGAATAGAAAGCGATGTGGGATGTGTCACTAGACATCTTTACAAAGACATATGTGTGAAAAAAGTCTAAGAAATGTATTGCTGGATTGTTTTAATATCTTCTGACTATATTGATAAAAAATACTTGCCATTAATATAGTGGTGTTGATGTCCAGAGTACCGTGGTGGGAGGGAGTACTCTGGTTTTGGTGAAATATGAAGTAGTTCCGTTCATTTTGTGGAGGTCACAGGGGCCACGCAATAAAAGTAAATGAATCCAAAAAACGAACTTTCTTTGCATTGTTGACCCATTTCTAAAATATTAGCACATCCTTCATTCATTTTTGACCCCCTCTATCATAGGGAACTATGTATTTTGTGTCCATATCACTATACCATAACACCATATCAAAAATAAATGAAGGAGGTCCTAATATTTTAGAAATAATTCAACAATACAAATTATGTTTTGTCGATTAATTTTACTTTACTGCGTGGCCCCAGTGACCTCCACAGAATGAACAGAACTACTTTGTATTTCACCAAAACCAGAGCAGAACTCCCACCACGAGACTCCGGACATCAATTAATACAGTTGACACCATTATATTAATGGACAGTATTTCACACAACTGACGTTCCAAAAAATCTGAACTATCCCTTTAAGATGATGGACTTTCAAGCATGAGGAGGTCCCAGAGTTTGACTCCTGGGCATTACACAGGGGCGGTCAGTCAGTCAGGCTGTCTGTTACCATGGCGATGCAGTGGTTGCTAGGTGGTTGCTAAAATATTAACCTGCAGGAAGTTTGCATTGCTCTTATCAGACTCCTGGAGACCAGACAGACAGACAGACAGACAGACAGACAGACAGACAGACAGACAGACATGTGATGAGCAGAGCTGGATGCTTCACTATGGAGACACAAAGGAGACTGTCTGTGTCTCCAAAGGGAAGTTAATGTCTGGAATACAGCATGTACGGATACTGCTGTGTAATAGTGCTGTGTAATAGTTTAATAGTTTTCTTTTAGGACTGTTTCTACTCAGTCTGTGTCTTACAGGAGGGCTGTGGTCCATTGAGAAACCTGTCCTCCAATGACATCATTTATGGCATACCTGGGCATTATGCGGCCCGGGGGCCAAATGCGGCCCTTTGGCTGACTCTGACCGGCCCGGGGACCACCAGTGGTCCTTGAGAGAGTTCCAAGTTAAATATGGAAAGTTGGTTAACCAGATGTAACTCTTTGAGAGCGTATAAATGAAACCAAATGGACCCTTGCGGGTCCATTTGGTTTCATTTTTACACTCTCAAGAGTTAAAATATTCATCATCTGAATTAACCCAAAGTCTACACATTCAATCAGAGAATGTAAGAGAATGGTCATTTTTGTTATCCTGTTTTGTTTCCCAAATCCAGCCTGGAATTGTGAACAAAAACAAAAGAAATCTTGAAGAAAGTTTTGGGATCTGTGGGGCTAAAATGTCATGGTGGTCCGTGGCTCAAATACTGAATAAATAGTGGGCCCTGGTGTCAAAATGGTTGGTCTTACCCTTACTTTTATCTTGAAATTAAATTAATATTACGCAGACTTTAGTTCAGCCTTTAGTCTTGGCCCTCCACAATATTTTACTGTATGTATCTCATTTGGCCCCTTGGGAAAAATAATTGCCCACCCCTGATTTATGGGGAATTCAAGCCCAATAGAAACTGCAGGCTTTGTATTCCTGAAAACTTGCAATGCAAAAATGGAAGCCGCCATTCTCCTGATAATAAAAATGTAAATATATAATTAAAAAGATATTCACAAAAGACAAAAAAAAAAAAAACAGCCTAATTATGATGGGCTGTATCATGTACAGTACATTGGTGGGGACCATGGACCAATCACGGGAAAATACATTGAAAAGTGGTGAAGTACTGCACGTTATCAAATTACCAAACTACCAAACTAAACAGTGGCTCCGTGTATCCATTTGTAGACAATAGAAACATTTATGGCTACCTGTGCTATATTCACTAACTTGCTGTGTGTGTTATCTGTGAGACTGAATTGATAGAACCAGCATAGAACAGAAGCATAAGCTGTGTCCCTTAGTTATATGTTTATGGTCATTAGGCACCCTCTAGTGGTCATTTCAAGAAATGTACCAGGCTCTCATTACCACTGTGTCCTGTAGTTTATCAAATATCATCCAACCAACATGATCTAACATTGAGTATTTAAATGTCCAAAACCTTAGCTTCTACTCCTTTAGTTTACATTACTTTAGTTAGTAGTTACTTTGAATAATACAAAACATACATTACACAGTTCAGCCCTGTATGCAGATCTACAAACTCACAATGCCTCGCGATGCACTGCGAGGGTACATTTGAAAAATTGGGACTTGAAAATCTAATTCAACCATAGCTGTGTGGTTGATGTGTTTAAATTGTGACATGGCTCTAAAACAGCGGTTTTCAACGGGCGGTCCCCAGCTAAGTTGGTGAACCGTATGTAACTCTTGAGAACGTAAAAATGAAACCAAATGGACCCTTGCGGGTCCATTTGGTTTCATTTTTACGCTCTCAAGAGTTAAAATATTCATCATCTGAATTAGCCATTTTGGAATGTATGTTTTGCTTGTTTTGTTTCCCAAATCCAGCCTGGAATTGTGGACAAGAGAAACAAGAAATCTGTGGTCTGTGGGGCTAAAATGTCATTAAATGCTGTTCCGTGGATCGAATTCTGATTAAACAGTGGCCCCTGCCTGGTAACAAAAAGGTTGAAAACCACTGGGGATTAGTATCATAATCCTCCCCTGAAACCAAAGGCAGAGGACACAGCATTAAACAATATTGTCTATCTATCTATTCTAACAATATCTGTTTACTGTAATTTGCTCTGGATTAAGAGCGTCTACTAAATGCCTAAATTGCAATAGTAATCTGTAATCTCTCAACATGTACATCTTTTACAAACACACAAAAAATGTTAAAACATATATATTTTTTAATAATGAAATATTTCACATTTCACTTTACTCCCGGAAAAAATAAAATAAAATAAAAATTAAAACAAATAGAAATAAAACTAAAATTAAAAGAGAAGCTCCCTCATCATCACTCCAACTCGACTCAGTGTTGAAATGGTTATTGCACGAGGCAAAGGAACAGACAGACAGACAGACAGACAGACAGACAGACAGTGTTGGAATGTTAAGCAAAAAAAAAAAAACAGTATTTGACTTTTAGGCTTACAACATTTACAATTAATCTCAACGTCTCTCCCAACAAAACTAATGATTTCCCATAAAACACATTTCAACATATTTATAACGTATTTGACAGTGAAGACAGACATTTAGCAGCACAAACTATGACCAAGTCTGGGTTCAAATTTTACGGACAATTTATGGTGGTTATTGTGTGTGTGCGTTGGGGGGTCGTAGGGTTTGATTCCCAAATTCCCAACAGGGCGGCCTTTTGCTGTGCATGTCACTCCCAGTTTTACCGTGTACCTCTATAGAAATCCCTAAAATAAATCTTTACAAAAATAAAATCTATATTAATGTACACAAGTACGTGGCCAGCGGAGGTTTAGTTAGCGCAACACTTCCTGCCCAGCCATAATAACTATTGGTTGTTTGAAAATTGTCCGCGCTCTCGTCTTCATCACCATGACAACGTCCAGGCCACACCCCCATCCCTCACCCAAGGTAACCACAAGGTTAATGCCACAGATGTAAGTTTCCGCTTTTGCGCGATTCCAGATTCACACAACTATACTGTACACCCGGAAGTTTGGTTGGGAATGCATTGGATTCAATGGGATCATTGTAAAGAAATCACTTCTAGAAAATAACCGCAGACATATAAGACGTTATTGTCTGCTGTGTTGTTTTTTGCGATGTGCACACTGTGTCATTTTAACCCTTTCTGTACTGAATGCATTTTGGTGTTCAATGCATTATGTTACACTTTAGCTATTGAAAGATATCAGTTCTACAAGCTCATATGAACTTGTAGATCTGCTATTTTTTGATTTTTTTTTTTTTTGAAAATGATGCGCAAATCTAAGAATATATTCTATTTGACATAGATCTGATTGTAGTTTCTGACACTAGATTATAGTTTCTGACTAGTTTATAGTTTCTGATGCTAGATTCTGACAGATTCTAGTTCTTCTGAAAAATCTATGTTCCTGTGTCAGTGATGCTCAACATTTTTCATGCCAGAATTATCTATATTTGGCTGCAGAGGACCCCCATCTGAAAACCTGTTGTTTTAGGGATCGCCCAGAAGCAACAATTTTAGTTAAAAACTATTTGCTTCCGAAAGAATATATTCAAAGATTTGTATCACATTTTCACAAATTTTCAAAACTATCAGAGCTGGCACACTACGTTTCTGAACAACATACCAACCCATCCCCCAAATCGCGTGATACCTCCGAGACAGATACTATTCCATGGCTCAATAAAACGACGTACTGTACGGGGCACATCCAAAAGCAAGTGATGTGAGAAAACAACCTGGGATATGTGACAAAGGTTGCAATTGTTCAGAATTGTTCATGGCGAGTACTAGTCTTGGGCGGTATTGATTTTTTAATATCGGTATTGATAATGTCTTAATTAGCTCGATATTCAATATTACCGGTATTGACGGCAATCAGAGTTGGAACGCTCCACCAGTCACCTAGTTCTCAGAATTTGCGACTTTGAGGGGTCAGAAACTGAGCGCTCTGCTGTTAAAGCAGCCTAAATAGGGAAAAACTGGAGTTGGAAATACATTGTTTCCAAAAAGCCTAGCCCAAATAAGGGCTAGTTTAGGCATGTGTGTAACATGAAAATTGTTTGTATAGTTACAATTAAGTCTCATTGCTCATATTTTAATAGAATACAGTATAATGTCGGTATTTGACGATATTCGGTATTCGATATTTTTCACAGATCCAACGATATTACTCGGTATTGATTTCCAATATCGCGATAAACGGTAATACCGGTATATTGCCCAAGACTAGCGAGTACCATGACACCGTGCACATCTCTTCCTTCGATAAATACATTCCTTGACCCTAAACATGACAACATACCGTAACCTCCAGTTGACTCGACGTCCCGAAAACACAACCTAACTTCACGACGATTTACGTAAACACATCCTGAACCGTACTGTAGTGTAGTTTACTAGCTGGTGTGCTGAACTTTACTGTACCGCACTCTACTTGTACTGCAGTGTTTCTCAACCATTGTCACTTCAAAAAGCCCCCCCCCTTTGACCACTGACCCCCACATTTGATGCAATATAAAATGGGATACAATACAAACAATACAAAGGAAAAGAAAAAAATCTCTTCCTGCTGTCATTACCGTTATGTGAACAAATCACAGTACCGTATGGGTGGGAATCAAAGTAGCGCATAGATTTGATTGGCTATCACCAAAGGATAAAATATTTTAACAAAGTTCCTTCACCCACGTGTAGACTTTCGCAGCTTCTCTTCTCTGCCTGCAATCGGCAGTAGTTGCTGCCGCGTCCCATATAGACAAATAGCGCAGTTCCGGAGAAAACACGCATCAAACAGAGCAAAAATCTTTCGTGATTTTCTCAAAGGTACGAGAGAAGGCACAAGAAAGGAAAACGTCTACCAGTGTGGATGACCCCTGGTGGTCCCCGGACGCAATGTTGAGACACAGTGCAGTACAATAAGAGACGTGTACAGTCAGCATACAGTACTGGACGATAGTGTATGCACTGTACGGTGGATGGTAAATGATGTTATTAGGTTACATAGTAAGGTCTGCTATAGGTTACATGGCAAGTTCTTCTATCAATACAGTGTTGATTTGGAAGTCTATTTCAGTCACAAAGTCTGCAAAAAAAAAAGTATTTTGGCAGGTGTTGATGGCGCCACAAATTGCAGATCTCACATTTGTAGATCTACTATTTCCAGAGCGTAACAATTGGAGAGAAACCAAACCTTTGGTTCTACTAGATCTATGGTCCACTAGCACTGGTGGACTAGTTTGTAGATTTTTAGTCATCATAGGTAGCTTTGTTTATACTGTGTTTGACAGTGAAAAACGTTAGTCAACAATGATCTTTAGTCATAGTTTTAGTGTATCAAAACAACACTGTTGTGCTGATATCAATGGGATGTTTTGGAATCAATGGAATGTTCTGATATAAATGGAATGTTCTACAATTAATGAAATTTTCTGACATAAATGGAATGTTCTAGAAGCAATGGAATGTTCTGACATATGGAATGTTCTAGAAGCAATGGAATGTTCTGATATAAATGGGATGTTCTATATCAATGATATGTTCTGATATACAGTAAATGGAATGTTCTAGAATCACCCGCCTTACACACACACACACACATGCACGCACACACACACAAACACACACATTCTCCAACAATCCGTTTAGCCCAATCTAAAAAAAAAAAAAAAAAACACCAACAACCCTGCAGCTTGATTCTAGTCACTAAGATAATAACTGCGTCCATACGGCAATCAAAACACCAAGGCCATACCCTGAGACCTGAGAGGGTCTGGTTCCAAATCATGGAGTCATCTCAGCATACGCGTCAGAAGAACTATTCAAATAGTTCTAGAACAGTGGTTTTCAACCTTTTTGATACCAGGGCCCACCATTTATTTAGAATTTGAGCCACTTTTGCTTCTGTCTATGACCATTAATCTTCTAGTTGGGTAGACTTGGGCTAATGATGATGATGATTATTTTAACTCTTGAGAGTGTAAAAGTGAAACCAAATGGACCCGCAAGGGTCCATTTGGTTTCATTTTTACGTTCTCAAGAGTTACATCTGGTTAACCAACTTAGCTGGGGACCACCTGGAACCCTCTCAAGGAACGACTGGTGGTCCCCGGACGACCGGTTGAAAACCACTGTTCTAATTCCAGACGATTCAGTCTGAAATAGAATTACCTCTATGGATGGGCCCGTTTTACTTTATGTCTATATTAAACTGTTTAATCTAAATAAGACATACGCGTTGAAGCCACGTTATAAATCCATATGGTCTAAAACGATAAAATTAACATGTGAGCGATAGTGTGAAGTATGCAATAACATTAACAGGTGAATGACAGAGTGAACAATGACATTAACAGGTGAACGAGTGTGAACAATAGCATTAACGGGTGAGCGATAGTGTGAACGAAAACATTAACAGGTGATTGAAAACCTTAAGCGCAGTGCAGTGCTGCACAGTGCATGCCTGAACACCGCACACACCTTCAGTGCGTTTAAGCACAATTAAACTACAGTATAAGAGAAAAGTTCAGACGAGAAGAAAGCCAACCAGAAAAAACCAGAAAACAACTGTCAGAAAGTCAACTCATGAAAGGTTAAGTGAAGCCAAGACGGCTACGCCTGGCCTCAACGCTGCTCTACGACTGAGACTTCAGAGTCTGTTGCTAGTTTTAAGACACCGGTTCATACTTTAATATGTTCTGTGAATTGCCGAATACAGTACATGAAGGCTCGGCCCAAATAATACTCGGAACCAGCCGAAAAGTTGCGAGATTGAGTGGTCAGAAAACTGAGCTCAGCCCAAATAATACTCGGATGCCCTGAGTATAGACAGAGTTACGCTGTCACAAACTCAAGTCGTGTTTCACCATGTTAATGATTTTTCTTTTAGGACCTTTTTTTCTGAGAGTGTACACATTTAACTAAATGGCCGAGTCCTATTTGAGCCGAGCCTTAATTCTTGTTACCAAATAGCCATATATTCTCAGCTGTTTCTGCCACATGACGGCAGGGTACAACTTAGGCTCGACTCCAGCTACAGCGGGCGACACAGACAGACAGACAGACAGACAGACAGACAGACAGACAGACAGACAGACACACAGACAGACAGGCCGGCAGACAGACAGACAGACAGACAGGGCTAGTCTCAGTAGGAGAAATGTTTTACATTCAAAGTCTCGTGGAAAATGCAGTTCATGTGACATTGCGTAGCCTGTGCATGGGCTCCTGGACACTTTACGCCCCTTTAACATATATTTAACATATATTTTTGGGTGAGACGTCCCTTAAACCTGGACTACAATTCCCTTTGTGTAGTTTGTGTGTTATTGCGTTGGTTCCCCCAGACTGGATCATAGTTGACACTCAGGTTCAGTTTGTGTAGACGTGGTGTATATACATATACAGTGTTTTGTTTTGTACAGTGCTGTTGCTAAGGGCTCTGTGCTGGTGGTGGGTGGTGGTTGCTAGGGAAGCAGTAGTTACAGGAGGAGGAGGTGGAGGAGGTCGCGACCTTACAGTCGCTCTGGGGTCGCCAGCGGCGACCGGCGTGGCGACATGACGGACAGCAGCTCGTGGAGGATCTCCTGGCGGATCTCGTCGGCGACGCTCCGCTTGATCTGTATGGGTGTGCACAGAGAGACAGACAGACACAGACACACACACACACACACACACACACTGTGGTTACACACACACACACACACACACACACACACACACACACACACACACACACAGACACACACACACACACACACACACACTGTGGTTACCATGAGATAAAAAGAGAGGCACAGTTAGCACTTGCCATAGCACTTAGTCTTGGCAACCTTGTATGCACATGCAAAGGTTTAACTTCTCATTTAGATTTTATGTAGACATTCTAGACACTCTGTAATGTGCTCTACCATCATAGGTGCATTGCAGAGATCTTCTACTGAGAGAGAGAGAGAGAGGGAGGGAGGGAGAGAGAGAGAGAGAGAGAGAGAGAGAGAGAGAGAGAGAGAGAGAGAGAGAGAGAGAGAGAGAGAGAGAGAGAGAGAGAGAGAGAGAGAGAGAAGGAGGGAGGGAGGGAAGGAGGGAGGGAGAGGGAGAGAGAGAGAGAGAGAGAGAGAGAGAGAGAGAGAAAGAGAAGGAGGGAGGGAGGGAAGGAGGGAGGGAGAGGGAGAGAGAGAGAGGGAGAGAGAGAGAGAGAGCGAGAGGGAGGGAGGGAGGGGGGAGGGGGAGAGAGAGAGCTCTAACATAATGCCCTCAACTCACCTAATTCTAATTCATTTTCAATGGGACTGGCGTGTTTTGCTCAGAAAATGAGCTGCGATCAAGAGAGCGTTTAACGCCGGTCGTTTATTGCCCGGTGTCCAGTGATTTTTGTTGCGCATGTGCTTGTTTCGTGCACACGCCCGCAATGTTTTTGAAAGCTCAATCCAGTGAGTTTTTTAAAACGCCTGGCGTTAATCGACAGGCGATTTTCCTTATGTCGCCAGTGCCGACATAAAGAAAATTGCCCATCGATAATGCGGGCGTTTACCTTTGTCATCTGGAAAGCCCTTAATCCTCCCCTGGTAACGAATGTGTAGAGGGAAACTACAAGATACATGGTAGTTGGCAGTGAAAGAATGAACCAGCAGACAGACCTCTTTAATAAGCTGCTGTAGTTCCTCTGCTTTGACTCCTCCCTCCCTCCTCTCCTCTCCTCCTCCTCCCCTCGCCTCCGTCCCTCCTTCCCTCCTCTCCTCGTTCCCTTCTCTCCTCTCCTCTCCCTCCTCCTCTTCCTCTCCTGGCAGTAATAACGGAGCCATGTTGGGCCGAGGGGGCGGGGCGGGCGTTATGTTGATTGACGCGCGGTACACCTCCTGCCTCCGCTCGCCGCCGGCCGCTCTCATTGGACTGGAGCAGTGGGAGGAGGCGGAGCCAGAGGAGGCGGGGCCTGTGGCCGTGGAGGGGGTGTGGCTTCTTTCACCGTCGTCGTCGTCAAGCTCTGATTGGAGGTAGAGCTGCTCTCTGAGCAGGTCTGACACCTGGACCAAAAGAAGGACGACTCTTTAACTAAAGGACATAATAGTCAAACCAGTGGTCCAGGGACCACCAGTGGGTCCTTGAGAAGGTTCTAGGTGGTCCCCAGGCTAAATGATGGAAAGTTGGTTAAAGGGGAACTCCACCCATTTTCAACATTTTAATATGTCATTAATATACCTTAGAGATGTTGTGTATGTGGACATGATAAAAAAGTTCCCCCAATTCTGTATTTCCTAAAAATGGAGGTCAGAAAAAAATCATTAACATGGTGAAATACATCTGATGACATCACCAAGATATATTTCACCATGTTAATGATTTTTCTTTCAGACCCCTTTTTCCTGAGAGGGTACAAATGTGAACCAAATGGACCCGCTAGGGTCCTTTTGGTTCACATCCTCTCAGGAAATCTTTGAAAATGGGTGGAATTCCACTATAACCAGATGTAACTCTTTGAGATCGTAAAAAAAAAACACGCTCTCAAGAGTTAAAATATTAATCATCTGAATTAGCCCCAGGTCTACACAACTACAGAATGTAGTAGATTAACTCATTAATTGCCCATTTTTAATGAATTAATCAAGCTCCCAGGCCCATATTTTGAATTCCAGTATAATATTTTGTGATATGACCACAATGTCACGAAATATCTCATTTTATGCATGAATGTCTCTGGTTTACACAGGAAAAAAAATCATCTCTCTACCACATTCCATTGTTGAGTTATTACTGGCCATGCCACTATTCCTCATAATGCCAACAATATACCCCAATTTTCACATTTTTTATTCATCAAATTAATGCCAATCAAATAAAGCATATGATTCCAAATACTCATCATTTGTAGAGTTGATCATATACTATATGATAACACCCAGTAGGTGGCAGTAATGAGGACGATAGCCGGAAATGAAGCGCATTTCCGGTCACAGAGTAAGAGTACTTCCTGTTTATCCGTTGCACTGCTGCTATGCAAACAGTGTGGTTGTGTGATCATCATGAAGGCCTCGATCGGAGCGATCGTGTTTTCTATCATATATAAGTCAAATCAAGCTGTAATGACGCACCGATGGTTGGATTATGATCAGCGATGGACATACAGACCGCGCACGCGCACGTGCAAGCGTGCACGCGGCGATTTTGGCCATTACTAAGTGAGTAGAACCTGCCGTTAGCCGATCATGCTAAAAAAATGTTAATCGCCTGAAATGAATGTTATAAAAATTAAGGATTAAATAAAGCGTCAAACACAGCGTCAAGGGCATCAAGGGCTTAGGTATTATAGCGTGTTTACAGCGTCAAAATGCGTCAAGGGCAATAAGGGAGTTAATGGTCATTTTGATCTGTATGTTTGCCTGTTTTGTTTCCCAAATCCAGCCTGGTATTGTGGACAAAAGCAACAGAAATCTTTAGTTTTGGGGTCTGTGGGGGTAAAATGTCCTCAAATGGTGGTCTGTGCCTCAAATGCAGAATAAATAGTGGGCCCTGGTATGAAAAATGTTGGAAACAACTGAACCTAGACCTCTACTGATGTGAATATATGAACAGCAAACAGTGTGTCGAGATGCCACCGATCAATGATCGGCAATTTACCATATCTGGAGAAACTGTTCTTTTTGGCATTTAGTGGTAAGAATGTCAATCTGACATAAGTATAACAGTTACAGTTTGCGTCTTTGTGACAGGACTAAACATTCCCTCCTTCCTTCCCACACACAGGAATAGTTTTGATGTGAACATTTTAAAATTCTGCAGTCACAGTGTCTACTACGGATGAGAATGGAATTAATTTGGGCTCTTTGTTAATTAAACCAGAATCTAAGTCAGTTTAAAATGGGTTAAACCAGCCTCGAGATTTGGGGTGAATTGGACATTCAGTTTGTGTAGCCGATGATTCCCTGCATTCACTAACGCGCGTGTGTGTGTGTTCGTGTGTATGTGTGTTGTGCGTACCGGCTCCATGGCTCTAAGTGCTGAGGAGGTGGACAGATCATCTACACTGCCGCTCTGGAAGACAAGGAGAGAACAGCAGGAAAGACAACAGAGTTGACAAGATATCTGCCCATTGCAGTTCAGTTTATAACCAGCAGGTGGCAATAAAGCACTTTTGTTTTCTCCTAACCCCAGCAGGAAAGGTGACACTGGTGTGCGCACACACACGCACGCGCACGCACACACACACACACGCGCGCGCACGCGCGCAATAGCAGAGGGCGGTGCTGATCACTAATCTTTAGTTGTTGTGTACACTGCATGTGGACATACTGTGTGTGTGTGTGTGTGTGTGTGTGTGTGTGTGTGTGTGTGTGTGTGTGTTAGGGCATTAACCAAACACGTTTTTTGCTAGTCGAATCGAATACTTTGGTAGTCGAATAATTGTCGACTAGTCTATAGTGATACATATATTTGTTTTTTAGCCAATAAAATGTGTGATTCTGGACTTCCCATTGAAAAAATACATGCCTATTACACTACTGTAACTCAGTTACATTATGACATGAAAAATGAGCAATCAATCTACAATTACTACCAACACCACAGCACACATCCACAATGCCTGCTGCAGAAAATATGAAAAATATATATCAAAAATTATTATTACCGAATAACGAATAGTGAATTAATAGTCGAATAGTGTTTTGCTAGTCGAATAATCGACTAGTCGAATATTTAGTCAATACCCTAGTGTGTGTGCGTGCGTGCGTGTGTGTGTGTGTGTGTGGGGGTGTGTGTGTGTGTGTGTGTGTGTGTGTGTGTGTGTGTGTGTGTGTGTGCGCGTGCGTGCGTGTGTGTGTGTGTGCGTGCGTGCGTGCGTGCGTGCGTGTGTGCGTGTGTGTGTGTGTGTGTTACCAGGGGCTGGCTGTGTAGTCTGTCCTCCAGTTGAAACTCTAGTTCCTGTAGTTCTCTCCTGACATCAGACCTCAGGGCCTGGAGATGGTCCGCCTGCAGTCTGAGCACACAGGGACATTATGTAACACAACTTCAGCTATTGAGAAAAAAAAACACAGCTGTACAGCTGCAATGTTGGCGAGTTTGACATTATTCAATACAATCCCAGTAAGCCACGGTAAACAAATTAGTGACGTCTTGATTGTGGACAGATCAAGTCATCCATGACTAGTCAAATCTAGTCCAGGATATCACCTGATTTCAACCAACACAAATCCTTGTCCACTAAAAATGGACGTCCCAGGATGAATCAGAGAGTGCCAGATTGAGGACAGACTAACTTAAAGGACAATTGTATTTATTTATTTATTTTTTCCCAACCAAGGTTCATGTTTAGGTTGTTTAGGTTGGTAGAGAAAGTAATAAAAGATGGGTGTTGATTGTTTTATATTCCTTGCTTACTTTAGTTTTAGGGGTTTTAGCTATGGGATGGGGCATTCGAACATGGTCCTAAATACATATTTGATAGCAAAATGTTGAAGCGATTGCTTTTCTTTAAATCATCTACTATAGTCCTAATAAACCCTAGGAAATGATATGTCCACAAATAATTTACTAAATGTTACAAACTGCCATAATGAGCCTCTGGGTCAGAGATACCAAAATATGGCGTGTGTGAAGTGCAGTATGGTGAGCACTGCACCTCTATTCAGTAGTTCCTGTGAACTTCTGCAGACAGTTATAATTTCCAGGAGTTTATTAGGACTGTAGTAGATAATAAAACAAAAAAGAAATTGCTTTAAAAAAATGTAAACAAATATGTATTTAGGACCATGTTCGAATGCCCAACTCCCATAGCTAAAATCCCTAAAACTAAAGACAGCAAGGAATGTAAAACAATTAACACCTACAGTATCTTAGGCTTCACAATTAATCAAAATTGAATCGAAATCAAGGTTTCAGAATTTGGACAATGTTTCCTCTTTCCTAGTACATTTACACGAGAACTGTCACACTCGCTCACTGTGATAAGAAAAGAAAAATGCAATGTGTTCTGCTGTGTACATTAAGAGTAAAGAAAAATAAATACTTTCTATGAAGATTTCTTGAATCTTCATTAAAAGAAAGAAAAGTGAGGATTGCACTTTGTCCATCATCTTTGTTCAATAAGAACCACCTTATTCTCTGTTGGATGTAGGAGAATCAAATAAATAAAGAAAGAATTGTCTTTCTTTTGTAGTTTTACCCGCAAAAAATCGAAATTGAGGTTTCAGATAAAAAAAATCACACACCCGTGTGAAATGAAGTGCTGCCTGTGTGGTGGTGTGTGGGGGGTCCCCCGAACTTTATTTGATGCATCACTCAAGGAAATACATTTGGTGCGCCCGTACATTTGTTGTACAAACCTCCGGTACCATCCCATAGCCTGTAAACCGTGCCGGTTACCCACGCAGCCAGCCACGCAGCCACACAGCTTGTAAATCGTCTAAGGGAAGTGCTTGGCAGCACTTCAAAAATCAGGGTTTTATTTTTAGGCAAAAAAAACAAACAAACCCATCTTTTACTTTCGCTAATAACAACCTAAAAGTTGTAAAACATGAATGGTAAATGGTGCATTTATATAGCGCCTTTATCCAAGGCGCTTTACATAGCTTGTGCATCACTTTCACCACATTCACACACACATCCATACACTGATGGCAGTGGAAACCATGCAAGGTACCTACTAGCACATCAGGAGCAATTAGGGGTTCAGTGTCTTGCTCAAGGACACTTCGACACCAACTCTGCGGGAGCCCCGGGATCGAACCGGCAACCTTGCGGTTACCATCCGGTGACTCTAGCCCTGAGCCACTGCCGCCCCATGAACATGAACCAATGTGTGTGTGCATGCATGCTCTCTATCCAGTGGTGGTGACTAATACAATGTATTTGACACACATGACTCCATGTATCTGACACACATGACTGGACACGCCTGGAAATGAACCCGGGGCAACAGGTTGGGAGATGAACAAGGGTTCATAGGATGCAGAACGGAACCAGTTTTAGAACCTGATGTTGGTGAACAGTTACAGTATGTACTCTGGCTTACCTTCTGCTCTGAACAAACATCCTGAGGCATATCGGTAGCCAATGTGCGTGTGTGTGTGTGTGTGTGTGTGTGTGTGTGTGTGTGTGTGTGTGTGTGTGTGTGTGTGTGTGTGTGTGTGTGTGTGTGTGTGTGTGTGCCAACCTGTCAGCAGGACTCAGGTGTGTGTAGACAAGCGCCTGCTGTTTGATGATGGACAGCTCCAGATCCATCATGTGACTGCGGAACTCACACAGGCTCTCTCTCTTCTGTTGTAACTCTGCCAGAGAGGACTGGAGGGAGGGAGAGAGAGAGAGAGAGAGAGAGAGAGAGAGAGAGAGAGAGAGAGAGAGAGAGAGAGGGGGGGGGGGAGAGAGAGAGAGAGAGAGAGAGAGAGAGAGAGAGAGAGAGAGAGAGAGAGAGAGAGAGAGAGAGAGAGAGAGAGAGACAGAGAGAGAGAGAGAGAGAGAGAGAGAGAGGGGGAGAGAGGGAGAGAGATTATCTTTATTATCTTACTAAAATTTTAAACACCATACCAAAAACATGATCTTCCATATCAATACATAAAGACAATAAAATATTCATACAACCAGTATTGGGAAGTCACGTTCTAGTTACTTCTCTGAAAAAGTAACTTATTACTTTACTTTACTTTCAGCTCTACTTGCCAGTACAGAGGGGAAGAAAAGAGCACTTATGACAATAGTAGAATATCCCAAATCACAGACAATATCCAGTCTAATGGATATAATATGGATGGCTATCAGACCTAAACTAATGACCCCATGTTGACCAGTCATCATAATGATGTCATGCCCTGTGGAAGACACTTTCTTTTTCTTAGGTGAAATGTGTTTTACTCTTTGGAGTGAATGGCATAGGCAGGAGTTGTACATCACGTGTACATTACATTATGTGGTGTACAACACCAACTATACAAAACAACACACATACCGTATCTCATCGTATGTCTAATACCACTGATGAGTGCTATGACACCGGTGCTCTACACTGTTTTATTTTGTTATATTTTGTTCTGCATGAAGTAGCCCTCTGACCACTGCCTAGTCAAATAATCGTGTATTTGAGAACAATTATACATTATTACTGGGATTTTTTTGTTTTGATTATATTTTTTGACAAAACATAGTAATGATCAATCAAGCCTCAGAGACAGAGATAGAGATGCATTATGGGTTGTGAGGCTGTACCTGTCTGGTGGATGTGCCTGATCTGGGATCAGCGAACATGTGGTCTGATGGTGTGTCTGCTCTCTGGAGGGACAGACGGACAGACAGACAGACAGACAGACAGACAGACAGACAGACAGACAGACAGACAGACAGACAGAGGGACGTGTAAATATTCAATATTCTGTTTGAACATGTACCATATTTTCCGGACTATAAGGCGCACCTAAAAGCCTTTAATTTTCTCAAAAATCCACACTGCGCCTTATAATCCAGAGCACCTTATATATGGATTCTTCGACTGCAGTAGCTTCTATTCTATGTTAACTGTAGTAGCTTCTATTCGCTGCGCCTTATAATCCGGTGCGCCTTATATATTAAAACAGTTCTAAAAGGTGCGCCTTATAATCCGGTGTGCCTTATAGTGCGGAAAATACGGTAGTAAGAAAGAAATCCAACAGTTTGACGTAAAAACAAAAAAGGGGGAAAAAACTGATGTGATGTATTTATCCACAGAAAAAAGCTCTGCTGATTTTCACTCCAACTGTAATCATCTCATCATCAGGTGATCATCAGGTGATCATGCAAAGTTCTTCCGTAATATAATTCAAAAAGTGAAAATTTCATATATTCTCAATATATTAGAGGTGAATAAGAGAGGTGAAGAAGAGAATATTAGAGAGGTGAAGTATTTTAAACCTTTTTTTTCTTTATCTTTTTTTCTTTATCTTTTTTAATCTCTGATGCTAATACTTGGTCTGGGATAAATTATTTCATCAACAGGGTGTTTCATGGAGATGAACAGCCTGCGTCTCTGTTGTAGTCACTGTGCACTGTGCAGTTTTGGCTCTGTGTGCAGGAGCCAAATGCTGCTGAAAACAGGAAGATCAACATCAACATAAAGCCTGCACACAGTGCTGTAAGATATCATAATAGATGGTTGTGAAACTCTGGACTTGACACAACACAGTGATGATTTAGGCAATGCTATCTGCGTGGTGTTGTCACTGTTGTGTTAGTCCACTGACAGTGAAAACTCAATGGTTTCAACACAGTATATTGTGCTTCAGTATGTTGACAAGGAGGAAATCATTTGTTCAAAAGAAACCCAGACTAAGAATTAACAGCATAGATTAATACACTTTTCAGAGGGTCACCATTTCTCATTAAAAAACAAAAACAAACAAAACTTAAACGCATGTGGCTGTGGGTGTGAGGCACTTGATCACATATTTAGATGTTAACCATAAATGTTAAATGGTGCATTTATATAGTGCCTTTATCCAAGGTGCATTACATAGATTGTGCATCCCATTCCATTCGCACACACATTCATACACTGACAGCAGTGGAAACCATGCAAGGCACAAGCAGCACATAAGGAGCAATTTGGGGTCAAATGGGAATTCAACCCATTTTCAACATTTTCCTGAGAGTGTACAAATGGACCCTAACAGGTCCATTTGGGTCCATTGTACACTCTCAGGAAAAAAGAAAGGTCCTAAAAGAAAAATCATTAACATGGTGAAACACAACTTGATGGCACCATCAAGCTGTGTTTCACCATGTTAATTTTTTTCAGACCTCTTTTTCTAGGAAACAGAATGGGGGAAAAACTTTTTTTTATGTCCACATAACATCTCTAAGGTATATTAAAATGACATAATAAAATGTTGAAAATGGTGGAATTTCCCTTTAAGTGACTTGCCAAAGGACACATTGACACTAACGCACAGGGTTCGAACCGCAAACCTTTTTCTTCTTCAGTGTGATCTGGTTATTACTAACCTGCTGGTGCAGATTCTGAACGGCTCCCCTGATGTCATGCAGAACTCTCCTCAGCTGCATCTCCGTGCTCTGAGCCAGGCCTGGGGCTGTGGTAGAACTCTGCCCAGGGTACAGGCCCTGTCCTGGGCCTCCTAGAGTAATATCACCATGCCCAGGATAGGAGAAAGCCTGTCCCGAGGCCGCAGTGGAAGGGTGCCCAGGATAGAGGCCAGTTTGCCCAGGGTAGAGGAGGCCCTGTCCTCCCGGGGCAGAAACGGGGTGGTGGGGGTAGTAGTGGTTAGGCGGAGGGTGGAAGGCAGGGTAGGAGTGCCATCCGTACGTGGCGCAGCCAGAACACAGTGAGGTATAAGAAGGGTGGTGGGCGTACGGCGACGGCTGATCCAGGCTGGACAGGCTTCCGTGGTGGGACACGCTAGGGGTCGAGGGCTGGTGGTGGTGGGGATGGTTTAGGAAGCCTGCTCCGTGCTGGGGCGGGACAAAGGGAGGTGGGTAGTACATCTGGTTGGGTGAGGAGTGGAGGTGAGGCGATGATGCGTACCAGGGGGGCTGCGTGGGGTAGTAATGGCCACCAGGGGGTGGTGGGTGCTGTTGTTGTTGTTGTTGCCCCGTGGAGGAGGAGGAGAAAGCGTCAGGGTTGGGGCGATCTGGATTATCTCGGCCGAGCCCCCATTTGTTACAACCCGCGCTTGCTGTGACGTCCCTTTCCAAGGGATCGTTGGAGCTCCAGGCGGGACGGCGCTGCTGATTGGCTGCGAGGTGGTGGTGGTGGTGGGGTTGGTGGTGGAGGTGGTGGGGGTGATGCAACGGACCGGGCTGACTCTGAACCGACAGGTTGGGGACGCTCTGGGTGCTCCAGAAGCGTCCCCCTCCCAGCGGGGCGCCTCCCAGCGGCCTCCCCGCCGCCTCCTCCGACCAGCCGTAGAAGTGGGGCGGAGCTGGCGGTGGAGGGGGCGGGCTGGAGCTCTGCAGCGAATAGGACGAGCGCGTCAGGTGCCGCCTCCGCGTCAGGTGGGACTTGGCGGGGCCGGAGGGGGCGGGGCTGTGGGGAGGTGGAGGGGGAGGCTCGGAGGACGGTGATTGGACGGCGGCGGGGGCGGCGGCAGGCTGAGAAGAGGCGGGGTTTATGAGGAGGGTGGAGAGGTGATTGGTCGAGCCGCCGGCGGGCGAGTCCCTCCCCCCCACCTGCATCCTTAGAGAGGACACCATCCTGGAGGGGCTGGAACAAATAGCATGTTTTTAGTTGACAAACAAATCAATCACGGGTTGACACTGAGGAGAAAAAAAGCTAAGATTGAAGTGGGGGTGCCGTGACTTTTGTATTTTTTCCAATTTTGTACATGTTTAAGAGGTGACAGTATGTAAATAGACCCCTTGGTGTGTTTTTTATGTGCAATGATGTCTTCCCTTTGTATTTAGGGTTTCTTCCTGGGGGCTGAACCTCTCCAGTCAAACATGCCAATGAAAAAAACTTCACTATAGTGACATCACATGCTCAGCCCCTCCCCTAACTCCTCCCCCTTTATCATGCAACTAAAGCTGTGGGCGTGGCTTCAGTTCAGGTGGATCTCCACCCATCACCACCCACCAGGCAAACCAGGCATACTTAATGAACTGGTAGGGTGGAATCATAAAAATGACAGTTTAACAAACACTGTACACTTTTGGGGAAAAAATCTTACTTTTCATATAACATTAATACCTGATGATCATGTTTTAGGGTAGAAAAAATTCACAGCACTCCATCTTTAATATAATTATTAAAAATAAACAAAAACAGAAAATTAAAATGTAAGGCTCATCACATATTAGAAGGATATTATCAGTCAGCAGAAAACAGATTGGTGTTTAAAATTCATCTTTCATGGTTAAAATGGAGTTTATAAGTTATATTGGGTTTGTATATGAAGTAGTGGTGTATTCAATATACAGTACATCTATCTATCACAATATATCGATGGAACACTTGGGGGATAGATATATCGATCGAGAGGCTGCAGTATATGATGCCGATATGGCAATAAACATCATGAATTATCTGGGTGATCAGTAGGTAATGCTATCAAAGTTCCACTTGCAAGTTGCAATATACTCCATTCCCAGATCCCTTGTTAGGATGTTTAGGTATTTTATTTTAATTTAAAGATCTCTGTGAGCCTGAGAGTGTTTTTTTGTATTTCTGTCATGTCAACATGTCATTATTTTTTTTAATAAACATATAAATCGATATATACAGTATGAATATCGATATATATCGTATTGTGGCCTCTGTATCATGATAGATATTAATCGTGAGTTTGCAAGCAATATTCACCACTAATGGTTAACAAGGCGGAGCAGCTAAGATTAATATCAACTCTCTAATTACTGAATTAATGTAAAAACTGTCTGTGGTGTTCACATACCTGAGTAGATGACATAATGATACGAAAAAAAAAAAAAAACATGTTTTTTTTTTTCAAAGTGAAATGTCCTTTTTAGGTAATGTAAAAGGTGACAGGTCTCACCTGTATGGACAGGGTGGGTCAGGGGAGGTGGGCAGAGACATGGACCTCCTCAGGGTGGGTGTTTTGGCTCTGCCTCTGCCTGGCAGCTGCAGCGCCACAGAGGTCTGGTAGCGCTTGGCTCGCTCCAGAGCCTGCTGGACCAGCAGGGCCGAGTAGCTGGAACCACCGACCTTCTCCTCGTCCTGTTGGACCTGCAGAACTGTGGGATTGGAACCCTCAACCTTCTCCTTGTCCTGGTGGACCTGTAGACCTGAGGGACTGGAACCCTCAACCTTCTCCTCGTCCTCCTCCTCCTCCACAGCCTGTTGGACCAGTAGGGCTGAGGGATTGGAACCCTCAACCTTCTCCTCCTCCCCTTCTACAGCTTGTTGGAGCAGCAGAGATGAGGGATTGGAACCATCAACCTCCTCCTCCGAGCTGCCCAACACTCCCGTGGACTGGGAGCCCTGTGTTAAAAAAGTTATTATTGGTTACACGAGTACATACTAGTGTACTGTAGGAAGAGAGTAGTGCCACACTTTGATCTCGTATCTCGCGCTGGCTGGAGCTCTGCAAGTTCCAGACGTAGGCCTACATAGCTAACCACTGCATCACAACACAGCCTATTTTCTTATAATATACATTAACTAAAGTGAGTTACAGTATAGAACAAATCATTATTCACTAGAGTGACCAGAGGTCTGTTAAAAATGCGTTAAAATTTAATTTCGCTAATTGAACTGCGAACGTGGGATCTGCTGCCAATGGAGCTGAACCAGAATCCCTCCTTACTAGGTGATCACGTGGCTTTTCAGCCAATAACCGGGAGTGTCGCTACTCTCTCATATTCCAGATACTCTAGTACAAACTATCCAAATAAAAAAAAAAAACCTAACAGAAGGAAATGGAAGGAAAAAATAAAAATTTAAACAAAAAGGCACTACAAAAAATAGAAAAATAGCAGATCTACGGGGCCTGAGCTTGTAGATTTTTCTGAACTATTTAACACTGCCTGTGCATATCAAGACTTGAGCAAGATCAATCATTGTAGTACAGTTTAATTGCCCTTTGTGAGTTGCCAGAGTATTTTTATAGGTTTAATTTGCAGTTGAATACATATTTTGGCAATAATCCGGATTCGTCACAGACACTGTGATGAGGTAATGGTTAACCAACCATGTCCCATTGTCCCCGGCTGCTAGGGGTTCTGGGAAACTGAGGCCAATGCAAAGTGAACGAGTGGCTACAACTTTCTTAAAAGCTCTTCAGGGGTTGACACTAAGGTCTCCGAGGCACTTGCCCATCGGGCAAGTGCAAGTCAGGTTCTACTTGCCCTCAGGTCATGGTCACTTGCCCCCCAGGTTCCAGGTGGTCCCCAGTTAAGTTGTTTAACCAGATGTAACTCTTGAGAACGTAAAAATGAAACCAAATGGACCCTTGCGGGTCCATTTGGTTTCATTTTTACACTCTCAAAATTCATCATCTTAATTAGCCCAGGTCTACACAGCTAGAAGATTAATGGTCATTTTGATGTTAATTTGCCTGTTTTGTTTCCCAAATCCAGCCTGGAATTGTGGACAGCTAGAAAGCAGTGAAAGACACAGAGGCAGAGTGCAATGACTGCCTTCAAGACAAATTTATCTTGTGTTGTGTTATAGTGCACTATGTTGCACACTTGCCCGATCGGGCAACCAGGTAGCAGTCTTCACTTGCCCCACCATTTTTTTTTACTTGCCCCGGGCAAGCGGGCAAGTGTTAGTGTCAAGCCCTGCTCTTTGACTGAGCCCCGGATCGGCATTTCTGTCGACTCCCAAACAAATAACGGATGTGTTTTCTAGGGTTATTTCAGTAGTCTGTGTAGGTTTATATGATTAGATTTAAACAGTAGAAGTGTTAATCTTGCCAACGGACAGAACTAGAACTAAACCTTTTCACAAAGTAAAAATAACAAACAACCACAACAAGGGGAATTCCACCCAATTTCAACATTTTTCTGAGAGCGTACAAATGCAACAAAATGAACTCTAACGGGTTCATTTGGTTCCATTTGTACGCTCTCAGAAAAAAAAGAAGCGTCTAAAGAAATCCATTAACATGGTGAAATACATCTTGATGATGTCATCAAGATGTATTTCACCATGTTAATGACTCTCTTCAGGCCTCCATTTCTAGGAAACCCAGAATGGGGAGACGTTTTTATCATGTCCACCCAGCACCTCTAAGGTATATTAATGACATATTAGAATGTTGAAAATGGGTGGAATTCCCCTTTAAAATAATATAAAAATAATAACCTGCGTCTGCGTTTCAGGCGGGGTCCCGGCGGGGTGTCCGGCCGCACCCTGTTCATTCTCCTCAGAACTACGGCTCCCATCATGCACCTGTGCTGCTGCTGCTGACCCAGACTCCTCCTCCTCCTGCTCCTCGGTGTCGGCCAGACGCTCGAACGCCGGCTGGTCCACGGCGAGGGGCGTGGCCAGGTCATGTGACGCGTGCGAGGTCACGGTGGTCTCGCTGTCGCAGCTGTCACTGCTGTCCTGTACCTGGTTGGTCGGACGGCCCATTAATAGTTAATTCACAATGGCCAGACAACTATTCCGCAATCTCCAATTGCTGTCTATAAAGTCTGGAACTGCATATGTTCAACACCATTCCATATTTTAGTCCGTCGTCGGTTTATAGTCCCACGTTATGTTCTGGTCCAAGTGGCACCAGCTACTGTCATTGCTCATTTTACAGTACATAGTAACATCTAAATGCAGGTATATTTTTACTGTTATTTTTTAAGAAAAGAAGCCATCAAGGGTTATGATTCCAGGTAATGATTCCAGTTCTAGTATATATGATGTGGAGATAATAAATCCACTAAATGAATACAATCTCTAATGGAGGATTCAGTTGACACAAAGAAAACAGTAATTGTATTCAGTGAGGGGCAGACAGCCTGCCACATTTTTTGGGGGTTAACACTTTTATAGTGTTGTTTTTATCGACTAAGACTAAAGACTAAGTTGACTAAGGTTTTTGATATTTAGTCAACTTTAGAACAAAAAATAATTTCGAAAGACTAAATGGGACTAAAAGACGAAATCTTCAAAAGACTAAATTAAGACTAATAGAAATTTTATGCTCTTATTTTCTTTCTTTTGAACATAAGTACATAAGTACATAAGAGTATTTTTACAGTAGAAGACGTGTTCAGGCTTAAGTTCAGAGTACTGTGTTGTGAATGACATATTTGCAGTATGCATTGCATACCTTTTCTGGAGAGCAGTTAAATCAAGGTTTTTTACTTATTACTATTTCAGCAATTTGATACTAAGGAAATAAAACGAGACATGTTGCATATTAAAAACTATAAATCAAAGACTCAATGATTTTTGAGTCAAGACTAGTCTAACAAAAATGAATTTCAGAAGACTAAATGAGACTAAAAGACTAAATGTTTTTTTTTTTTTTAAGTCTAAGACTAAAACTAAATCTAAATATTCTAAGAAAACAAATAAATAATCAATAATAAATAAATAACATTGAACTTTTAGATTGTACAAATGTATATATTTTTTTAAATGATACAATTTTGTCACCTCTTTTTCATCAATTATCTAACGTGATCCTGGGCTCTACATACCCTCCACCAACCTAGTCCTCATCTATGGGGACTCATGAGGAGAGCAATGGACTTGAACTCATGCTTCCTTCACACATGAGGAGTCCAAGTTGCTCCTTTTCACCTGACAGGAGGGAGTTTCCCTGGTTGGACATAGTGGTTATTCCAACCAGTTCCTGTCCCCTCCACCAGGGGAGGCAGTTTAACAACAAATGCCTTCTGCTAAAATCCTGTCAGTTTTCTGAAAACCTCCCAAACATAACAGTCCTTCTTGAACATTCTCATGTCAAGGACCGGAAAGAATACATGTAATTGTCACATATGAAAATATGTTTTTCCAGGCAACACAAAAGCACACAAGCACACACCTTGAGGTAGCTGTTGGTGTCAGTAGACGGATCCTCAGCAAAACCACTGCTGTCAGACTGTTGACTGGTTGTCCTCACCAACCCTGTCACACACGCACGCGCACGCGCACATGCACGCGCACGCGCACGCGCACACGCACACGCACACGCACACGCACACGCACACGCACACACACACACACACGCACACACACACACACATGCAAATATTGTTATATGCAAATATTCTATCCACAAATAACAACCAAGAGGAAGCATCAGACAGATACTGTACAAAGATTTAAAGATTATGTTGGAAATGCTTTATTTGTCTGTTTGTCTTACATAAGGCTTTGATCTAAATTAAATGAACTAAACTCCTTATCCAATAAAACTTAAAAAAAAAAATACATAGAGACTAGAGAGAGATGTGTGTGCATGCAGTAGTTGGCTCCAGGTGCCACATTTTGAATGTAGTTCAGCAACTACAAAATATCTGTAAATGATTGGTGCTGGGGGAGGGTGTTTGTTGGGGATTCAGGAGTAGGAGTACGGGGTAGGATCAGGAGTTAAGGTCAAAGGTCAAGGTGTGTGAGAGGGAGGGGGTCAAACTCACCACTGGTTCTGGAGGCACTGCGTGTCTCATCTTCATTACTCAGCACCTACACATGCACACACACGCACACACACACACAAAACAATTTGATGAGACACGTTGTAAGCTTGTCGATCTGCTATTTTCAGCATTCGATGACAAGCACGAATCACACTGACAGGCATTAGGATATACAGTACAACGGTAAATGGTGCATTTAAATGGTACATTCATAGCCTATAGGGCCTTTATCCAAGGCACTTTGCATAGTGCATTATTACATTTACCCATTCACACACACATTCATACATCTGTAGGAAGAAACCATGCAAGGCACCAACCAGCACATCGGAAGCAATTTGGGGTTAACTTTTTCACTGCTTGTAGTAACTCATGGATGCTGCTATGTTGCGCTGCCGCTAAATATTAGCCGGTCACTATAAACAGTTAGGTGACGGCAGCCATGCGAGAGGAGGACAGCATTAATCATCCGAAAATAGGCTGAGCAATGAGCATGAGGGCTGGACTGCTCAAGAATGGATGCTTTGGAGATACAGCACGCGGAAAATATTGCTTTTAATGGTAGTAAACAGAGAAGGATTTACAAATCAAACCGTCACAGGAGACGAATAAAAAGTGGAATGATAGAAGGTGAACAAAGGCTTGGCGAATTGATGAAATATAACAACCGGCTATGTATGAATGCATACAGTATGTAAATAGAGGCACGAGGGACCTATAGATTAGCTAGTTTAGGCACAATCCGTGTCTTGCCCAAAGACACTTCCAACATGTAGACACGAGGAGCCGGGGATTCAAACCGCCGACCCACGGATCATCGGATGACCTGCTCTACCTCCTGAGCCAACAGTCACCCCACATGACCTTTGACCTCTGCCCATACCTCCTCCATCTCGAAGGAGTCCTTGGTCTCGGCGCGCAGCTGGGTGAGATGAGGGTGGAGCAGGGGCGGAGCTCTCTGTCTGACCTCCTCCGGCTGATTGGCCGAGAGCGCCGGCCGATCTACCGCCTCGTTGGCCGGCCGCGCAGGTCGATCCTCCGTCGTCGTCCGATGGGGCGACGATGGCAAATCTGCTGCATGATTGGCCGGTCGCTGTGGTTCCCCCTCCTCCTCATTGGCTGCTGAAGCGGCAAGTCTGTCCTCTGGCCTATAGGGAGGGAATCCACTTTTTAATGCACATGCCTAGTTTTTCTGGTTTTAAAGGTTAAAGGTCAAGATTAAAAGAATCATTCAAAATTGCAGACCAGAGATTTTTTTTAAATTGTGTTAATCCCAGCCCCTGTCTATTTATATACAAATATCATAAGCAATGGCAATGGAAGACTAAACAATGAACATCAATCATGATGTGTATGTGTTTACGTGGGGAAAAATGTAATGAATTAATTAGTTAATGTTGCTAAAAAGCAACACTGGGACTTCCATCAAACTCACCAACATTGTACATGTACGGAAAGCTTGAATGATCCTGTAAACATGTCAACATCCTGTACACATGTTAGGAGCTATTTCCAAGAAATTCCTCTGAGATATTTTGTTTTTGCTGTTCGAGTTTCGAAGTGCTTGTTGACTATCACTCAACAGCCCATACCTATCACGTGTGTAAAATGCGCACATAATGCAGGAAGCAGCAGGAGGTTGCTGTGCTGATAGCGAGCGCTTCCAAACTCTGACAATTGGAAAAATAATCCAAGTCCAATCCAACACATAGCATTTATAATCTGATGACTTCAGAACATAGAGTGCCCACATGACCTACTTTCTCTTCCTGATTTTTTTGCAAGGTCTTTGACGTAGGCATATTGAGGTATATCACAATTCCAGAAACTTAAATACACCCCGAAGTTTGGTGGAATGCATTGGAGTCTAATGAGAGATCAGTGACCAGCTTCTGAACAAGTCATGTTTCAGAATAACTAAGATCTTTTGCCAAGTAATCACTTCTGAAAAATAACAGAAGGCCTATAACACATTATTGTCTGATGCATTGCATTTCGATATGTACAATGTGTAATTTTATACAGCCATCTAAAAAGGAAATGTAACTTCCCGTGTGAGATTTTAGCTCCCATGAATGTGTCATGGCGCAGCTCATTCACATAACCATGTCAGTTCCTTGTTTAGATCTCCCTTGATTTTTTGAAACAGAAGCCTCGGTTTCCTCTGGTAACCTGCGCAGTGACGTCACAGCTCGCGTTCCGGAAGTGTTTTTTCCAATTCATTTTTCTTCATAGACTTTTCTAAAATAATTTATACAAAGACGATTTCGCCGCGGACAAAGCCAACTCGGGTCGTGACAAATCATGATGACACACACAATATCATCATATAATATCTAATTAGCAAGAAGTAGAAAACGGCAGAACACTTTTTGTTTTCGTTTTTCATCTTAGAAATTATTTGATCGTCCCAAAAGATTGTGTGTGTCATCATGATTTGTCACGACCCGAGTTGGCTTTGTCCGCGTTGTAATTGTTAATATAAATAAATTACGAGAAAAATGAATGGGAAAAAACACTTCTGGAACCGGGGAGGTGATGTCACTGCGCAGGTCTATAGAGTGTGGTATATACTGTAGATACTGTAGCGGTAGTGGACACCTCCGGAAAATGGGTGAAAGTGAGAGTCCGTCCGTCTGTCCCGTTCCTTACCTGCAGTCTGTGTGGTCGTCTGTCTCGTCTCGTGACGACCCGTTGCTCTCCTCAGTGACGGTGGCCAGGCAGCAGCTGTCCTTTCGGAGCAGCGCTGCCCCCCGGTGGTGAGTCTCTGTGCTGCTGCTGCTGCTTCCGTCCGCGTGTGAAGAGTGTGAAGAGTGTGAAGAGTGACCGTTGACCAGGGCAACGTTGTTGTTGTTGTTGCTGTGTCCTCCTGCGGGTGTTGGAGGGTTGTATAGCAGGTTGTCACAAGTTGTATCAACACACAAATGTCTCATTGCAATGAACAGGTTGACTGCGGACATTTTTTGGTCTAAAACTAATGGTTTTCAACCTTTTTTAATACCAGGGCCCACTATTTATTCTGCATTTTAGCCACGGACCACTGTTTGATGTTGAGTTTGGTCTCTCGGACCCAAAACAAACGATTTTCAATTTTTTTGTCCATAATTTAGTAGCATGGGGACCACCTGATATCATCTCAGGGACCACTGGCGGTCCCCGGACCACCTGTTGAAAACCACTGGTCTATACCAATAATATTTAAAGTTTAAACAGACGCTGCACCAACCGCTGAATTTGTTTGTCATGAAAAATCCACTATAGAACAGTGAAACTGCATGTTGTAGTGTTGAAAAATATTCCATAGTGACGATCACGACAACAGAAGCGTGGCAGGACGGTAAAACTCAATTTCCCATAATCCTTGCAGTGGGATCTTTCCAGCGTTCTTCTGGGTAATTGGAAAATGCTCTCAGACAGTAGTCATAGTTTTACTCTGGTTAGGTTTAAAGTTAGGTTTAGGTGCAAAAAGGAAAATGCTGAGCTGAGCACTCAAAAGTTAAAAAGTCCATAACGTCCAAAAAGTTGAAAAAAGCGTGAATAAAAAACAGGTACTTTATTGAATAAGATAATAAGCCAACATGTTTCGACTCCACTGAGTCTTCGTCAGGGCTAGTATGGGCTTCAGGTTTAGCTACAGTTTTTTCACGAGGTTCCGGGTTTAGGATTAGGCTGTCAATCACTGTGAGTGTCCAATCACAGCACAGCATCTACTCAACCACGTTGGAGATCCCATGATCCCATGCTTCTACCTGTGTGTGCGTAGGGGGGTGGTGTGTGTGTGTGTGTGTGTGTGTGTGTGTGTGTGTGTGTGTGTGTGTGTGTGTGTGTGTGTGTGTGTGTAGGGGCCATGGTGTGTATGTGTGTGTGTCGTACCCGTGTGTGTGTGTGCATAGGGGCCGTGGTGGGTATGTTTGTGTGTCGTGCCTGTGTGTGCGTGCGCAGGGGCCATGGTGTGTGTGTGACTTGTGTGTGTGTATGTGTGCGTGTGCACAGGGGCAGTGGTGTGTGTGTGTGTGTGTGTGTGTGTGTGTGTGTGTGTGTGTGTGTGTGTGTGTGTGTGTGTGTGTGTGTGTGTGTGTGTGTGTGTGTGTGTGTGTGTGTGTTTGTGTGTGTGTGTGTGTGTGTTAACCAAAAAAAAACGATACATCGATGCATGGTTTTGCAGAACACGAGTCGACTCCCATTAGCCCAAGCCGAAACGTTTTTTTTTTCCCGTCTTCCTTGGAAAAGGAGGAAGGGGGGGAATTAAACATTTACCTTTGTTTTTTCCCTGTTTATTCTTGCTCTATGTGTGCGACGTGAATTCTGTGCAAAGAATTCAACTGTAGGCTAATATCTGTTATTGG
This sequence comes from Benthosema pterotum, assembly GCA_039105355.1. Lineage (NCBI taxonomy): Eukaryota > Metazoa > Chordata > Actinopteri > Myctophiformes > Myctophidae > Benthosema > Benthosema pterotum. The sequence continues at coordinate 2,868,354 of CM076978.1, forward strand.
TGGTGTGTGTGGTGTGTGTCAGCTACTGTACGTGTGTGCGTGCGTAGGGGCCGCGGTGTGTGTGTGTGTGTCCTCTACCTGTGTGTGCGTGCGTGTGTGTGTGTGCCCTTTGCACATCTCTCTGCTAATACACCAGATGTTATTGTTGTCGATGCAGAGAACAGATCAGTTTCCATTCTTGAAGTGGCCTGCACCTTTGATTCTAGCTTAGAAGAAGCCTTTATGACCAAGGTCATTGAATACCAGCTGCTTCTACAGACCATCATAGAGATAGACTATAGGTGCAATCTATTTGTGGGTATCTTTGGCAGTCTACGACATGTACATAGGTTGGTTGTAGGAGGCTTCCAACAACTTAGGATGTCAAAAAAAGCAGCCAAACAGCTTGCAAAATTCTGTGCAGTCTCTTCTACTATCGGTAGCCGGAAAATAAGGCGATGGCGACGTTGTTACTTGTACCCCTGGGGATGTGTATGGATACCTTTCCGGGTTTTGTTGACTGAATTCTGTACTGCACCTTGTAAATACCTTGTAAATATTTGTGTCCTTGTGTTGCATCTCCTATGGGGACATAAATAAATGATTAAAGTGTCCTACCTGTGTGTGTGTGCGTAGGGGTCGTGTTCTGGCCGTCCGGCGGGTTCTGTCCCAGCAGGTTGTGTTTGGTGATGGACTTCTTCAGGATCCTGGCTACGTTCAGAGCAGAGTTGTTCCTCTTCAGGGGAGCTGGATCCCCATCACCTCCTCCTCCTCCTCCCCCTGCTCCTCCTCCTCCACCTCCTCCTCCTCCTCCTCCTCCTCCACTCCTCCTCCTCCTCCTCCCCTCTCCTCTCCTTTCTCTTCTCGGACATCCTCTCCACCTACAGTACCAACCCCAGATACATTGGGTTAGGACAGTGGTTTTCATACCTTTTTCATACCAGGGCCCACTATTTATTGAGCCACCATTTGATGACATTTTAACCCCCACAGACCCCAAAACTAAAGATTTGTTTTGCTTTTGTCCACAATTCGAAAACATTCTCTAGTTGTGTAGACTTGGGGCTAATTCAGATGATGGATATTTTAACTCTTGAGAGTGTAAACACGAAACCAAAAGGACCCGAAAGGGTCCATTTGGTTCTCAAAGATCTGGTTAACCAACTTTCCATTTAGCCTGGGGACCACCTGGAACCCTCTCAGGGACCACTGGTGGTCCCCGGACCACCTGTTGAAAACCACTGGGTAACCGCTGACCCTCAAAATGATACTAATTGGCCTGCGAACTCACAAAAAAAGAGGGAAAGAAGATGTTTGCAGCTCTAGCAAACATTCTCAACCATTTTCATTTAACTTTTTAGAATCACTGGCACTGCTAGTGCTATCTAAAGGGATATTTAAATTTCAAAAACCTTTTGGTCATTTTATGGTCTACTCAGTCTCATGTGAACACACCAGACAGTTTATAAGTTACTACATTCAGCCGTACCGTAATTTCAGGACTATAACCCGCTACTTTGTTCCTGTGCTTTGGAACCTGCGGCTTATACAACGGTATGGCTAATGTATGGATTTTTTAAAACGGCCACTTTTGCCTGATCAGAGTGGCTGGACAGAAAGTAAGCTTTATATTAGTCTTTAATATACAGGTAAAAGTCCAGTGCAGCTGGACTTTTACCACACTCTGAGAGTGTACAGGGTCCCTTTGGTTCCATTTGTATCACTGAGTTGTGATAAACGTAAGCATTATGTGCATGAAATTAGGGAAATTATTGTGAAAGTTCCAGGCCGCGATATTTTGGCGTCTCTCTGGGTTCCAAATTTGAATTATGAAAGTAACTTGCTTACATACACTCACAGGCCACTTTACTAGGTACATAAAGTTGATACAAGGCAGGATGGAAGGCAGGATGGATCCATGCTTTCATGTTGTTCACGCCAAATTCTGACTCTACCATCCGAATGTCGCAGCAGAAATCAAGACTCATCAGACCAGGCAACATTTTTTTCCAATCTTCCATTGTCCAATTTTGATGAGATTGTGCAAATTGAAGCCTCCGTTTCCTGTTCTTAACTGAAAGGAGCGTGGACCCAGCGTGGTCTTCTGCTGCTGTAGCCCATTTGCCACAAAGTTCGACGTACTGTGCGTTCAGAGATGCTCTTCTGCCTATCTTGGTTGCAACTAATTGCGATTCGAGTCACCGTTGCCTTTCTATCAGCTCCAACCAGTATGGCCATTCTCCTCTGACATCTGGCATCAACAAGGCATTTCCGCCCACAGAACTGCCGCTCACCGGATTTTTTTTTTTTTTTTTTCAGACCATTCTCTATAAACCCTAGAGATGGTTGTGTGTGAAAATCCCAGTAGATCAGCAGTTTCTGAAATACTCAGACCAGCCCTTCTGGCACCAACAACCATCACCATGCCACGTTCAAAGTCACTCAAATCGCCTTTCTTCCCCATACTGATGCTCGGTTTGAACTGCAGGAGATTGTCTTGACCATGTGATTGTCTGATTAGAAATTAAGTGTTAACGAGCAGTTGGACAGTTGGACCTAATAAAGTGGCCTAAGAGTGTATTTGAAACGTACTGACCAAAAAGCAGATAATGATCACACTATGGGTACTTTTACATGCACAGAATCTATTCGGAATGAAAGTCCTTGTGCACGCAAAGAGGGACTGTCCCTCTTTGCGTGGGACAGTCCCTCATTACCAAGACGAATGAACATGCGTCAGTGTTCATTCATTGGTGGGGATTGGGGAAGCCACACATCAATATGACCTCAAGATGTTAATAATTTGCACGTTTCCCCACTTGTCCCACACATGCAATTCTTCTGTCCCTCAAATGAACAGTTTGGATCTGGTCATCCTAAATCCAAGCTGAATATTCCGAATAGATGCTGTGCATGTAAAAGCGGCCAAAGAGTCACAGCACATGAGGAGCATGTCGATGGATGATATTGCTCCTGGCTTGCCTTGGTCTCTGGAGCCGATGCGTTGGACCGGGTTCCCAGATACCTGGCTGTACAACGAGAAGAACTCATTGGCTACCGACGTCAACACCTCGATCTGACGGAAACGACCTGAGAGAGAGAGAGAGAGAGAGAGAGAGAGAGAGAGAGAGAGAGAGAGAGAGAGAGAGAGAGAGAGAGAGAGAGAGAGAGAGAGAGAGAGGGGAGAGAGAGAGAGAGAGAGAGAGAGAGAGAGAGAGAGAGAGAGAGAGAGAGAGAGAGAGAGAGAGAGAGATCCGGTTGGTATAACTAGAAAAACAAGAAAAAGAAACATTAGCTAACCAATAATTACCTGTAGTTACCACTGCCAGGCTATAATTGGTTTGATACTACTTTATGATTTACTTTTGTTATTTTACAAAATCAGCAGCCAAAATGACCAATTTTTTAAGTATAATAACCAAATGGGTTATTTGGGTAAATAACCCCAAATGGGTTATTTAACCAAATGGGTTAAATGAGTTATTAAACACACACACACACACACACACACACACACACACACACACACACACACACACACACACACACACACACACACACACACACACACACACACACACACACACACACACACACACAGTACCTGTAGATTTCTGCTCTACTCTGTATAAATGATGTACCACAACTATCCAGTAGAGGGCGTTCTAATACCAGGGTCCACTATTACTCAGAATTTGAGCCACAAACCACCATTTGAGGACATTTTAGCCCCACAGACCCCAAAACTAACAATTCCAGGCTGTATTTGAGAAACAAACAGATCAAAATGACCATTAATCTTCTACATTCTCTAGTTGTGTAGACATGATGGGCTATTTCACATGATGAATATTTTAACTCTTTAGAGCGTAAACATGAAACCAAATGGACCCGCAAGGGTCCATTTGGTTTCATGTGTACACTCTCAAAGAGTTACATCTGGTTAACCATGTTTCCATCATTTAACCTGGGGACCACCTGGAATCCGCTCAAGGACCACCTGTTGAAAACCTCCAGGGTAGACGACTGAATGAATGAACAGAAACCACACTCAAAAACAACAACTAGTAGACATAAAGTTATCAACATCTGTGACCGATCTGCAAAACAAAATTCTCACCAATAGCTCACTTCACAATGGTGTTCTTAAGGGTGTGTTTACACTACCAATTTGTTCCAAACCAACTCCCTTGGGAAACAACCTTTATGCAGGCAAAATGTTTGACATTTAATTCTGCTCCAGTCCTTGGGCTAAAAACAGCCACAGACGACAGCAAAAAATGTCATGACTCATCACATTTTTGATGTCGGCCGTGTGGTTTTTTTTAGCCCATGGAGTGTTTATTATTTTATTTTTCATGGCAAAACAAATGCTTGCAATGGATTCAGAACCAGGTAACTCTTTTTTATGTCGCTTAAGACCATATTCTAAATTGTAATTTGCTTAAAGTAAAGCATATGTATAGTCAATGCTGTTCAGTAGCTGTTATACGGTTTCCCCAAGGGAGTTTAGTTAGCTTGGAACTAATTGATAGGTTATCACCTATCGATTAGTTCCAAGCTAGACACCTTTTGTGAACACATTCTTTTGGGAAGAAAACTAATAGAAAGCATTCATTTTGCAGATTGGTCACATTTATTTGGTCAAACATTCACAAACGAAACGATTGTGCTTCGCTCGCAAGAAATGCAGACCAGACTCTCGACTGTAGTGAAAATTGACTGTTATACAAAGACTAAGGTAAAACTTCCTTTCAACAGGGGACGCATTCTGTGAGTCAGCCACCACTTGCCTGAAATGCACTTTTTGGCCAGGAGCAGGGGTGTAGTGGAGGGGGGACGCGGGTGGCGGCTTCTAAAATATTTTTGGGTCTGAAAAAAAAATCATTAGCATGGTGAAATGTGTTTCACCATGTTAACGAGTTTCCTTTTTTCTGAGAGTGTACAAATGGAACCAAATGGACCCGCTAGGGTCCATTTGGTTCACATTTGTACACTCTCAGAAAAAAATAAAATAAAATGGGGGGAATTCCCCTTTCAGAGGCATCCCCCCCACTTCTAAAAGTACCACTACAACACTGGCCAGGAGAATTTTTTTTCCTGAAAAGTGTTTTTTTCTCTTGGCAGTAGTATTGTAGGGGACAGTGGAGTAAGTAAAAGTATTGTATTTCTTACCGGTGGACAAAAAAATAATACAAGAAGTGGTCCATTATTTTTTTTCAGCATCTGAGTCACTGACAAACATTTAGCCTTTCAGACCCATTTTTTTGTTGTTGGAGGACACTAATGTGGGTAGAATCTGATGGAAATGCGCCTAGATCAAAACAGTTAGTAAAAGTTCAGCAGCAAATCAATAATTAATCAATGGATTAATCAACCAAAACTTAAACCTCAGACCCCAAAGCATCATGGGGGAAATGAAACAGGAAGTGCCGATGACACACGTTTTTTTTTTTTTTTTACGATCAGCCCTCTTTTCTCTCTCACTCACTCACTCACTCACTCACTCACTCACTCACTCACTCACTCACTCACTCCATCCATCCCAAGAGACAGAGCTTACATAACACACACACAAGTACGTGCATACACACACATAGCTCTGGAAGCATTGGGTCTGTACTGAGAATACTAACTAGTGTGAGTGAGAGTAACTGTTTTTGTGTGTGAGCATTTGTGTGCGTGTATTAGAGCTGGGGTCGGGCCGACTTTTTTCAGCCCGACCCTACCCTAGGGTAGGTCGGGCTAGGGCCAGCCCGGCCCTAGCCCGACCATTATTATTAAAATATATGCGCAGCCCGGCCCGAAAACCCGACACCCTTTTTTTTAAATAAAATTAAAGTTGTAAAATAATATTATATATAAATATAATAAATAACAGCAACATAGCCCAGCCCGAACCCGTCCGAAAACCCGACCACCAATTAAGCAAATGAGCCCTACCCTACCCGGCCCGTCGGGTACCCGACGGGCCGGGTCGGGTTTCGGTCGGGTTTCCCACCTCTAGTGTGTATGTGTGCATGCATGCGTGTGTGTGTGTGTGTGTGTGTGTGCGTGTGTGTGTGTGTGTGTGTGTGTGTGTGTGTGTGTGTGTGTCGAATGCTGTGCATGTTTTGTTTAGATGCATGTACAGTATGTTGTGTACAGTATGTTGTGTTTGTTGGCAGAACGGTGCTGTGTGTGTGTGTGTGTGTGTGTGTGTGTGTGTGTGTGTGTGTGTGTGTGTGTGTGTGTGTGTGTGTGTGTGTGTGTGTGTGTATGCATGATCGCTCACTAGGACAAAGCCGGTTCTGTTAAGGGGCAGATTGACAGCTATGCAGACAGCCGCGCACGCACACGCACACACACACATGCACACACACCTAAAGACTCGCACATTCACTGTCCTGCAGGCAGCCTTCAAAGATATTTTGCACACTTCAAAACGCAAGTCATTGTAACAGGATATGTTTCTAAAATGAATTATTGTGCTGTCATCACAGTGTGTGCTACTACCAGTGTAGTGCTGCAGTGGTCACTGGACTGGTCAAAGACAACTCAGAAGCAACATATTTGAGTTAACCCATTGTTTCCTGTCTAGATTTCTAGTTTCTGAATAACATAATATTCAAAGATTTGCACCACGCTTTCACGATTTTTCAAAAATAGCAGATCTACAAGCTCATAGCGCGCCACTCGGTGGCGCGCTATGAGCTTGTATACATCTGCTATTTTTCAATAGTTAAAACATAATGCTTAGAACACCAAAACACGCTCAGTAAACAAGGGTTAAACAAACGTTTGTGGTGACGGAATATTCAAAGATTACTGGATCAGTTCTAGTCTGGATCACAAAACATCAGGTAGGGACTGGCAGCAGCCCTGACCTAAAACAGTAACCTGACAAGGAAACTGCAACATCCATGCCGAAAATAATCCTTCCCGTTTGGCCACATTTCTAGCGGTACACTTACTGACAAGAGACAGGAAGGCATCCGGAGGATGCTCTCATTGCTTTAGCTTTGTATTTATTCCTGTTATTCCAAAGAATCACCTTTTGTTTCTTATCAATAACAAGAACCAGTTAGAGATCGTAATATTCCAACTGTACAGTGATCAATGAGGAGACTATGGTCTCCATTTTCGTCATCACTAAAAACCCTTATCCCTAAACTTCTTTGCTCTTTTTACTATTTTGAAAAAAAAAAAAAAAAAAAAAAAAGCTCACAACATGTCAATGTTGATTGGCCAGCTGAACTATTCAAAAATGTTTACCGTAATTCAAAATAGTAAAAAAAAAAGACAAAGAAGTTAGGGATACATTGTTTAGTGAGTGAGGAAAATGGAGCCCTTTATATATAGATATAAACTCTCCCAAATACAGTATATTTGGAAACCTAATTTGGGGAATTATTTTCTCCACCTTAATAATACCAATTGGTATTGTTTCTTATATCGTTTTAGTCATTGATTAGTCTCCTTTAAACAAGGTATGGCGTGCAGAGATCAGACATTCCTAAAATGAGTTACACTGTTAAACGTAAGGGTTGCACCTCCAAAAAACTTTGATTCTGAAGACATGGGGATATGAAGATAATGTATTGTCATGCTTTTTTGTTCTTGTTAATTCTACATCACTCTTGATTAAAAGCACCTAAATCAATACATTTTCATCACCTGCTAAACCCCTTATCTCTAACTTCTTTGCCTTTTTTACTATTTAAAAAAAAACATTTTGGAATAGTTCAACGTGCCAACCAGGGCTGCACATAACTATTTTAGTCCAGTACTCAGAGGAGCACCTGGGGATGTTACTTGGTGCTCCCAAAATGCGGCGACCCGCATCGCCGGGCCCTGGGACCCCTTTTTTCCACTCCGTACAGCCTGATCAATGTACAGTATAACAGTAGTTTGGGCATTGCAATAGTAGCCTAGTAGTACTACTACCTGCATACTACATCCATTAAAAATACTAGTAGTATTTTAGACTTAGAGGTCAGAATTAGTTAGAATTATTTCATTTTCAAGGCTTTTTTACTGGCCCAGTCAGGCAGTCATTATGAGCCCTAGCTGTGTGGTGCTCAAAGGAGCTTTCCACCCCTGGATTGACAGCTCATTGTAGGATTTTTGGTGCTCCTGAGCACCACTTATGTGCACCCCTGGTGCCAACGTCTATTGACACATTGGGAGATTGTAGACTGGCCATTTTAATTATTGAAAAAATGTTTTTTTAAATAGTACAAAGAAGTTAAGGGGTTTAGAGGTGACAAAAATCTCGGCCTATATGTAAAACATTGTGTGTGATAGTGGTACATACTAGTCAGGGCGTAGTTTGGGTTCTCCAGCTCCATGCGTTGAAGTTGAGCTCCCAGATAGACCTGAAAGACAAACACACTGTCACCCTCTGAGGACTAGCATCACCACCACTAAAACTAACCTTTTTTCCATTTTCAACATTCTAATATGTCATTAGTATACCCTAGAGGTGATGGGTGGACATGATAAAAAAAAGTTCCCCCATTCAGTGTTCCTACTAACATGGTGAAACATCTTGATGACATCATGAAGATGTATTTCACCATGTTAATGGATTTCTTTGGACGCTTTTTTTTTCCTGAGAGCGTACAAATGCAACCAAATGAACCTGTTACGGTTCATTTTGTTGCATTTGTACGCCCTCAGAAAAAATGTTGAAAATGGGTGGAATTTCCCCTTTAACTGTAGCGTATGACATCCTGACTAATCCCTCCCATCCACCCCCTCCAGCAGTGATGCACAATAGGAAAACGCCAACATGGTTAGAAAAATATTAAGATCTTGATGTCATATATGTCAAAATAATTCAGGATTTCAATTCAAATATAGCAAAAACTGCAGATCAACAAGCTCAAAACGGATCACAGTGCGACATGTTTTGAGCTTGTAGTTCAGCTATTTTTGATATGGCCGTACATGTAATGTGGCCCCCCTGGAATGACTGTGTAATTACAGTGGCACCAGACAACAGAAAGCCAACTATTAGGGCACTTGCACACTAAACTCTGACCCACAATGTGGGACAGGGTCTCGATTTGTGGGACACCTGAAAAGTCTTGGAAATGAGGGGCTGTCCCACGCAAAGAGGGACATCTGCTCACCCTAGGCTGACTTCTGCAACGTTAGGAGTCATATCTTCTGGTGTTGTCACGATAGGTACCGTCACAATGTTTGGAAAAGTACTGATTTGTCGAAATCGCACACCACTGCGACTGCATGTAGGGATGTATTCAGTATCAGGGCTATGATGCTCTTGCGCAGCTCAACTTGCATCCCAGGATGCAACAGGTGAAGGGTGTTTGCTGTGCTTAAAGGTTAAAATGCGACACACATTGGACGCTTGGCGAAGACAACCAAAGCATAACCATAGAACATTTTTGGTTTTCTGCTTGGCACTGCACTGGTGTTTTTTTCCCCATATACTTCCTTGGCAATGACCAAAGGACATTGTTGTGGTTTTTGTTTGGCACTGCACTGGTAACTTTTCTTGTCTTGTTTTTCTTATGCCAAGACAAAGATTATGACACACGGAACGAATGTAGGTCTTGTGCGAGCAGAACAAGCGAGCACAAGTAAAGCATGTGATTGCAGCCCCAATCCTCATCAAACCCTGTACACACAAGACACTATAACACTGTCACCCTTAGATGTCCATACTGTGGATGGAGTCGACAAGCAATATTTGCCTGACAAAGACCTTAGGGTCGAAACGTTGCAGTGCGTTGTTGCCTTAATTAAATAAAAGTGTGTTTTTGGAGCATAGAAACAGTGTGCGGGCGTTTTTTCTGTTCTCTTACAGTAATGTAACCATGCGAATAATGGTTACAACACAGGCTTGAGTCAAGCATAGACAAGTAGTAGCCAGCTATTAATACTAAATACATTTAGTATTCTTTTTTTTTATATATTTTTTTATCCCACGATTTTGCAACCCATTTTTTCACCCAGCGCCAATTCCTAGTGTGATCCTGGGCTCTACACATCCAACCTGAGGAGGGAGTGGACTGGCCTCATGCTTCCTTCAATGCATGAGGAGTCCAAGCTGCCTTCTTTACACCTGACAGGGGGGAGTTTCCCTGGTTGGACGTAGCGCGTGGAAGGAACACGTTATTCCAACCAGTTCCTGTCCCCTCCATCAGGCGCCCCGGCTGGCCAGGGGGAGGCAGTTTAGAGCCCAGGATTACTGCATGTTTTTACTATAAATAATGAATACTAAATAACCGTTTTTTTTTTGTTTTTTTTTTGCTTCTACATGCAATGTGATCATTCATCCAGTGTTTTATTTTGTTATGATATACCTGGAAATGGAAGTAGCTATGACCAGGCTTTGGCTATGACCAGGAAGGAGTATAGTTGACCCCATGAAAATAATAATTTGAGACGTATTTGTGTGCCGGCACGAATGAAGCCCCTTGAGCAGACCTGTTCTGACATTCCATGTGTTGAGGAGAGTGCTAGATGTATTGTATTATATTGTAATGGTTGTTTGTAGTACCGGGCTGTTGTGGTGTACCTTGATGTCGATGCCTCTGGCTCCAGACGTGCTGCTGAAGAACCGAGCCGGAACTTTGGAGGCCAGATCAGGTTCCTCTCGACCGAAGCCCAGATTATACAAGATCTCCTCGGGATCCTCTTCGTACAAGTCCAACAGCTCTGATACACTGGAGAGGGAAAGAGAGAGACAGTGTGTGTGAAACACTACTACTGCTACTAAATAACTACAGTTGTGGCACCACTAAACCAACAGCATTTCATCATTGAAAACAGAAAACTCTGTTAAATGTCCAGTCTGCCCCACCCAACACGATGGCATGCAAAACAACCCAAGATATTTCAAATTAAAGTGCCTATATTTAAAATTATTTGAAACACTACTACTGCTACTAACTAACTACAGCTGTGGCACCACTAAACCAGCAGCATTTCATCATTGAAAACAGAAAACTCTCTGAGTCAGACCTTTAGCTTTATGCATGGTGCGTGTTTGTTGCAACTTCAACAACAACTGATGTTATTATTGATGCTTTACTTGCCTAATAAAAGTCCTGTAACCGAAAATGGTATTGGTGCAGCTTCATCGATGAAGCCGCCCCCATACCATTTTCTCCTGCCCTCCTGAGAGTGTACAAATGGAACCAAATGGACCCCTTAGGGTCCATTTGGACCGCCTAGAGTCCATTTGATTCACATTTGTACACTCTCAGGAAAACTTTAGAAATGTCCCTCTTTTGTCCCTCTCTCAGGCTGCAACAGCCCTTCCGAGAGCCCGTTTTTCGGACCCCTTAATGTCGCAACAGTTCGTCTGGCCCGAGTATTATTCGGGCCAAGCCTTCATGTATTTGTCATGTGGGGGTTCCTTGACATGAAAGACACAGAATAGGTTTGTCCAAATCAGCTCAGAGTGTGTGAGTTATTTGCTTTACTGACCTGGACACAGCGCTGCTCTTCCCCGATCCTGTAGAGTTCATACTCTGTCCTCTCAGTTTGAACTGACTTCTCTTGTCCTGGGCCCCTACAACATAACTACATACACACACACATTAATTTTTAATCATTTATTTATTTTCACATGAGATATACAATACAAGAACTCAAATATAAATAATAAAGTAACAGCAACCTCACCATATTTGGCGGCTAGCAATAGAAGACACTGCAAAGTCAGAAGAGAAGAGAAGAGAAGAGAAGAGAAGAGAAGAGAAGAGAAGAGAAGAGAAGAGAAGAGAAGAGAGAGAAGAGAAGAGAAGAGAAGAGAGAGAGAAGAGAGAGAGAAGAGAAGAGAAGAGAAGAGAAGAGAAGAGAAGAGAAGAGAAGAGAGAGAGAGAAGTGACTCACCTGGTTGGTTCTGTTCTTGACCTGGAAGGTGGTTGGACTGGACAGAGAAACAGAGAAAAAGAAGAGAAAGAGAGAGCAGTTTGTGAATTTGTTGTAGTGACTTCCTGAATTTTAATGAGCAGCCTGGGCCTGGTTCTGGTTCAGCCTCTGGCTCTGACTGGGAAGCATTTTCAAGCTTTTTTATCCGACCGATCATAAAACCCGGGTAACAAAAGTTCAGAAGCCTAACTTAATAATACCAGACGGTAGAGATTCCTGGCATGAGTAACGCTTGCTAAACGTGTGCCAAAAACAATGTGAAATGTTGTTCGGTTGGTGTTCACTGTTCAGTTTTTGAAGCTCAAATGCAGGTGTACTGTGACAGTCACATGTGTGTGTGCCACTCAGTTACAGGCAGGGGTTAATTGCACGAAAACTCAGAGGTCAGGTTCTACTTCCCTCAGCTCATGGTCACTTGTTCCTCAAATAAATATATCTTAGATTTTGCATTTCATTTTACCTTCTACTTGGAAGCTTTACACCACATGTGTCAAAGTCAAGGCCCGCGGGCCAGATCCGGCCCGCGAGATGATTTAATCCGGCCCCAGGCTTGTAGAGCAAAAATGTCTGAGTCTATTAAAAAAAAAAGTAAGTCTCTAGCACGTTCCTATCAAAAGTTATGATCGTTTAAAGAAATGCTTTTGAGCTCTCTTCTGAACGGCATGTAATGCATGTTGTCCAGCAGGGGGAGTCGTTTTACCAGGCTAGGCTGCTGGCACTGCAAAGTGAGAACTATATTTCAGCAGTACAAGGGTGTGTAACCGAGAGAACTATACTTCAGCAGTACTAGGGTGTGTAACCGAGAGAACTATACTTCAGCAGTACTAGGGTGTGTAACCGAGAGAACTATACTTCAGCAGTACTAGGGTGTGTAACCGAAAGAACTATACTTCAGCAGTACTAGGGTGTGTAACCGAGAGAACTATACTTCAGCAGTACTAGGGTGTGTAACCGAGAGAACTATACTTCGGCAGTACAAGGGTGTGTAACCGAGAGAACTATACTTCAACAGTACAAGGGTGTATAAGCGAGAACTATACTTAGTTAAATAATAAATATACATACTTACTTAAATTTAGTATTTGAAATTTAAATGCTATTTTCGTATGGTTTATTGATGCTCTGTAAATAAAAATAGCATCTTTCATAGCAAATGTCTAAATCTAGGCTACAAGTATAAAACCAATAATGAAAAGTCATTAATATATATTAATAGCTATTCTTAATAATAAATATGACTTGTGTGATATACTGTATAGAAGTAACGGCTGTGTACATAAACATGCGTGTGCCGCGCATGCTTGCGGTCTGCGACTGGTTGCACCGCGGCGCTCCGGCCCCCATGAAGTCACATTAAGTCCAATGCGGCCCCCACCCCAAATGACTTTGACACCACTGCTTTACACTATTCCTTTCGCAGTTGAAAACCAATGTTTTTTTATTTAAAGGGAAACTCCACACATTGATTGATGTACCTTCGAGGGGTTGGGTGGACACAATGAAAAAGTTGCCCCATTCTGTGTTTCCTAGAAATGGAGGTCTGAAGAAAACCACTAACACGGTGAAACATCTTGATGACATCATCAAGATGTATTTTCACTATGTTATTTGATTTCTTTAGACGCTTCTTGTTTTATGAGAGCGTACAAATGGAACCAAATTAACCCGTTATTTTCATTTGGTTGCATTTGTACGCTCTCAAAAAAAAATGTTGAAAATGGGTAGAATTCCCCTTTAAGCCACAGTTGGCTACAGTAAACATCAAACTTATGTACTGTATGTCAGAGAGGGACAGAAACTCAGTGGCAGAGCACAATGACCAGCTTCAAGACAAATACTTGCCCCCGGGCAAGCGAGCAACCGTTAGTGTCAAGCCCCGACAGGTGTGTGCCAGGCACATACGGTAAGTATGAGTCCTGTCACTTTCTTGACTTTGTTTATGCTCTGAGCAGCAGCAACACTGGTGGAAATAAAGATGCAGTGGTATTATTTCAAAACCTAAGACCAACGGAAACACATTAGCTGACTTACAACAACTTCTGGTTGAGGAATGTGGCTATAGGTTGGTGACCAGCATGAGGAGGAGGTAGCAAGAGGTTGCCCAGTTTCATATCGGCCTTTTTCGAGTGTATAAATCTTTTCTATTTTGCCCACTGTGTAATTGAGATTGACATCCCTGCTCTAAACAGACATATATTCAACAAAAATATAAGCGCAACACTTTTGTTTTTCCGTCCCCTTTTTCATGAGATGGACTTAAATATCTAAAATTCATTCCAGATACACAATATTATCTTTTCAACAGCATGTACCAGTTCCCACTAATATCCAGCAACTTCACACAGCCATTGAAGAGGAGTGGACCAACATCCACAGGCCACAATTGACAAACTGATAAACTCTATGCAAAGATGTGTTGCACTGCATGAGGCAAAATGTTGGTCACACCAGATACTGACTGATTCGGAGTCCCCAGACCCAAATAAAACAAAACAAAATGCACAATTCAGGGTGGCTTTTATTGTGGACAGTCTAAGGCACACCTGTGCACTACTCATGTGTCAGATCTGCATGTGGCACACCTGTGAGGTGGGATGGATTATCTCAGCAAAGCAGAAGTGCTCACTATCACACATTTAGACAGATTTGTGAACAATGTTTAAGAGAAATGGTAATATTGTGTATCTGGAATGAACTTTAGATCTTTAAGTCCATCTCATGAAAAATGGGAGCAAAAACAAAAGTGTTGCGTTTATATCTTTGTTGAGTATACATACAGACACACACCCACACACACACAACCAGTTACTGGAGTGGTCAGGCACCACTCAAAAATTTAAAAAGCTGCACAAACGCTGCATATAGCCTTGTACTTCCAGTCAGACGCCTTGTCCAGTCGTTCTTTTCAAGGCTTTATCTCCTCGAGAGATGAAGATAAAGCTGGGAAACGAGGTTAAGCTCCGTGCCGACATGTAGGCTGACCAATCAGTGGAAAGGTAACCAAGACACAGTAGTGGAAAATTGACCAATCAGTGGAAAGGTACTACAGAGACGACAGGAGTGGAAAAAACTGCAGCCTTGGGACTGACTGCTTAACGATTAGGTCTGGCAGCACCTGCAGCGTTCTCAGTCAACTGTTGGCGAATTCATTGGCATTTCAACCAGGGACAGATTTAGCCAGCCCAACTAAGATGGGCTGGAAGAATGGCAAGGTGGGCAACTCCAAAGTTTTTTCATATGAAGCAGTGGTTTTCCACCTTTTTGACACCAGTGCCCACTATTTATTCAGCACTATTTCCCACCATTTGAGGACATTTTAGCCAAATAGACCCTAACAGAACCTAAAGATTTCTTTTGCTTTTGTCCACAATTCCAGGCTGGATTTGGGAAACAAAACAGTCAAACATACAGATGAAAATGACCATTAATCTCCTACATTCTCTAGTTGTGTAGACTTGGGGCTAATTCACATGATGAATATTTTAACTCTTGAGAGTGTAAAAATGAAAATGAAACCAAATGGACCCTTGCGGGTCCATTTGGTTTAATTTTTACGCTCTCCCTCAAAGAGTTACATCTGGTTAACCAACTTTCCAGCATTTAGCCTGGGGACCAGCTGGAAGTCTCTCAAGGACCACTAGTGGTCCCCGGACCACTGGTTGAAAACCACTGATATTATCTATCATTGGGTGGGATGCATGGATGCACGTTTGGGTGGGCTCTGCCCACCCCTGCCCGCCTCTAGATCCAGCCCTGATTTCAACCTCATCAAGGGCATGCAAATGCAGGCAAAACTACAAATAACTGAGTGGAAACAAACATCTTAACCACTAGGCTAAAAGGCAGCTGTCCAAGGCTCAGGGGAGAGCCTCGGATTTTTGAGTCTGAATCCATTCTACTATAGATAGACTGTAAGACAGTGGTCAGAAATAAGTGCCCTCCCGCTGCAATATCTGGCCAGCAAAAACATATTTAGTTGATTATTGTTTTTAGACTGACCACAAACCCAATTTGCTGCTGGATTGATTTTGTCTTTGGAGGAAAGACCAGAGGGCTTTCAATGATTTGTTTTGTGGTGCCACATACAGTTGTATTCCTTGCAAGCAGCCGGCCAACAATGGATTACAGAAGACAGCGTTTCATTAAAGCAAGTCGGCAGGGCGATGTTTTAAAATGTATTAAAAAGTTAAAAGTAGTAGTCCATCCCCCCAAAAGCACACGTATTGTCTGTCACTCACAAACCTCATGACGCCTTTAAATGGTGGATATTTTCTTATATTGGTGGTGACGATTTAGCTATTGAAAGCAGTAGCTTTAGTTACTGAAAGCATTAGCATTATCTATTGAAAAATAGCACATCTACAAGCTACAACAGATCTTCAACACACAGTAGATCTACAACAAGCTCATAGTGCATCACTCGGTGGCACGCTATGAGCTTTGTAGATCCACTATTTTTTGGAAAATTGCGGTGCAAATCTTTTGAGTTCTATTTTGAGATTCGCAGCCAAACACAGATGATTCTGGGGGCGTTCCTTGGAGAATCAGATCAAAATGGGTTCCAAAAGTTTACCAAACCAATTATATGAAGATGCATCAGCTGAAAAATGGAGGCTGTAGTATTTTTTGTCAGTGGTTAAAGTTGGTCTCACTATGACACAAAAAATGTGGTTGCCCTTGTTTATCAGCAGAGCATCGCACAACAGCAGGCCTCGAACGGCCCATTTCACCTGAACACATGAAAACAATCCCACGTATTACTGCACATCTGACAGGCCGCTGACAGACAGGCTCTCCAGATGAATGGAATCTAATAGAACTAATGGACGGATGAATAGAGGGCAATAGAAACGACTCGTTACAGTCTTGTTAGGCCCTTTGAGGAGAGAGCCAGCAAGCTGAAACAGCACAGCAGCATTCCATCCACAACAAGCATGAGAATGACATTTAGTTCTGATGTCGGAGGGAGAGAAAGAGAGCTGTTCAAATATTCACATTAAGCAGGAGATAGCAAGTTAGTTGACAGATACTTGACCTTAAACCTAGCCTAACAACCTTAACCTATACATACATTAACCGCAACCGCAATCAAATACATGCCTTCATTAGTAAAGTTCAGAATGTTGTAGACTACTGTATGTGGGTGGCAGTGGAGGTAGAGAGAGAGTTTCCCAGTTAAATATGGTAAATGGTACATTTATATAGAGCAAGGCCAGGACCGTGACAAATTAGTGACGTCTTGGTAGTGGCCAGTTCAAGGCAATCCAAGGCTAGTCAAATCTGTCCCAGAATATCACCTGATTTCCACAAAAAAAATCTTGAAAAAACGGACGTCCCTGTATGAATCAGAGAGGTTGAGGTTAGGTTGAGGCCAGACTAAGTTAAGCCAACCATAACTAGTCAGATCTGGCCCAAAATATATAGCTTAGCTATAGCTATTTAGATGTCCTGGAAATGACGTAAAGATCACCCCCATATGGGCTGTGATCTAGGCCCAGTCTTGAACGTCACTGGAGTCCTCCACTCCAGTGACGTTACAATGATGTCCTCCGGTGACTCCAGTGTCGTTCAACACTAGTCCAGATCACAGCACATATAGAGATGATCTTTATGTCATGTCCAGGGCGTCTTCATAAAGTGATATAATAAAGCTATAGCTTTGCTCTTCTGGGGAAGATCTGACCAGTTATGATTGTTTTAAGTTCGCCTTGTCTCAATCTGACTCTCTCTGATTCCCTGTTATATCAGCCGATATACTGTATGCCTGGAACAGAAAAGGAACAGACAGAAAAGCAAGGTGTTGAAATATTCCACAAAAGTAAATGAAGTCACATTATTTAGATGTTTTCAATGCCATATTCTAGTGCTAACTTGAAAAAGAAAATAGATCTGAAGTGTAGAGGTATTCCGAATGTATGTGTTATTATTGTAATTCATTATTAAACACCGGTAACATTGGTTTAGGTTTTTCCAGAAAATCGTTATCGACATCGGCCCCAAAATTAGGACATCGCTCAGGCTCTACTGTATAGAGGACCAAAACAAATCATCATCACTGCTGCTGCTCAACTTCAGTGCCTCTGAATGTCATTCTGTGGATTTTTACATTAAACATTAAAACAATATGCAACGGGACGTTTCTTGAGCGTATTCCGTATGCGGTCTCCATCAACAGAAAACGCACTTAACTCTGGGGGGAGCGTGGGTTCAAACTGGCAACCTCGTGATTACCATCCTGCCATCCGGTGAACACACCCACCACCACCCATTAATCCTATTCTTTGTTGTAAGAAGGAGACATGTAAAATCCTGACATCATTTCCCCTAACATGTTCCTGAGTTCCATGTACGGCACTGGGACAGACTTGAGCTCCTCACAATAGCACAATAGGGCCGCGTTACCCCGGGATGCCGAGATGACCTTTGGGCAAAAAAAAGGTTGTGGGTTTATCCCAGACAGGCGCCGGCGCCAACTCAGCATTATGAGTGGAGCAGCGGACGTCTTGGGATTGACTGATGGTAGGTGTGGTGGTGTTGCTGCTCTCACCACCAGTAATCCATCTCCATTCATCTAAGGGCAGCTTCGCTATTGCACAATTTGCTAAAATTGTGAAAACGCAGCACAAGAGCGAACGTTATTAACTGGGACTGGGACTCCATATTTTTTTCAGTAGGGCTGTTGAATGATTAAAACATGTATCAGATTAATCACAGCTTCAAAATTAATTGAATCATGATTAATTACCAACTGTGTCAAAATCATGCCATGTTTTCCTGTGCAGGATTTTAGCATTTAAAAAAGAAACAGAATCTGGGGGAAAAAAGATGTTTATCTTTTAAATATTTATCAAAATATGTGATCTACAAGTCCCCAATGCTTGTAGATCCTCCAGTTATACCTTATGGCTCTGGTTACAGGGAGACACACAGCTATGTCTCCGTAAAACCCTGCTCTATCCATTTTTTTTCCAATGAGAAAATGCTCAGTGGGTTGAGACAGTGTGCACATAGGTTAATTGCGTTAACATTTTTAATCAGATAATTTGACAAAATGAATATTTATCCCATTAACTTATTTTCAACAGCCTTATTTTTCAGATGTGGGTCCGCAGCCAAACACAGATAATTCTGGACGTTCTTGGCGTTAAATATTGTAAGCATAACTAGGGTGACCGGATGTCCCTCTTTGCGTGGGACAGTCTCTCGTTTCCGAGACTTTTCAGGCGTCCCACATATTGAGCCCGTCTGTCCCACATTGTGAGTGACAGGCATCAGTGTTCAAACTGATGCCATTTTGAATACTGTACGTTGTATAGGCTTTATTTATTCAACTCACAATAGCAATACCGCAAATTTAGATAGCACTTACAGTATTTTTTTTATTTCTAAGCGCACCATGTCGCTTTAAAGTCGCAATAGTAATACCTCAGATTTATATAGCACTTATCTTCTTTCTTTCCCTAAGCACACAACATCGCTTTAATTCATTCAGTACCGGAACGCCTTTTGGTGTTTTAAGTTTCATTGAAAAACAGCAGTTCTTCACACCTCATAGCACGCCATGAGACGTGCACACCTGACTATTTTGGGGGGGAAATCGTGAAAATCCGCCACACAAATCTTTGAAAATGGGTTTTTAAATGAAGCAACGGACCAACTCGAAGGAGAATGAAAACGATATTATTATCATCCTACCTCCATTCTCCTCTCTCCTATCTCCTACATCCTCGTCTGGCCTCCTAACGTCCTGTATTTACACTCCTCTCCTCCTCGTGACCTACACAAACTGAAGCTGTCCATCTTTGACTTCTTCTTTTTTTATCTACTCCCCCTTTTCCCTTTTCTTCCTTCTGTAGTCTCTATCCTCCTCCTCCTCCTCCTTCGTTCATTTCTCAATTTCACAGTTGCATTCCGACACACTTGTACAGTCTAAACTCATTAGCGTCTATTGAGCAAATGCATCACGCACACGCGCATGCACACATCCAGCTGTTTGTGTGTGTGAGAGTGTGTGTGTGTGTGTGTGTGAGAGAGAAGTAAGTGCATGTTCATGTCCTGTCTTGTTTGTGGAGAGAATGTAAACATAATCCCATAAGAACACAGTATGACTCATGCGTGACTGCATCTGTGTCTCACTCACTCAGTGTGTGTGTGTGTGTGTGTGTGTGTGTGTGTGTGTGTGTGTGTGTGTGTGTGTGTGTCTGTGTGTGTGTGTGTGTGTGTGTGTGTGTGTGTGTGTGTGTGTGTGTGTGTGTGTGTGTGTGTGTGTGTGTGTGTGTGTGTCTTTATGTTCTGTACATTTAGGTCTTGTTTGGATCCACACACAGAGACACATGCTGTCTGCAGCTTGTGGGACAGCAGAAGCAGAGCCTTAAGAGTATAGACAGAGTTACGCAAACGATTAGGGACAATTATCTATAACTATATGCACTAAGCTTCCCGGGACAGCAGACTAAATACTACAGCACAGTTGTTTTCAACCAGTGGAGAAGATTCCGAGAGCTGGTAACCAAATTGGCCCTTATCTTTAGCTCATGACAGCATAAAATGAAACAAAAATGGACCCGTATGAGCTCATTTGGTTTCATTTTCATGCAATTCAAGGTTGTAATAATAGTACACCGTTAACATTAGTTGGGACTGTAAAACACAGTTGTCATTTTCCATACATACGTAAAACAGCTCTTTTCTGCGTCACAATCATTGAAAACAATGTATTTTTAATTTCAGTAGTCCCTCCATCAACCATGTGATGAACCATGTGACCATGTGGCTGTTCTGTGCCTTATCAATATCACATCGCTCTATATATCTATATCTATCTATCTATGTATCTATATCAACTGTTTATATCTCTAAGGCTCTGATCAGAAGCACCTGAAACATATCTGTATGCTCCATAACGGATTTATCGGAGACACGCAAGACATTGAAACGTGTGCATGTGCGTGTGTGTGTGTGTGTGTGTGTGTGTGTGTGTGTGTGTGTGTGTGTGTGTGTGTGTGTGTGTCTGTGTGCGCTAACCTTCAGCCCCCAATGACAGGTCATCTTCGAAGCTACAAGCGTTCCTCACCAATACTGTAAACACACACACACACACACACACACACACACACACACACACACACACACACACACACACACACACACACACACACAAAGTAGAACATGTTCATTTGTACTGTATGTCTATATACAGTATACAGTATATTCTATTCATATACACGCATACGCATGTGCGCGCACACACACACACACACACACACACACAAACCTCACCTTTAGGAGGACAAATGTGTTGGTCATCTAGAGATGCACCGAGAGGGGTCCTGATGGACAGACAGACAGACAGACAGACAGACAGACAGACAGACAGACACACAGACAGACAGCCAGACAGACAGACACACAGACAGACCAGTTAGTTCACATAAATTTCAATCTATAGATGGTATGCAATGCATCCATGGGGAAGTATCTATAGGGGACATAAAAACGTATATGACTGATGTTTGTGATTTATTGGTTTTGAGATAACCCATTCACCATAGTGTCAACACCTTACCCCTGTGTCTGATCACTGGTTAGACTGGTATATTTACTATAGTGCCAACCCCTTAAGGCCTATTCAGAGATGGATTTTTCGTGCCCACCGCGACCACCGTTTCCTACAATATGACGTCATACCACCGCAACCACCGCACCTCCCAGTCCTCCTCTCGGATTTTACTAACCACCGCACCGCACCGCGGTGGTTGCTTGTTTTTAACGGCTGGTTAAAAAAAAGAAAACACACAACACACCACAGCGCGGTGCGGTGCTGACAGTGGACTTTGAAATAGCGGTGGTCGCGGTGCTCTGAGCGGTGCTCGCGGTGGCCACCGAAATTCCAAACTCTGAATGAGCCTTTACCCCTGTGCCTGATCACTGGTTAGACTGGTATATTCACCATAGTGTCAACCCCTTACCCCTGTGTCTGATCGCTGGTTAGACTGACATATTCACCATAGTGTCAACCCCTTACCCCTGTGTCTGATCACTGGTTAGACTGGTATATTCACCATAGTGTCAACCCCTTACCCCTGTGTCTGATCGCTGGTTAGACTGACATATTCACCATAGTGTCAACCCCTTACCCCTGTGTCTGATCACTGGTTAGACTGGCATATTCACCATAGTGTCAACCCCTTACCCCTGTGTCTGATCACTGGTTAGACTGGTATATTCACCATAGTGTCAACCCCTTACCCCTGTGTCTGATCACTGGTTAGACTGGTATATTCACCATAGTGTCAACCCCTTACCCCTGTGTCTGATCACTGGTTAGACTGACATATTCACCATAGTGTCAACCCCTTACCCCTGTGTCTGATCGCAAGTTAGACTGGCAGATTTTGGCCCATTTTACATACCGGGAATTTGCCGACGATCTCCCAGGCCTCCCGGGAATTCCCGTACAAAAAAGAGAAGAATAAAATAAAACTCTGCTTTGTGTTTACGAGCTGACAATTCGTCATTCGTCATTCGTAATGTTGTCTGGACATCACAAGAAGATAAGATGATCGAGGCTTGATGATTGATCATCATGGCATTGGCATGGCGTGCCATGATGCTATTAAATAATAATACTGTGCGCAACATGTAGCCCTGCAAGTATTATAGATTGCAGGTGCCCTTGAACTCATCAATGTAAACTGAAGTGTTATCGGCTACACAAGTTTCTGTTTGACATGACATGCACGGAATACAACGCTAAGTTATATACTTTATTTTGAAGAGGATATATTGTCTAATCTCGGTGGACACAGATGACATATAGGCCTGTCTGCCTGCCTGTTAGAGAGGGAGAGATGCAGGTAAAACAAAGGGTAGGCCTATAGGCTGTTGTTTCACATGGCTGAGTGGCTGTGTGATATACATACAGGGAAAAGCAAAAAAAAAAAAAAAATTCTAGAACAGAGGCAATTGGTCGCGAGGAAAATAAACTCTCACAGTCGCTTGCCTACATAGACCTAATGATGAATGACATCCGTGTCTCTGTAGGACGCTTTGCTTTGGGAATATTAGTGCTGTTCAGTGCAGTAGGACGCCAGACTTCAGACGTTCACATTTAGACATTCATATGCACCTGGTTAAATAAATCTGCATCTGGTTAAATAAATGCAGGTTAAATCTGGTTAAACCAATGCAGGAGGATGCAGCAGTTGTACGGTCCTGTCCTGACCACACACATTTAGTCCATGTGTTTCCAATGGGTCCTGCGGCCACCGCAAGGCTCCTGTTTATGTAGCCCTCACTCCAGTCTAATTATGCGAGGGTTATATTTTGACCACTCACAGATATGGGAAAAACATGATCTGTGTGGAAAAATTAAGAAAGAAATGATAACCTCTAGGAAGACCGGTCCCGAAGGCATTCCCGGGCAGGAAATTAAGTCCGTCGTGACCAGGCATCCCGGTATTATGCCATATTCACAGATAACCCATATGATCCGATATGACCATAAAGAACGGATACCAAAACCTTTTTTTTCCCAATACCGTTACAGTATCAGCTCATCCCTATTAACTACTATGATTATATGTGTAAATAGAATTGTAGCTCATCGAGTAAAAACATTACAGTAATAGTAATATCTAGTTAGTATACAGTACTAACCCATTTAGGATGTAAACACCTTTGTTTTTGTTTTTTTTAATCACTGAATCCACAAACCACTTTTGGCAGCAGGGGCGAAATCCATTCAAGCCCTCGCCCGCGGGCGCCCGGTTTCAAAAGCGGGCGCCCGGTTTCAAAAGCGGGCGCCCGGTTTCACAAAAACGGGCGCCCGTTTTCAAAAGCGGGCGCCCGTTTTCACAAACGGGTGCCTTAAATATTTAGGGTTAGGGTTAGGGTTAGGGTTAGGGTTAGGGTAGGGTTAGGGTATGGTTAGGGTTAGGGTTTTTGTGAAACCGGGCGCCCGCTTTTGAAACCGGGCGCCCGCTTTTGAAACCGGGCGCGCCCGCTTTTAAAAGCGGGCGCTTTTGAAACCAGGCGCGCCCGCGGGCGAGGGCTTGAATGGATTTCGCTGGCTCTCACTTTTGGGGTACAGCAAAAAGCATATAATATACACATCATTTTCATATTCATATATATATAGAATATATTTTTTTGTTTTCTTTGTCAACCATTCGATCACAATTAGATGTGCTGACTCCAAACTAAAAAAGATCTTCTTATTGTTAGACAGGATTTTGCCCACACTTTCAGTTCTTTAATTGTGTAGATTTCCTGTTACATTAAGTCATGCAGATCTGTTTGACAGATCAGATCTCTAAAGTGTAATTGTTACATTGTACAAGTCATCTGAAGTCATTTGGTCATTTGGTCATCAACTTTAATTTATTTGGGGACCATCTGGAACCCCCTCAAGGGTCCCGGACCACCGGTTGAAAGCCGCTGCAATATTATGGCATATAACAACCAGTAAATATCTATGTGTAATGTACTAACAGTAATGACCAGTACAGTGTGAAGTGTGTGTGATGTGTAATGTAACGTAATACATGCATGTAATGTGTGTGTGTGCTGTGTTGCTGACTCACCTGTCTGACTATGAAACAACAGAGTAGCCACCTTGGCCGTAAACAGCGCTATGCTAACACCAGGTGACCATTAAACTAATACTGGAAACAGACCACTGTGTTGCTACGAACATGTCGACGCCACACTAGGCTAACCTACAGTGCTGGCCACTGACCAGGTAACAACACCCACCGGGAGTAACGCTACGGTAGGCTATATACAACGACGCCAGGCTGAATGAGTGCCATATGGAGGAGATAGGTGGTGTAATAGTTGGTCGGAGTAGTGCTGACTGAAGCTAACCTGTTATACAAACACCACCACCGACCAACCAGCCAGCCAGCCGGTCTTATCTACAGGGCAAACTCCACTAACACCACATGAACACACACAGACACATAGACACACACACACACACACACACACACACACACACACACCAACAAAACTCCACATATCAGGTAATAGAAGCTGGTCTTGTATACAGGGGGTGGTGGTGGCTCAGGGGTAGAGTGGCTGGATGGTAACCACAAGGTTGCGGGTTCGAACCCAGGCTCCCCCAGAGTTGGTGTTGATGTGTCCCTGAGCAAGACATGAACCCCTACACGCTCCCAAAGCCCTAGTCGGTACCTTGCATGGTTTCCGCTACTGTTTGATGGGTCAATGTGATGCACAAAAGTGCCTTGGCTTGAATAGAGGCGCTGTTAACTGTTAACGGTGGAACAGCTTTGCTACCAAGGACGCCTTAGGCAGGTTTTTGCCTGTGAAACAGCTTGGCTGCCGAGGACGAGCTAGTCGAATTGCGCTTCAAATGTTTTGTCTCCGTTTTTTAATGTTTTATTTTTATCGGGCAATCTGGACGGACATCTATGGATATGAGGTGCGTATGGATTATGTCACTGCTATGAAAACACCTGTTGCTCCTAAGGGTAAAGGCTGCTGAGAAGATGAGCCAAAGTGAGTAAAAGTGTTAACTGTTTGAAATATATTTTGTAGTATTAGTGGTTCTCAGAGGTGAGAACCAGGTGATGCCTTGGCTACATTTGTAAATATTTAGCTACTTTACTCCTATTTTATTAGATTGACAAATACAGTAGGCTAGTGTTTATCTGCCATCTTCAAAGGAAACTGAAAGATATTCATGTTCTTCTTACCTGCATTCGTTCAACCAGCTGGCGATCTTATTAGGGACACGACCTGAGAAAGAGAGACAGAGAGAGAGAGAGAGAGAGAGAGAGAGAGAGAGAGAGAGAGAGAGAGAGAGAGAGAGAGAGAGACAGAGAGAGACAGAGAGAGACAGAGAGCGAGACAGAGAGAGAGAGACAGACAGAGAGAGAGACAGAGAGAGAGACAGAGACAGAGACAGAGAGAGAGATTCAATGACATCAAGACCATCGACAGTGCTGCACCATACACAAACAAACATGGCCGCCAACGTATCGATCTGGATACTACAATCTCTCTCTGATGAATAGTTTTTTTACAGGAACGACAGTGTTTAGCCACGCCATCATCCTGACATGTTTTACCGCGGGCCAGTATGGGTCCATGTGGTTCCATTTGGTTGCAAAAATGTATGAGCTATGTTGTTGTTGGTTGTTGATTTTGTCAGGAGCTTTGGGAAGCAGAGTTTAAGGTCTCACCAGGGTCAGCAGCAGGGTCTTCAGAGGGTTCATGGGTCGTGGGCTCTGCTTCAGGGTCGCCAGGGTCTGCGCCTGTCACAATTATGACATGCAGTATTAATAAATACAGCTATGCAAGGAAATCGTAATTATATTTGCAGAATCGGCAATCACTCATTTCCATGTTGAAAAATCCCCCGAGATATAGTCAAAAATAGCCGACGCTTAATGTGAGCTTGTACTGCAGATCAAATATTTTTTGCTATGTTGTAGGCCTACATTTTATTTTCTAAAGAAAAAATAATAATATGAAATGTATCAGTGATTTCTCCCCCCCAACCTTTTCCAACAACACTCCTAAAAAACGTAAAGCTATGCTGGTTACTTTTCTGAATTTAAGCCCTTTCTATAATTAAGACCCCGTAAACCAAAATCAGCCTTTTTCTTGTAGACATGAAAATCATGTACAAAAGTCATTTTTATACCCCTGGACAAAAAACTAAAACTTTATTTTACAGCATTGTAGAATAAGACCACTTTATGTGTTTTGGTTAATCTCATGGGTAGGTTTTGTCTCATTAGCATAATTTGGCTTGATGACGTAGTCAAGCCAAATTATATGCTAATGAGCCTACTGTACTACTGTATATAAATCATATTCCATATAGTCAGTTAGAAGCCGAAGCCCCGCCCCCTCTTCTTCACAGCGGAGCGGAGCTGCTGGTGGTGGTGTTGGTTGATAGCTAGCTAGCTAGTAGCTACTAGCTACCATAGACATATATAAGAAAGTGTAGTTACTACAGTGTGTTTTGCCTGTAGGCTGACAAGCACTGACATTTGTTTGCTCTCGATGCGTGATTTTGTGGATGACAGCTGAAAACTACTCTGTTTTTAGTAACTGTCGATGATGGAGAGGTTGGCGACGTTTTCACATTCAAGGACTATCTAACGGCTGCTGCTGCCTGCCAGCAGTATTGCCAACTGCCAAAATCCAAAGTGCACTAGTGGCACTTCCAAAATGCACTCGAATGCGCTAGAGCATTGGGTTTTCAACTATTTTCATACCTAAAAAGCACTTGGATTTTCCGCCAGGAGTTTTTCCATTAATTTCGGCGGTAGGGGGGTCTCGAAAAAAAGTCTCAATATAGTGACAAATGCGCGAAGTTGGCAACACTGCCTGCCAGCCCTGCTGCGTACCATCAGAGCTATCTAGTAGATGAGTTGCGACATCGAGGGGTCACAAACTGAGCGCTCCAGCGCTGTTCATGCAGCCCGAATAGGGACAAAGTGGAGATGGAAATGCATTGTTTTCAATGAGGGCAGAAAATAAAAGAGCCGCCATTGGACTAACCCCATGAAGTGGACGGAGTTGTCGTAACTCCTGGCTGTCCCATAGCCTGTAGGGACCGACCGTGGCCGTCCAGGCTATGGGACCATGATGATGGGACCGCTGTAGTCAGTCAGTCTCTTTTCTCAGATCCGCATGTCGTACACGCACGCACGCACGCACGCACGCACGCACGCACACACACACACACACACACACACACACACACACACACACACACCACACACACACACACACACACACACACACACACACACCACACACACACACACACACACACACACACACACACACACACACACACACACACACACACACACACACACACACACACACACACACACACACACACACACACAACGCTAGTAAAGTTAGCGCGCTGTAGTACTGGCTTGTTGTTGACAAACAGTTAGGCTGTATGGTTTGGACGGCGAGATATGCTAATTAGCATACTGCTCATGAATATGCTAATGAGCTTACAGTACTGGCCACGCCCCTACAGTCCTGGAGAATCAGGCCAGATTTTTTTTCCATTGTATTTCACACATGTTTAAAGGTAGGGGAAGTGATTTGAAATTCATTGTGTAGTACCAGCCTGGTGCACTAGGGGCCCCCAAAAGTATCTACACTATGTGAACCTGCTGCTCTCTCCTGATTGGAGGAGAATTGTGGTGACCTGGGGAACTTTTATTAGCTCCTCTGCTAACGTGGGGGAGGGGGAAACTCCATATGTGGTTTCCACACCTTATAATAGAGCATTTTAACAGAAAAAAAATATTTTTTGGGTGATATCTGACAAAAGTGAAATCACTTCCCCTACCTTTAAACATCATTTCTGAAACATAGCAACTTTTTTTAATCATAAATATTTGGTCTGTGGGGCTATAATACATTACTCTGTGGTGTGACAAACTGGGAATACATTTTGTATCATATATTTTTTTGCTTTACGGGGTCTTTAAGATTTTTCCACAAAATTGAGAGATGTTTTTTTCTTAAAACTCATTATCACCACTTTTCTGTGCCCTTTGCTTGGCTGCAACTGGTTACCGTCTTCCAATGACCACAACTACATTAAAGCAATACTTCATCAAAATACTTACATCAGTGGTGTTGATATTAAATCACACTAACCGCATTGTCCTAGTGTGACAAATATGCCAGCCATAATATATATCAAATTTAAGATTTGTTTTAATGAAAAAGTTACACAATATAACTTTTCTCGTTATGGTGACAGGACCTACCAGGGTCCTTGGAGGGTGTGTGTGGGGTTGTGGGCTCCTCAGGGGGGTCTTGGGGGGCCTCGGGGGTCCACAGAGAGTCTCTGCTACGAGCCCAGGCCTTCCTCTTCAGACACGCCTCCCTCCAGTCCCCCTGGCGGCCCCGCCCACCACCACCCACTGGCTCCGCCCACTCACGACCTGCAAGGCGAGAAGAGAAAGACCCAGGATGAAGTTATACTAGATGGGTAAAACCGGTCGTCCAATGAACCGTGGGTCGGCGAGGTTCTAATCCCGTGCAAACCTACAGTATTATAATCTAAAACTCCATTTTAGCCATAATAGGTTCATCAAAAACATCCGTGAAGGCACCGTGCTTTTTCATTTACTGTTTACATCAGGGGATCCCAACCAGTAGATCGGGATCTACCGGTAGATCTCGGCCTGATCACAAGTAGATCTCGGGAGATGTGGGGGGGAAAGAAAAAAAATGGGGTGGAAAAGGAAAAAAAGCGATTTTCGTCTGTGTGTGATGCTTTTGCAATGGCAGTGTTTGTCCACGTCTGTTGTACTTATGTTGTACTGTTGTATGCCTATTTATGACAAGTCTGTTTATGCTTATATGGACATAAAGTAAAGTGGTAAAACAAAGTAGTGTTGTGTTGTTGTGAAGTTACTGTAGGCTGGCAACGATGCGTGTGGTTTGAAATGTTGATATTGGACTGGTAGATCCCAGAGGGGTTGGCTGCTGAAAAGTAGATCTTGGGTCAAAAAAGGTTGGGCACCCCTGGTTTACATGTATTTTAAAAATATTATTCTTGCTCACCGGTGTGGAGCTGCCACATTTTCCAAAACAATACTTTTAAAATGGAGATTAGAGAGATAAGATTAAATTCCATGCCTCCCTCATGTATTAGGATGACAACATCAGTTGACAGAAAAAATATTAGGCGCTTTTGAATCTATCATTGGGGTCCTTGACTTGAAAAAAAAAATCTTGTATTCCAATACCTCCAGTCAGAGTCTCCTCCATGTCTCTCTCTGTCCGTCAGTCGGTCTGTCAGCAAACTGACAGACGGCTTCGTGGTAGCATGGAGTCACACACCTGAGGACGAGAGAGGAGAGGTCGTCAGTACGCACTTCACAATTAGAACATCATCCCCTCGCAATTATTTGCAATATTCACACACCCACGCACTCACGCGCCCAGTCTGCCCAACCAAACACGATGGCATGCAAAACAACCCAAGATATTTCAAATTAAAGTGCCTATATTTAAAATGACTTGAAACACTACTACTGCTACTAACTACAGCTGTCTCACCACTAAACCAACAGCATTTCATCATTGAAAACAGAAAACTCTCTGAGTCAGACCTTTAGCTTTATGCATGCTGCGTGTCTGTTGCAACTTCAACAACAACTGATGTTATTATTGATGCTTAATTACCTAATAAAAGTCCTGTAACTGAAAATGGTATGGGAGCGCGTTCATCGTCCGTGGCGCGAAGCGTCACGGGCGATGAAGTCGCCCCCATACCATTTTTTCCTGCCCTGCCAATTGGGAAATGTTAGATCCGCCTCTGCACCAACCAGCGCATCAGGAGCAATTAGGGGTTCAGTGCCTTGCCCAAGGGCACTTTGGCATGTAGACAGGAGGAGCCGAGATTCGAACCACCGTCCCGGACCCACGGGCCATTGGACGACCTGCTCTACCTTTGTAAGCTTGTCTTTTCAACGTGGACACGATTACGACAATTAGGATCAATTCATTGTGATATCATTCATGTATAAAGTGTGCCATTAGTTGACTGTGTAATACTTAATAAACGTTCCCAGGAAGTGTCCCAACAGACAACAGACAACTGCTGAGGCTATTTTAAAACGTTTCCCTGAGGAGAAACAAAGGGAAACAAATAAAATGGAATGAGAAATAACTGAACCCTAAAATAGAAACGCGGTCTTATGAAATCCAAACAAACAACATTGAGACTATATTTAGACTGACAGAGAGAGAGAGAGAGAGAGAGAGAGAGAGAGAGAGAGAGAGAGAGAGAGAGAGAGAAGGGGGTAGAGAAAGATAGGGAGGAAGAGAGGGAGAAAGAGAGAGCGAGAGAGGGGGGTGGGCTGACTAGGAACGTGTGAATCAGGAAACAAGTGTTTGGAATAAAGATTGCAACTACTTCCTGTCTGGTGGAGGAGCGATATAGAGAGAAAGGGAGAGAGAGAGAGAGAGAGAGAGAGAGAGAGAGAGAGAGAGAGAGAGAGAGAGAGAGAGAGAGAGAGAGAGAGAGAGAGAGAGAGAGGCAGAAAACAAAACAATACACAAATAGGAATTCCATGTACAATTATAGTCATATAGCCCTTCTACCGGTAGTATTGTCTGTACTATAGCACTGTTACCACCAGGTCAGGTCCCACATTCAGGAGCGACTGGGAACGGTTTTCTGGTCTGTCACACTGTCAGAGGAATTCATGTCTGCTATATATGACTGCTCCTTGATTTTCTTTTATTTATTCATTCATTGCTAGATCCATAAAAAACAAACAAAAGGTAAAACACCAAATCAGTGTGCATTATCCACATTTGAAGTGGATAAGTAGGTGAGAACTTGTTTGACTAACAACATCATTTGATCAATCTCGATTCCACATCCCAGACAAAAAAATATGTGTAATAAACGGCAAAGATTAAAAAAGTGTGCTATATCTGCCAGATTTAGGACAGCATAGAGGAGGGGTTTTCAACAGGTGGTCCAGGGACCACCAGTGGTCCCTGAAAGGGTTCCAGGTGTTCCCCAGCTAAGTTGCTTAACCAGATGTAACTCTTGAGAGCGTAAAAATGAAACCAAATGGACCCAAATTGCGGGTTCATTTTTACACTCTCAAGAGTTAAAATATTCTTCATGTGAATTAGCCCAAGTCTACACAACTAGAAGATGTACAAAAGCAAAATAAATCTTCAGGTTTTGGGATCTGTGGGACTAAAATGTCCTCAAATGGTGGTCCGTGGCTCAAATGCTGAATAAAAGGTGGGCCCTGGTATGAAAAAGGTTGAAAACCACTGGCATAGAGACTTAAATAGGTGCTTGATGATCGGATCGGTAATATTGAATCCAAATTGAAGACCGGAGCGGTTTTGAGGCCGATTAAATCGAATCGGACAGAGTGTGACTGAAGCATCCCTACGCTTCCCTTATAAGGACTCTGTGCTCACAGTAGTAAAGTACAAACTAAGACACATGCATGAACTCTGTGTGATCGTCTGAACCTTTCAGTGTTTTACAATGACAACCCACGTGGCAGTGTCTCCCCAGAGCTCCTATTCAGTCACCACCCTCTAGTCTATATGCCACTGTGGAGAGAAAAAGACGGAGCAGCCAGGGGTGGGCTTAGTTCACTCGATCTCAAAAGCACCTAAATAGAAAAATGTTTCAAATTATTCATCTACATCTGTGTAATTTGTGACTATGAAGCATAAAAGGCAAACAGAAATACAAATTGTAGCGTTCCCAATATAGTTCTCAACGGGACTGAAAATTGAGGCCGGGCCCTAAAACTGGGCCCTAACTGATCAGGCCCAAAGCCCGGCCCGGCCCGACCAATTAGCATAGTTTTTAGGCCCGACCCGGCCCTACAATCTCGGGTCGGGTCGGGCCTGGTCGGGTTTGGGTAGAATTTGAGCACTCTACACTGAGTAAAAGTGAAAATACCAATCAGCACCATCTTCATAAGAGGTAAATACACAGACAGACAGAACAGAATTGTTATTTTTATCATAATAAAATAATTCAATATATATTGCTTTTTTCATAGAGCCCTAGGCCCTATTGATCTGCATACATTTTAGGCCAGAGCCCGACCCTAAAATGTCGGGTCGGCATATATCGGCATCGGTGATATTTGTAACGATATATCAGCCGATATATCGGTAACTTCGGCCGATATATCAGCTGATATATGCCAGGAACAGAAAAAGAAAGACAGAAAATGGAATGAAAGTAAATGAAGTCAATGTCGTATTCTATTGTTTACTTGAAAGAGAAAATGAATTTGGAGTTTAGAAGTTTTTCGAATGTATTTTTTTATTATTTTAATTCATTATTAAACATCGGTCCAAAACATCGGTGACTTCGGTGTAGTTTTTTTCCAAAAATCGGCATCGGTATCGGCCACAAAAATATGGCAGCGATCGGGCTCTAGTGTGGTATAAGACTTCAGTGTTTTGTATCTTACAACATGTATGAGTACAATACAGAGAATTTTGTTTTCGCCATCATTGCTGTAGAAGAGTCTATCTATGTGATAACTAATCTTACTCATCTTTCATAGTGGTTTAAACCCTGTGGGAATGTTGTATTAAGTTTTAAAATCCATTGCTTTTCTGCAAACTTCCTCTCTCCCTCTGTCCGCGTTTCGGTCGGATTCTAATCCACACACTTCCATTCCCCCAAGTCCATGTCCCATAAAATTCTGCACTATAGACCTGCGCAGTGACGTCACCCATTTCCACTAGATTCCTCATTCATTTTCCTCATAGACTTTTTGAAAATGGTTAATAAAAACACGATTGTGCCGCAGCCAAAGCCAACTCGGGTCATGACAAATCATGACAACAAACACAATATCGTCATATAATATCTAATTAGTAAGAAGTAGAAAACGGCATGATATAAGACTTTTTGTTTTGTAAAAATGAAACCAAATGGACCCTTGCGGGACCCTTGCGGGTCCATTTGGTTTCATGTTTACGCTCTCAAGAGTTAAAATATTCATCATGTAAATTAGCCATTTTGGAATGTATATTTTTGATTGTTTCGTTTCCCAAAATCCAGCCTGGAATTGTGAACAAAAGTAAAATAAATCTTTAGATTTGGGGTCTGTGGGGCTAAATACATCCTCAAATGGTGGTCCTCCGTGGCTCAAATCCTGAATAAATGTTGGCCCCTGAGATGAAAAAGGTTGAAAACCACTGTTGTAGAAAACCAGAAGGTCAACGTCAGTTCACTTCTTCTCACTGCTGTTTGTTTATATACCAAAAGCATCTCAGACAGGATCAACTCCGACCTTTACCACAACTACTGTAGCACCAGACCATGAAGAACGCAAGCACTCAGCTATTGTACAGCTTGTACATGGGAGCAGTCGAATGGCTCCAGTAAACAATCTTTTTTATCAGTCCATGTATCAGTCCAGCCTAAAAGGCAGCCAAAAATACACCCTTTGAAGAAACTCCGCAAAACAATAACAATATTATTATCATTAGTAGTAGTAGTAGCAGGGCTTGACACTAACACTTGCCCGCTTGCCCGGGGCAAGTAAAAAAAATGGTCGGCAAGTGAAGACTGCTACCTGGTTGCCCGATCGGGCAAGTGTGTGACTTAGTGCGATATAACACAACACAAGATATACAATGTTTGTCTTGAAAGTGGTCATTGCCTCTGCATATTTCCCTGCTTTCTAGCTACAGGTATCTCTCCTATCTCTCTCCCAGGGACATTTGGTTCCAAACATATCATTTTTCTTGTGTCACGGACCTCTGAGTCCATGACGGTTAGTGATTTATCGGAGAGCTCTGGGGTATGAAGGAGCGCTTGTTTTATCTGCCGGCTACTACTAGTAGGGCGGGGCGAAGGAAGTTTTACTGAGGTTATGGTTAGGGTTAGGTTAGGTTTAGGCATAGGTTTACTGAGGTTAAGTTTAGGTTTGTGGTAAAAGACTTCAATGTTTTGTATCTTACAACATTATGTATGAGTACAATACAGAGAATGTTTGCATTCGCCATCTTTGTTGAAGGAGTCTATAGGTCTGACATAAATAATCTTAATTATCTTTCATAGTGGTTTAAGCCCTGTGGAAATGTTGTGTTAAGTTTTAAAATCCATTGTTTTTCTGCAAACTTCCTCTCTCCCTCTGTCCATGTTTGATTTGATTCTAATCCACACACTTCCATTGCCCCAATTCCATGTCCCATAAAGTGTTCTACTATTAGGGACATCTCTTTGGCATTTTTTATGTTATATCTATGTTGGTTAAGTCTATCCGCTATTGTGTTCCTGGTTTCCCCTACATATTGTAACTTGCATTTGTTGCATGTGATTAGATAGACACAGTTTTTTGTGGACGCTGTAATGTTTTGTTTTATCCCTATCATGATTTTCGTTGCTCTATTCTTCACTAGTGGTTTGGGTTTAAAGTAATCTGGGCTTTTAGGGAGGGTTCTGTTTGCTCCTTTGAGTTTGCTGTGGACTAGGTAATCTTTTAAGTTTTTATTTTTTCTGTAGGCAGGTATTACTTTGTACCCCTCTAGTGGATCTTCTGCCCTTCTTGCAAAGTTTCTTTTGATCCTCATGCTAGCTATTTTGCTTAATGTTGAATATGTGGTTACTAGAGCAATTTGGGGTCTTTCATCCCTCTCTTTCACCTCTCGAAAGGTGTCAAAGGTTTTTCTTAGAAAGGTCCTTGTGTACCCCCGTTGTTTTAGGGCATTAAATAGAGTTTTACATGCTAATTTAAAATCGCTTTGTTGTGTACAGATGCGACTGAACCTTAGCAGTTGTGATTTCACTATACCTCTGTATGTGTGTGGTGGGTGGAAGGATGTTTGCTGGGGTTATGTTTAGGGTTAGAGTTAGGTTAGGGTGAGAGTTAGACGGTGCTTTATGCGGTAACTAACCCTAAACATAACCTCAGTAAAACTATGCTTCGCCCCGCCCTACTAGTAGTAGCCGGCAGATAAAACAAGCGCTCCTTCATACCCCAGAGCTCTACGATAAATCACTAACCGTCCATGACCACTATGGGAACCACTGATTTACACTGATTTACAAGTTCAATATTTACTGTAGCTGATTATGACTTACGTAACAAAACAGTCTTTATGC
>CM076978.1:2908862-2916362 GCA_039105355.1 Benthosema pterotum
CTCCATTTTCGTTACATGCTAAACCCCTTATCCCGAATCCCTTATTTCGTTTTTACTATTTTGAAAATCTTTTTGGAATACTTAAACATGTCAATCTGTTAACACGTTGTGAGCTTGTCGACTGGTCATTTGAACTACTGATTTTTTTTTAATAGTTTAAAAAGGCAAAGATGTTAAGGGATAAGGGGTTTAGCGGTAACGAAAATGGAGCCCTAAATGCCATCAACGTATATTCTTTGGCAAAAAAGTGAAGTGTCCCTTTAAAGACTCTAAGTATCACTCTATGTATCATAGTTGTAACCAAAAATGGGCAGCCTAATAGTGCTGTGCTTGTTAAAATATACAAACTCAGAATGTGTAGCTGTATGTTTTGGGGCCTGAATACGATGCTAGGGATTCAAGGGATTAACAAAAGACGCATTGTAAGCATATTTTGTTGTGTGATAACATCGTGTTGTGCTACAACACCATAGCACAGTTACTGCAGTGCAGTACAGTGGAGTTAATAAGACAAGACCGTAGTGGTCGTATTTATTGCTCTGTTTATGATTCAACCACTCTCTTCAAACCAAATACATTTCCTGTCCCACGTTCCCAAAATCTGACCCCCAAAACACACACACGCACACACACGCACACACACGCTCACACACGCTCACACACGCTCACACACGCTCACACACGCTCACACACGCTCACACAGACACACACAGACACACACAGACACACACACGCATGCACACGCACACGCACACGCACACACACACACACACACACACACACACACACACACACTTGAATTATTGTATCCTATTTAAAATACAATGGCATTGTCTTAAACAAAGTAACTAAACCACTCTTTTCTTTTCAAAAATGCTAAATTTAATGTAATATTAATACAATATTACATCAAATTAAATAATTAAACTAAGTAATTAAACCACATTTTACTTTACTTTTACTTTACTGCTAAATTTGATGTAGTGTTAATGCAATCAATTATCTGCAAAGAAGATGATTCAATACTGATTTCGCATCGCAAAATGTATCGATTGCATTGCACATCGATACATAGCCAA
Organism: Benthosema pterotum; assembly: GCA_039105355.1. Classification (NCBI taxonomy): domain Eukaryota; kingdom Metazoa; phylum Chordata; class Actinopteri; order Myctophiformes; family Myctophidae; genus Benthosema; species Benthosema pterotum. The sequence continues at coordinate 2,909,942 of CM076978.1, forward strand.
TGTTGCTGTTTTCATTTCAATATACTTCGATTCTTGTAATTAAAAATCTATTTTTCAATGCAGTTACTATGCCGTTACACCCCTAGGCAATACATAACGGGTCCAACCACTGACTCATCAGAATGTAGCCTGGAACCCAGACAAGTCAAAAAAGGCCCTGGTTCCAGGCCAATATCTTATACTGTATCTGCCTTAGCCTACAGAAAGCAGAAGGCTTCACGGCTAGAGCGGGTGATAATACTATCAAACAAAAAGAATAAATTACCTATTAAGGTTCCATCCTGGTCAGGTCGACCACAGAACTAGATTCCAATACAGAATGTCCTCACTGGTCAACAAAAAACAACTTGAAGACCCTAACAGGAGAGTACAAGGTTTCTTCGAGTATGCCTGCACCTCTTGGTACCACAGTACCTCAACGGCCCTGAAAACAAGACTACAGACCTCCCAAAACAAACTGGTCAGGCTGTTACCTGACCTCCCTCGCCAAACCCACCTCTTCCCTGCCCACATTGACGGTATGGGTTGCCTTAGGGTTGACAACAGATAACAAAACAAATTGCAATACAAGATTCAATACACAACCAAAATACTAGCCTCGTTCTCCAGTCTTACATCTGTGCTACGAAATGAAAGTCTGGGGACACGCTACCCCAGAGAGACTATCAAAAGGCAGAACTTCCGGAAGTTGCTGAAAGTTGCCATTTTTCAGCCAAACGCGGCGTGGTGCTCCCAAAAACGTATACCCCACGGAAACATTTTATTTTTCCCTTTGTGCTGGCAAAGCTGTTGGAAGATGGAAGAGCTGTTGAAGATGGAATCGTGTGCACTTTGCACACGATTCCATATAACTGCTTTGTTTGTTGAAATAATTTTTTTTTCCCCCGAAAATAAGAGTCAACAAGTCAAGACACTAGTGAGGACTTAACAGGTTTGTTTCACTGGGGACTGTAAATACATTAAGTTCTGCAACTATCGTCAGCAACTTCCGTTAGCAACTTCTGCAATTGCCATCGATATGTGTAGCTAGCACGCAGGGTGCCAAAATACCCATGTACCTGTCTAAATACTTTCTTAATGTAAAGTCCACTCCCACAACACCAGAGGGAGTGGTACTAACCATGTGCCACCAAGATTTGGGACTTCCTTCCGCTCATATGCCACCAAAATGTGGATCACAATCTACCAACAGTCATTAAGACAGGTGAATCCCTTGAAAACTCCTTCAAAACCACTCTCAAAGGGCTGCAATTCAAAACTGGCCTCCGTAAAATAAAATAAAAATATAATTCCCTCTCTAAATTCCATCTCTAAATGTCTTGGTGGCCACTATTGTAAACAAGAGTAACTCTATAAGGGAAATTCCACCTATTTCCAAGATTTGTTCAGAGAGCGTACAAATGGAACCAAATGAACCCTAAAGGAACATTTGGTTCCATTGGTACACTCTAAGAAAGTCCTAAAAAATCATTAACATGGTGAAACACAACTAGATGATGTCAACAAGTTTTTTTCACCACGTTAATGTTTTTTTTTTTTTTTTTTTTTTTTCATTTTTAGAAAAACAGAATGTGGGAACTTTTTTTATTACCGCACTATAAGGCGCACCGGATTATAAGGTGCACCTTTTAGAACTGTTTTCATATAAGGCATAGAATAGAAGCTACTACAGTTAACATAGAATAGAAGCTACTGCAGTTGAATGATCCATATATAAGGCGCACTGGATTATAAGGAGCAGTGTGGATTTTTGAGAAAATTAAAGGCTTTTCAGTGCGCCTTATAGTCCGGAAAATACGGTATGTTAATGACCTAGTAAAATGTTGAAAATGGGTGGAATTCCCCTTTAACTAGTGTGTCCATTCACAGTTTTTCCAGATCTGTTGTCCTGCAGGGGTTGACACTAACACCTGCCCACCTGCCCCAGGGGCAGGTAAATAAAATGGTAAGGCAGGTGAAGTCTATTGCCTGGTTGCCCCGACCGGGCAGGTGCACATTTTTACTGTGGATCCACACACAGCTTACACACTGAGCATGGAGTGGCTACGGCGTGCACTCTGGCAGAAACAGCAGAATGCCCCCTCCCATAGCTAAAATCCCTAAAACTAAAGAAAACAAGGAATGTAAAACAATTAACAGCCATCTTTTACTTTCTCTAATAACAACCTAAAACATGAACTTTGGTTGGAAAAAAAGTGATCCGCTAAATGGATGCTAAGTACAATATTTGAAGGTAAGTAGAGACCTGAGGGCAAGTAGAGAATGCCCTGCACTTACCTGACGGGTAAGTGCCTCTGAGATCTAATTGACAAACCCTTTAATGTAATGCATTGAAAGGGAAATTCTTGGCCGAAACCAGATGGAAACCAGTTGGTTTGTATTTTTCCTACCATTGCTGGAATGGCCAGTTTGACCACACCTTATAAATACATGATTATGGCAAAACGTAACTTGAATAATACTCACTGTTATGGGTCCAAAAACATTTGTTCTGCACTTTTTGTTGATATATTTTCTCCCAATTTGGGTCATTTTCAGCCAAATATTTAGTGCAGCCGAATATGTGGCGCATCACTAATTTTTACAATTTCAGAATTTTCAGAATTTTACAAAATACTAGATCTACAAGTCAATTTTGTTAATGCGTTGCAAGCCTTTAGATCTGATATTTCTGCTATTGTATTTTTAAAAATGTCATTTTTGAACCTGGAAACAACTGAGAACTGAAACAATTAAGTGACAACGCAAACAATAATAATAATAGTTGTGCAATAATGACTTTGTAAACATTGTGTGACAGGCCTAGTTACTTGTGATGCTTTCATCATCATCGCCAACTTGGACAATGGACACGCATGCCACGCGCACACACAAAACCAGGACAATGTCTGCTAAGGATTGGCTGCCACATTGTTCTGTTCTGTTGCTGATGCTGTATGGAATCCATGCACTGATAGACATGTATGGTTAGTATATGTACAGACATTATCCATACACATGCTATTGTATATAGTCTGGCTGACACCGTGCATAATGGGTCCCACATCCACTGTGTCAATAATAGTCTGTACAGGAAGCAATAGACTGGTTATGTAACACCAAGAAAGTGGAGCTGGAATTCAGATGTTGTTCCTCAGTTCAAGACTTAGGTTATCTAAACGTTACTTATACAACCTAAAACCACCTAAGTTTTGAGTTTGTTTTATTCTTAAAAGGTAGTATAGACAACTTTTAAGCTTAAATTAAAAAATCGTGTTGCATTGTTCAGTGGTGTAAATAGGTTTTCAATCTAAGGAGTTTGGGATGCAGGGAGGGTATTTTAGATGAGAGCCAGGGATATTTGAGAGTACCACTTCTATGACGCCAGGAGTCATATTTTGTCAGTTTTACAAATTGTTACATTTAAATTCCATTTCATGTTATGGTTATAATGTGGTTACATTCATAACTGATCCTCAAAGCTCATGACGCCATTGCAGTATGGCATGCTGAGAGCTTGTAGATCTGCTGCCCAAACTTCCCAAAGTGAGGTGACCATTTCCAAACTTGATTCAAATTTGTGGGACAGAATAGGGATGCACCGATCTGTTATCTGACCGATTATCGGGCACCTCTATATGGGACTAGGGGCCATCTCTCTATGGGACTAACACTGGACTAACTAGCAGGGCACTTGAACACATGCTTTTGCCACTACCACGGTGGCAAAAGTACTCGCATTAGTTTGCTGCATGATTGTTTTTCAAAGTTTATTATTTTTACTAGACATGCACAGTACAGTAATGCGTCCACGTGATGCAGTACGGATCATTGCATCCAAAAGCTCTAAATGACGTTTTTGGAGGCAGGCGATCGACATAACACTGATTGTTTCTCTCCATCAGTCTCCAGTGTGCTGGGCTGTTTTTCTGCTGAAAGACACGTCCCTTTGGCTGTAATTTGGCTTTGTTCCAATATATCCCTTGCCAGGGACACGATTTTTCGGATTCCACCCGAAATAAAGCTGAGGTTTGGGAAGGAGCGCTTGTTTTACCCTACCGGCTACTACTAGTAGGGCGGGCGAAGGAGGTTTTACTGAGGTTATGTTTAGGGTTAGGGTTAGGCGGTGCTTTATCCATTAACTAACGCTAAAAACATAACCTCAGTATAACATAACCTTTTCTTTTTTATTTATTTATTTATTTATTTTTGCTTCGCCCCGCCCTACTAGTAGTGGCCAGCAGGGTAAAACCCAAACCCGCTGCTTTATTTTGTGTGGAATCCGAAAAAAAAAAAAAAAAATCGTGGCAGGGACGCCTTTACTGTGAGGGGAGGAGGGAGATGAGTTGCGGCCAGATCAATGTTGATTATGATGAATTTGGGCACTGTGGATGGGGTGTGTGCTCCTCCAGACCTCTAACACAGGGCATCTGGTGGGACAGCTTTGCTTTCTGTCCCCAGAACCACTGTAAACACCAGTGATGTAGATCCACTGCATCCTGAGTCCAAATGCACACTTCATATACATATGCATTTGGACAGTAAGCTCTGCGTTCCGGGGACCCACTACTGTAAATAGCAGGCACAGTAATATTAATCGATCAAGTCTATTTCTTTCAGAAAAGAATACATTTCTACACACATTGTAATCATCATTTAGGCTTATTCTGCATGTCAGTCTAAAAGGAACAGTACTCTGAACTCTTAGGTAATTAACAAATATGAAAAATATTCTTGATACTATAATCATTGTGTCATATTTTGCTTTGCAGTCTCTACTGTACAATATTGTAAGCCAAGAGAGATGGCTCATTGCTCTTCAGTTTAGTTTCACTTAACAGTGGAAAAACTATGGCTAAGTGATACATTGCAAAAGTCTCCAGTGATTAGTTGATGATCTGATTAACCGATGACTAAATTAGTTGACAACTAATAGAATTATCGATTCGATTACGATTCATCGATTAATGGTTGCAGTCATACTACTTAGTGAAACACGGAGAGAACTTGAGAGGCAGTATTTTACTAAAAATAGAGACATCTATTAATGCTCAAGGAAAGAAGTGTTTTGAATTCACTTTTTCCTTCTTCCTTTTACTGTGAATTCGCCTTTTCCTCCTTCCTTTTACTGTGAATTCAAGTGACCGCTCTTTCATAAGGCGTATCCTTTGATTAATGCTCAAGACTGGTCTTTCTGACTGATTTTCATATTTCGAAAGATTTTGTGGTGCCGATTTGGAGACACAGGCCACTGAAAGCAGTCCATAGCCTGCAAGTGAATGCGTGCGGATCTAAAAATGGCCACAGAAAAGCAAACAGATATCCATTCGATCAGATGTACAAGCTCGTAGTAGTGTGGCACGTGTTGCTGCACTATGAACGTGACTAACATGTTGGTGTAAGTGATTAAAAGTTAAGGGTTAATGGTGTATGTGTGACATAGTATACACTGTACAGTATACACTATATAGTATATACATAATAAACATGCAGGATTACACTGTTGTGACAAAAAGAGAGCTGAGCCAGAAGGCAAATCTCTCTGTCTACCAAACAATGTGCGCCCCTATTCTCACCTACTGTATGGTCTTGAAGTGTGGTTCATGACTGAAAGAAAAAGGTCTTTCTTTCGTGTGCCTTTTAAATGGTAAATGGTGCATTTACATAGCGGCCTTTATCCAAGGCGCCTTTACAGAGAATGTGCAGCATCACATTCACCCATTCACACACACACATTTATACACTGATGGCGGCGGAAACCATGCAAGGTATCTACTAGCACATCAGCAGCAATTAAGGCTTGAGTGTCTTGCTCAGGAACACTTCGACAATTACTCTTGGAGGATCGAACCAGCAACCTTGCCAGGATCGAACCAGCAACCTTGACAGGATCGAACCAGCAACCTTGCCAGGATCGAACCAGCAACCTTGCGGTTACCATCCGGTGACACTTACCCACGTGCCGCTGCCGCCCCTTACTTGCGCGAGCAGAGCGAGTGGAAGTTAAGAGATCGGTTACATCACCACCTAAACTGGCCAATCGGAATACCGACAACAGATGACGGCCACGAATCGATCGCAGACCAAGGACCAAATGGATGGATTACATCGACTCTCTGGTCCTTGAAACATTCCCAGGATCCTCCCAAGAGGAAGTCACTAATGTTGCTGGGGACAAGGACATCTGGAGCTGTTGCCCGCCCCCCGCCACCCGATTATAGACAAGCGGTTGAAGATGGATGGATGGATGGATGGATGGATGGATGGATGGATGGATGGATGGATGGATGGATGGATGGATGGATTTACATGTACCGAATGCTCAAATTAACTGCACATACACAGCGGTATACATGCATATATGTATTCACAGAACAGGCATGATCATGTTATGCCAGTCAGACCAATAGTGTCACACTACTACAGGGGTTTTTTCAACTTT
>CM076978.1:3576362-3588862 GCA_039105355.1 Benthosema pterotum
TATCGTACTCACTGCCCTATGTTGTGCGTGTGTGTGTGTGTGTGTGTGTTTGTGCGTCCGTGTGTTATTTATAACACACACACATATATATATTTTGCCGTATATATATGAAAATCTTCAGATTAACGAACTGAACAGACGTATGAGCGCTATTGAGACACTGTTGAACCGTTTGGAGCAGAAGGTCACCTCGCCGTTCAAACAGGTACGTTGTAGTCAAGCCCGGCTAGGTTGGCGGAGGGTGTGTAGAGCCCAGGGTTACATTAGATAATTGACACAGGTGAAAATGGATTACAAAAATTGTGTGTATATATATATTAAATTATAAAACCAGACCAGTGGCCTTGTGGTTAGAGTGTCCGCCCTGGAACTGGGAGGCCAGGGTTCGATTCCCGGTCGGGTCATACCAAAGACTGTAAAAATGGGACCCAATGCCTCCCTGCTTTGGCACTCAGCATCAAAGGGATGGATTGGGGGTCAAATCAACCAATGATTCCCGAGCGCGGCGCACGCTGCAGCTCACCGCTCCAAGAGATGGGTCAAAAGCGGAGAACTAATTTCACTGCGGTAACGTGAGTGACTAATCTGACGACTTTGACTTTGACTTTGACTTTGATATTTTTTAAAAAGCATACCAGTGTGAAGTGAGTGGTCCCCCCATCACATCATATAGACACAAAAAAAACAGTTTCCTATGATAGAGGGATTAAAAATGGCCTAATATTTTAGAAATGGGTCAATGCTACCAGAGCAGAACTCCCACCATGGGACTCAAATGGCCATCAAATTATACAGTTGACACCACTATATTAATGGCAAATATGTTGTACAGCTTAACTTAAAAAAAAAAATCTGAACTATCCCTTTAAAGTTAAATGAACTCTGAGTCAGAACAGGCTGTCTAAAGGAAAAAAAAAAAAAAACATCACATCACAAGGGCCCTTCTCTGCTGTAATGATAATATGACATGCCTCCACAGTCCACGGCAACATTTGGAGCGCAACATCATATCCTGTGTTTGTGAAACTGAGGCTCCAGTATGTCCAAAATTCTGACCCGAAACCAAGCCTTGGCAGAACATCCCTCACCCCCACACGCCCCACCTGTAAACAACTGCACTAGCAGTCTGTCTCCATCAATGACCAGTTTTGCCAACTTGACGCAATTGTTGCTATATTTAGCTTTTTCCAGTGCCAAAATTCGTGAAATTAGTGCTAGTGCTTTTTGGCTGGTGAGGTGGTGGGAAATTGATTGACAGCCAGGTGCCAAAGATAAAACCCTCATTTTTCCTCCTATGAAAGTGGTTTTCAACCAGTGGTCCCCAGGGTAAATGATGGACAGCTCAAGAGTTCAAATGTTCATCATGTGAATTAGCCCAAGTCTACACAACTAGAGATTAATGGTCATTTTGAAACACAAACCCTTCCAGGCAAGCATCTAGCGCATTCTAGTGCATTTTGGAAGTGCCGCTAGTGCATTTTGGATTTTGGCAGTTGGCAACACTGTCACTGACAAAGTGCTCCTTCTCACCTATGAATGTCAAAAAGCCCTCCCTAAACCTACTCTGTCACGGAACCTGCAGTTCACAGACTTGGACCTTGTGATCCTCCCTACCCTGTCTGTGTCCCAAAACAAACAAGCAAGCAAGCGTACCTTTAAGGGGGACAGAGACTTTCAGTGTAGCAGAACCCAAGGACCCTGTCACCTGGAACTCTCTCCCCAACAGAGGTCTCTCACCATCAGGGGCGGATTGGCCATCTGGAGTACAGGGAGTTTTCCCGGTGGCCTGCGCCACCTAGTGGCCTGGACAAGATCCAAAATGCACTAGTGGCACTTCCAAAATGCACTAGAATGCGCTAGATGCTCGCCTGGAACATACAGATCAAAATGACCATTAATCTTCTACATTCTCTAGTTGTGTAGACTAACTTGGGCTAATTCACATGATGAATATTTTAACTCTTGAGGGTGTAAAAATGAAGCCAAATGGACCCACAAGGGTCCATTTGGTTTCATTTTACGCTCTATATCTGGTTAACCAGCTGCCACCCCCAGGGTGGCCTGGCAAAGGCAAAATATTGTCCCGGTGGGAAAATATGTGCCAATCCGCCCCTGTCCACCATACTGTACTCTGCTTTGAAAAGACACAGGCTCATGTCATATAGTTGGTGTTTGATTTGTTGTTTGATTTGGTTCTTTGCACTGATAAGCTAAAATAGCCTTTTCAGGATGTTGACTAAAACATCCTGAAACACTCCTGGCACAATATTGCTCCGAATGACAGAAATGTGACTAAAATGAACAAGCTTTTCGTCCAAAAAGACTAAGACTGACTAAATCTAAAAATACCTGCCATAAACAACACTGGTGTTGCTTTTGTGAGGAAATATAAACAAACAGGTCTAACATTAGCACACCAACTGCACCTTAAATATAGTGTGCCTAGGTATTATACTCTGACTTCATTAAAGTAGCTTAAATACATGTTTTCATTTAATTTCGTTTTACTAACATGGGGCTAAGTGTGACTAAAAATGAATTGGCATTTCGTCCAGACTAAGACCGACTAAATCTAAAACATACCTGCCAAAAACAACACTTGCTGTTTGCTGGCTGTTTGTTTTTGCAAAGTGTCCTTGAGTTCGTAAAAGGCGCTATTTTAAAGATATTATAGGCATCGTTTAGCATGTTTTGCCTTTTTCCCCACTACTTTGACGCTGCAGCTGTTTACCTGCAGACAGACACTTGCTTTGTCCAGCAGACGGCCCAGAAGAACTCAATTGTTTGTCAACACATCCTTTTCGTCTGGCTAATGACAAGGTGGTGCTAGTGTGGGGGGTGGAGGGAGTTGTGGGGAGTGGAGTTGGATTAAAGTCTGTTTACAAACACGGATTTTGTACATGCTAAAGTTGTCTATGGTACCTTTAAATTGTCGGCCTACAATGTATTATTATTATTAGTGGTAGTAGTAGTAGTAGTAGTAGTAGTAGTGATAGTGGTACTACTGCAATTACTGAACATTTGTCGGCTGGGTGGAGTTTGCTCTCGATTTAATAGTAAACCGACATTGAACCAGCGTCAACTTTATGAGCCAAAGAATGTCTTAATTCTTCTATTTCATTTTTTTTTTTTTCGGATTTGCTTTCATCTAAACTGCTCTTTCAGCCAGCCCATTTTTCATGTTACCCAAAATGTTGTTTCCACTTTAAAGATCTGGTCTCAATTCACACTTTTCGTTTGCACTGGGGCTGTTGTGTAAGCAGTAAAAAAAAGCACAGCCCCATTAACAATAACCCTCTCTGTCTCTGCCAACCACTGATACAGTATTTTTTAATGAAAGAGGTCAGGCCTTGTCAGCCTAAGAGACATTTATATTGGCAAAGTCTTTTGTAGTTTCAATGATGTGTAACTTTCCCCAATCTTCTGGAACTTCTGCGTACATTCATTTTTGTTAAACCCAACGATAACTCCTTGCACAATATTGCTCCGAAACTCGGCAGCTCAATGAAATCTTGGACGTGAATCGGAGAGGGAAAAACTACAAACAAAAAGTACAGTATGATTGACCGTGTCACATGGCAGCCAGTACTGATTTACAAAGACAGAGATAGATAGGGATTTACACTTGGGCAGGATATGACAATAACTGGGGTTTGTGCATTAATTAGAACTCTCTAACTATAGAAATGCATTCCAGTCAGTGTCACAGATACTTGTAATAGTAGCCATACTGTATTACTTGACTGCATTTACTGGACAGCTATTTGCGGACAAGGACGGTATTGTTTTGGCATAAGTATTAGCATATAGAATACTGTAAGTTACCAGTGGGTCACATCTGGAACATTTAAGTCAGTCTGGGGCACTGTATGTTTCCACTGATTTAGAGACATGTAGGACAAATTGAACTTTCACCATTGATGAACAGTCTTTCAATACATGCACAAATGTTAATTACATTACAAACTCCTCCCGAGTTTGGAGAGAGTACTGGGTCAGTGGTTCCCCAGTGGTCCTGAGCTAAATGACAGTTTGGAATGAAATGGACCCTTATGGATCTGTAACTCTGAGCATGTACATTTAGCGAGTTCATTTAACAGTGATTTTACAACATGAATTGGGCATATCAGAGATAGAAATGCCATTAAATGGAAATGGAGGCAAATTTTCTCTTATGTCAATTTGTGGATCATTGGGAACCTTTGGACTAGGTTATTAATATGGCTGGTATTCTCGAATAGCTATGGTATGGTGTAAGTTGCTGCATGGCAGCAAATCAGGTCTGGGGCCTTGTGGTAGGCTAAAGTCCTGCATCACCAAACCTGGGCCTGGGCTTACCAACTAATTACCCATAATAATTGAAACCAGCCACAGAGCTTCAACTCATAATGAACAAAGCAGAGCAGTACAGTAACATTTTTAATTGGGCGGACAGGTGATTTCTTGACTTTTTAGGTTATTATTATTATCGATAATTATTTGGTAAGCCCAGGCATATGTCTGGAGGTATAGGCTTTTTGGAACCCTACCACAAGGCCCCGGAGCTGATTTGCTGCCATGCAACCAATGAGAAGACTTACACCATAGCTGTTCGAGAATACCAACCATTGTCCAGGAACACTAATATTATGCCTGGATAATTGTTATGAACAATTATCTTTAATAACTCCAGTGTCAACATGCCAAGATACAACACAATGTGAGCTTGCAGAAGTCCTTCAGGGACCTACAGAATTATTTGCCATCCGTCACATTATTCTGGGGGAGACCAAAGTTCATTTAAGTTTGTTTTGTTGGAGTCAGCTGTTTTATTTGGCGAAATTTTAAATTGACTAAATGAGTGTGTGCGTGCATGTGTGTGCGCCAGCACTTTTTATTAAATTAAGGGGTCATGATAAAGTCATTGAAATCAGCGATAGCTAGCATATAGGCCATTACTTCAAGAATGAATTAATTTGAAGAACGTCTTTTCATCATAATGAAAAGGAGGGAACCGCAAAGATCCACAGCAACAACAACAACAATAATAAAAACAGTGAGAGATCTGCAATCCATTTCATCAGATTCATCAGAATCAAAAGCTTCAGATTTCACCATGATTGTTAATTAGTGACTGTTTTTTGGTCTTCAAATGAGGACGATATTTCATTGACTCATGTTTTGGCTCGCTTGTAGCCAAAAACTGGATGTAATTTGTGTCTGCTGTGTCAAATGTTTCGGGGGGTTTCCGTTAAAGTACATGCACACAAAACATGTCTGAGTGTGAGTGTCTTATGACAAGAAAATGTGTCAATCGACTTTTCATCCGTCTTTGTGTATGTTGTGTTGTAAGCCTATGTACTTATCATGAAGGGAAACTGTTTTCGGTGGTTCCCACAGTGGGGTCCAGGGACCCCCAGGGGTCCTTGAGGTAGTTCACAGAGGGTCCGTAGCTAGATGATAGTTTGGACATCTGTGCCCTATCAGAGTTAAATTAATTAATCATTGATTTTTTTTTTTTACAATCATGCCTAATGCATGTCTTGAAATTAAACATGTTGAGAATCACTGCTAGAGCCAGTAAAATATATTCTCTTAGGTGTCTATTTTAGGGTAAATTTCGGGTTCCTTAGCCCCCCAAACTAATGCTTCAGCATCCTGGGAACCCCCTTGTAAGACATTTCACATAAGGCATGATGACACTTTGGCTTTTTTGCCTTTGGTTGTTAAAGGTAATATAGCCAAAGCCAAAAATCTAAATGTATATATAGCTATATATTTTTTTCCTTTTACTCCTCTACGTTGCTTCGACTTTGATGCTGCAGCTGTTTCCCTGCCGACAGTCCTGAACTTTGTTGCCAAATCATGAAAACAAATCATGAAAACAAAACATTCGTTAGGGGTTAGGCAGCGTTGTAGCCAATCACAGGTAAAGATACCTATATCACCTTTAATGGTATGGTGACACATTATGCCAGTTATGAAAATTGTTCAACATTTACAGTTGGCATCCAGCAGTTTCATCCAACATGTCTGGGTTCACAATGGGATTCTGTGGGCTGGCAAGTCGACTATACTATCTATTTTTTGTTGTTGTTGTTAGATTACTTTTCTTCAGTGTGATAACCTCTCCTCTCTATCATTTCACATGCCTCGTAGAGCAATGATGCAGATCTACCCAAGAGCGACGTTGATGCAGTGTATGCAGGCAACGACGTCGGGCTGAACGCTCAACACACGGACGAGATGAACCACATAACCCAGAGTGTCATGGACCTGGAGGTTAGTGGGTCAAGATTCTTGTAAACCATGTTTTCTTCTGTTCTATGGACCCCCCATAGAACACAATACATGTAAAACCTTTTGGGTGGTTCGATTCCCGCTGGGGGCGCTGCTGTGGGTGCTGGCGGCGTGTCTCCTCCTTCGTGTAATCAGTGCCCATACCCGAGGCGGGGTTGGTGAAAGGGCCTTTCTGTGTGGAGTTTGCATGTTCTCCCCGTGTCCCCTAGGGTAGATACCCTCACATGTTCTCCCCGTGTCCCCTATAGGGTAGATACCCTCACAAAAACATGCAGTAATCCTGGGCTCTAGACTGCCTCCCCCTGGCCAGCCGGGGCGCCTGATGGAGGGGACTGGGTGAAAAGATGGGTTGCAAAATCTTGGGATAAAAAAATTAAATTTAAAACCTTTTGGGTATTTCTGCCTAGACCAGTGGTGTCAAAGTCATTTGGGGTGGGGGCCGCATTGGACTTAATGTGACTTCATGGGGGCCGGAGCGCCGCGGTGCAACCAGTCGCAGGCCGCAAGCATGCGCGGCACATGCATGTTTACGTACACAGCCGTTACTTCTATGCAGTATATAGAATAGCTATTAATATATATTAATGACTTTTCATTATTGGTTTTGTACTTGTAGCCTAGATTAAGACATTTGCTCTGAAAGGTACTATTTTTATTTACAGAGCATCAATAAACCATACGAAAATAGCATTTAAATTTTAAATACTAAATTTAAGTAAGTATGTATAGTTAACTAAGTATAGTTCTCGGTTATACACCCTTGTACTGCTGAAGTATAGTTCTCGGTTATACACCCTTGTACTGCTGAAGTATACAGGTAGTTCTCGGTTATACACCCTTGTACTGCTGAAGTATAGTTCTCGGTTATACACCCTTGTACTGCTGAAGTATAGTTCTCTCGGTTACACACCCTTGTACTGCTGAAGTATAGTTCCCTCGGTTACACACCCTTGTACTGCTGAAGTATAGTTCTCACTTTGCAGTGCCAGCAGCCTAGCCTGGTAAAACGACTCCCCCTGCTGGACAACATGCATTACATGCCGTTCAGAAGAGAGCTCAAAAGCATTTCTTTAAACGATCATAACTTTTGATAGGAATGTGCTAGAGACTTACTTTTTTTTTAATAGAATCAGACATTTTTGCTCTACAAGCCTGGGGCCGGATTAAATCATCTCGCGGGCTGGATCTGGCCCGCGGGCCTTGACTTTGACACATGTGGCTTAGACAATGTTTACCATTAATACTAATTAACTTGACTGGTGGTCACTGCCGGTACGCCATTTTTTAAAAAAAATCTAGTTATTACATTTCCCAACATTCCTTACGTGTTTAGGTTGCATTCTGATTGGTCCTTATAATCAGCCCTGTTTGGAGTCAACGCGTGAGGTCCTTTTCCACTGGAAACAGTACCCCCATCACTTTTTGATGGAACACATATTCAGAAGAGGCTTTGCGTGCTGAAATTCAGCAAACATTTTTAACTGATGTTTCTAGAACTACATATTTTCGACGACGGCCATGTACAGATGATTTTGGAGGTCCTTGACACGACATATTGAGGAACCCTGACATAGAAACATGAGATTTTTCAGAAAACTGCAGGATTTAGGCGGCATTTTGTAGAATCTCGTGAATCTCGGAGTCTGCTGGGTAAATATTGTCTGGGCAACAAAAAAGCAAACCATCTTTTTTGTGTGTTCATATTAGCATCCATAGAACAAAAAAAACATGGTTTTACAATCCCAAAAGTCTTTCACAAAACGTGGACTAAACCAGATCCTGCTCCGTAACTCAAACACCAGGTGATGCAGCTGAGACAGAAGCTGGACGAGCTGACGGGGAACATCAGCGACCACGGCCTCACGTCGGACGAGGACGAACCGGCCAGCAAGACGCCCCGCAAGCCTCTGACCACGCTGGGCTGGGGCAGTCCCACTGAGGAGCAGGACAACACGGCCCCGGCCGCAGCCGCGGCCACAGCCCCGGCCACCGCCACAAGCAGCAGCAGCCCCAAACGCCCCTCGTCCTCCGCCTCCACCTCCTCCAGGTCGTCCTCCGCACCTCAGGGAGGAGGTGTGATGGAGCAACACACCGAAAGCCAGGTGGCACAGGTTGGCTCTTTCTCCATCTTTCTCTCTCTTGGTCCAAATAATACTTGGCCTTGAGTATAGACGGAGTTATGCTGTCGCAAACTCCGTTCACTTCATGGGATGATTTTTTTTCCTTTAGGACCTTTTTTCTGAGAGTGTAATTTGGTTCCATTTGTACACTCTCAGGAAAATCTTGGAAATGTCCCTCTTTTGTCCCTCTTTCAGGCAGCAACAGCCCTCCCGAGAGATCGGTTTTCTGACCACTCAATGTCGCAACTTTTCGTCTGATCCGAGTATTATTTGAGCCGAGCCTTCATGTATTCATTCATCTACCCTCATCCCTGTGACATCATACATACTGCCTTTGATTTGTGTCATAGATGCCCTTTATTCCACAACCCTGAGGCCCAACTACTATATTTTAATAGTATACTGGTGGTATTCACACATTCTGCTGTAATAATAATAATAATAATAATAATAATGGATTGCATTTTTATAGCGCTTTTCCAAGTGCTCAAAGCGCTTTACAATGGTCCATTCATACATACATTGGGAAGTAGAGCGGCGAACAGTCGACGCCAGCGTCCCCACTTCCCACATTCACACACCAATGGTGGCAACAAGCTCACACCAACCAACTCATTGGAGGCAATTTGGGGTTCAGTGTCTTGCCCAAGGACACTTCGACACGTAGACAGGAGGAGCCGGGATTCGAACCGCCGACCCACGGGTCATTGGACGACCTGCTCTACCTCCTGAGCCACAGCTGTACGTCACTCTGGGGCAGTATATACATGTAGTTCCAGAAGTAACTGATTGATTGTCCTCCCCTCCCCTCCCCTCCCCTCCCCTCCCCTCCCCTCCCCTCCCAAGGGAAAAAATATATATTTAGTATAAATTTTGAACATCTACTAAATGTATTTCCGTAATGTGTAGGCCTACTTGAAACTAATTTAGTTTTGAAAACACTGCTAAAACATCTGATAAAACATATCTTAAATGTACTTTTTTAACCATTTCATGACAAAAAATCTAAAAAGAATACACTTTCAGTAGCCTAGAGTATCCCAAGTGTATCCCATTCCCAAATATAGCTCCCTCTCCCTCACTCTGGGTGACAATCTTCAAGCGTTAGGTGCTCACTGAGTTTTAAAATCATGTAGTGTGTGCTGAGTAAAATAATCTGGCAGATTATCATGTAGTGTACGGTGTGTGGGGGGAAAAATAAAAATGAAGACATTTACTAAAATACCTGCATTAGAATGAAGACAGCCTGCGGCAATGCAAATGTTGGGAGAGGAGGGGGACGTCAGGGGTAAATGTAGAGACATCTTTGGCAAAAATCAAGGGCAATATGATGTCACAGGGATGAAGGTAGATTGAATGCCCAACATGTTTTGGTTTTCAGTAAAAAGTACTAATACTGCGATTTGGAACTTCATTGCACTCGCCAATCCAACGCCCAATCCAGTCATGCCAATAGGGCTGAGCCCTCACAAGTTATCGCAATGAGGCACACTGTGAGCTTATTTAAGTAAAAGTACTTCGACTAACTCAACTGGACTGAATTCATAATGTGCGGAACGACATATTCAATAAGGATGATGAAAATATGATATGACAAATATATGACAGCATTAACTAAATTCAATCAACGTCAGGGTGAAAATATGAATATTCAACACGCAGGCACACCTACTGTACTTCAGTCTTTATTGTATTCGTCATACTTGCCAGCAAGTATTTCACAATCCTCTCCACACTTTAACTGTAACACAGAGAAAGAAAACGGGGGTGAAAAAAGCTTCCCCCTGGCTCAACCAAAGCCTTATTTCAGCCGCTTCGCTCTGCCAAGCAATAAATCACATTACTCAGCCTCAGATTGTTTATGCTCCCTTTTTGACCGTTTCTGGAGTTCCAGATTTGTTATTGAGACGGAGAACAGGCTGAGGGGGGAACGCTTCTCGCTCGAAACTCCCGTCAAAAATAGCAGCTCTTAGAGGTGATTCTAAAGAACGGTGACACATCTGCCGCCTATAATTGCCAATACCGATGTCATCAAATAAGTCAAGCTGATTAATGTCACGCCAATAAAGCGCCTTTGAGTTGAATTGAAAAGTGCTGATTCCTGTTTCCTCTCTAGGCCCTTTGAGTTTTAGTTCCGCCGGTAAAGTCCCCTTTTTGAGAGCTCTATGGAATGGCTGGCCTGGAAAACATTAAAGGAGAAACTGCACCAATTTTGTAAAAAAACAAAAAAAAACAAAAAAAGATTGATAGGTCATCCGTCCGGCCGTCCTTCCGTCCGTCTGTTACCAGCTAATCTCCAGCACCTTCGATCCAGTTGATACCAAACTTTCCATGTACACTCCTTGGATGCCAACGATGAACCTCTGCCCCACATTTTCTAGAGTGAACTGTTATAGCACATATGTCAAACTCAATGCCCAGGGGCCAAATCAGGCCTGTAAATTTATTATCTTTGGCCCGTGAGATGATATTTAATTACTATTAAAACTGGCTCTCTGTTATATTGCACACATCATGAATGGAACTAATTGTTTTACATTCTCAACTAAATGGATTTACTTTCTCATTTTACTACTAAAGCAGTTCTTGGTGAAGCTCATAGATCAGCAAACTGAGCTTTAATGATACAATCAGTTTTTCCTATTAAGGGACATTCATGATTTTTGAAGGACAATTACATTTGCCGTTTTCCTGGAACATAAACCGGTGCCCTGTGTGTTGAAACACAGTCTGTCGAGTCCAACCCTCGACTACTAATTGTTTTATTTTGGCCCGCCGTGTTTTTGAGTTTGACACTCCTGCAAACGTTATAGCATTTATTTTAACTAAAAATGCACTGATCTGCATGAAACGTTGCTCGCACCCTTCCTCGAGGACGAAGACAAAACCGTTGACCTGCATTTTTCATGTCTGCTTTTTATAGCGCCTCCAGGAAGCCAACCTTTCTAAGACACATTCTTTCACATTACTCCTCTAAATTTATGCCCCCAAAATCCTGCAAATCGTTACACAGAATCTCCATAGTCATGTGCTCAAGACGTATCTGTCCCCATATTTCATCCTAATTGTCTGTAATTGGCTTTCAAAGTTTCCAGGATTAGCTCATTTTGGACAACGTGCATCAAATCAGTTTGCAATTTACTTGGAATCTTTAACACGTCTTTCCTACAAGGTGGACAAATACAACCGTGTCCTTTTTCACATTGGTCTGTTTTAGTGCGACAGGCAAGATATTGATTACTTGTGCTTGACTTTTGCGCACCTACAGCATTGAATTTGTCTCAACCAGTGTTGTAGTGGGACTTTTGAAAGTGTGGGGGACGCTTCTTAAAGGGGAATTCCACCCATTTTCTTTTTTTTTTTTCTGAGAGTGTACAAATGTGAACCAAATGGACCCTAGCGGGTCCATTTGGTTCACACTCAGAAAAAAGGAAACTCATTAACATGGTGAAACACATCTTGATGTTGTCATCAAGATGTATTTCACCATGTTAATGATTTTTTTTCAGACCTCCATTTCTAGGAAACACTAGATGGGTGGAACTTTTTATCACGTCCACACAACATCTCTAAGGCATATTAATGACATAGTAAAATATTGAAAATGAGTGGAATTCCCCTTTAAGATACATGCATGCACACGCATGCGCATTTGCGTGCACCTGCGTAACACACACAGACACGCTATTAAAACAACTATAGCATATTGAGAAAGGTTGTTTACAATGCCTGATTGTATCCATAAAAGTAAATGACAAGACAAAAAACATAGGCCTACTTTTGCCCCCCAAAAATATTTTAGATGCGAGAAGTGGGGGTCCCCCCTCCACTACACCCCTGGTCTCAGCCCGGATGCCACTTCTTTCTTCCGTAGGTCAACCATTCGGCGGACGTCCCGGACGGTAAATGGCGCGCCCCAGAGGAGGGACCCCAGAAAACTATCCGCTGGGGGTCCGCGGCCGCGCTGTGTGAGCTGGAGAACAAGATAGTGCAGGCAACGGCCAGCGTCCAGAACACCAAGTCAGAGGTAACTGTGACCATACACTTATCAATCTGCTGGAGACTGCTGCGGGAAAAAGGCAAAAAATATATAGCTACAGT
>CM076978.1:3593862-3663862 GCA_039105355.1 Benthosema pterotum
ACGTTAGAGAACACAATGCTGTCATCTCTGGCCTCGGCTTGTGTCAAACGTCGGGTGAGCGCCGGGACTGGATCGAGTTAACCGCCGTTTCTAATTTTCCCCGCTGCGGCCACCTCCCCGAGGTTGCATGCTAGGGGGGGGGGGGGGGGGGGGGGGGGGGCAAACACACGCTGGACGCTAATTTGTTCATCAGATTATAACAATAGCCTCATTTATTCCACAAGACGTGCGTGACACTTTAGATTTTACGATTCCGTCAACGAGTTGTGTGCACAGAGTGCATGTGGAGGGAGTTATCTGAAAATGTGGCTATAGCCTAGCAGCTAAACGGATGAAAGTATGAAAGTACCATGGGTCCCTCTTCATTTTTGCCAGGCTGACATTTTGAGGTACTGCCTAGTTTTGGGTACCTCTGGAAGCCCCACCTCTAAGGGGTTTGTGTGATTTTTTTTTTCAGTAGATGGCAGTTTTGGGCAGTAGATGGCAGTATGGCAGTATGGCAGGGCAACTATAGTATAGAATTTACAGATTTGTTTACTCCACCTTGTGGCTTATTGGTAATACTGCATATTAATTGCATCTAGGCAAGTGGCTTAGATTATGGGGAGGGTTTAGGCAAGGTGTCCAGAGGCAGAAACGAAGGGGCACCCACGGTATATGTTATACACTGTGGCTGTGGCATATGACTTCCAGGTCGGACGGACAGCTTTGTGAGGAACTCTCTCTACAGGGGCTCCCTGACCCAGAGGAATCCGGTCGCCAAGCCCCCAAAAAAGAGAACTTGTGCGGTATGACCTCCCTGTCCTGTATTGGTGGTGGGTTGCTGGGGAAATGAATGGTTGGTATGGTGGTGGTGGTGGAGGTGGGATCTTGTTTTTGTCGTCACTGGGGTTCATTTGGGGCTGTTATTTTATTGTATGAACTCTTCGATATCATTCCATTAACTGAAGCCACACCCATAGCGTTAGTTTAGTATTATAAAGGGTGAGGAGTTAGGGGAGGGGCTGATCATGTGATGTCACTATATTACAGTTTGTTCAGTATTTTTTCCATTGGCACATTTGACTGGAAATGTTTCAGCCCCCAGGAAGATACAATAGTTAGCATTGTACACAATACAATACAAAGGGAAGACGTCATTGCACATAAAAAAAAAACACAGCAAGAGGTCATAATTAAGTCACCTCTTTATCACATTCAAAGAATACAAAAATCACGGCACTCCATCTTTAAGATCAGTGAGATACCAGATGCCAAGGACTGTCATGGGTCCTGTAAATACATACCGTTAATGTGCTCTTTTAGTTGAACATAATTAATCGTCCTACTATGTTATGGTGCTTGGGTGGGATCACAGAAATTCAAAGCAGATCCAATGTGTGTAGCATTTTGGCTCCATCATGACTTTGTTTTTTTCCTTAGTGCCACCATAAAAATGACAAAATATTTGAAAGCTGGAAAGAGAACTGAAACATAGGGGGGAAAAGATGAGGAAAGAGAAGAGAAGAAGAAGGAGAAAACAATATAAATATAGCCTAGTCGTTTTGGTGATCTTGAGCGCTCCCAATGTGTTTCTCGTTTCGGGAAAGGATTCGAAACACATGCGGTTTGCGTCGCACGGAGCCGTTTCATTTCATATAGGAGGGATGGGTGGGTCTTACTGTACCCACAGTGTCAAACATTTCAACTTGAAAAAAGTCTCCGGAAATCATGTTCTCTGTCCTCTAGGGATGCTTCATTAGAGGTGAGGCCAGTGTTGCCAACTTGGCATATTTGTCACTATATTTAGCTTTTTTTCAGACCCCCCTAGTGCAAATATTAGTGAAAAACTCCTGGCGGAAAATCTAGTGCTTTTTACTGGTGAGTTGGGGCAAAATTGATTCCCATGATAGTGGTTTTCAACCAGTGTTCCCCAGGCTATGATGGACAGCTGGTTAACCAGATGTAACTCTTTGAGAGTGTAATTTTTTTTTACACCCTCAAGAGTTAAAATATTCATCATTTGAATTAGCCCAACTTGGTCTACACAACTAGAGAATGTAGATGATTAATGGTCATGTTGATCTGTATGCTCCAGGCGAGCATCTAGCGCATTTTGGATTTTGGCAGTTGGCAACACTGGGTGAGGCCGCCTGATGAACATGATGAACATGCTTCTGGAATCCTAGGTTTTTACTAAGCAAGGGTTTGCATACAGTGATGATCAGTAGTCTCTCTCTCTCTCTCTCTCTCTCTCTCTCTCTCTCTCTCTCTCTCTCTCTCTCTCTCTCTCTCTCTCTCTCTCTCTCTCTCTCCTCTCTCTCTCTTAGATCAAAGTTATATGCTTCAATTCAATTTACAATTTAGATATTTGGCAGACGCTCTTAATCCAGAGTGACTTACAGCAAGCAAGAACAAAAACATTACAATAAATCAAAACATAAAAATAGTAACCATGAATCCTACATAAGCTACATAAGTACCACTTCACCACTTTTCAACTTATTTTCATGTAATTGGACCTCATTAATGTTCATGATGTTATCATGAACATTAGTGAGGACCAATTGTATGAAATCAGATTGAAAATGATGAAGTGGACCTTTTAAGAACCTACCATCTAAGGAAATACACCAAGGCCTAGATTTTCATCACCGCTAAACCCCTTATCCCTTAACTTCTTTGCCTTTTTAAACTATTTAAAAAAAAATCAGTAGTTCAAATGGCCAGTCTACAAGCTCATAATGTGAGCTTGTAGACTGGCCAAAAAAAATAGTAAAAAAGAAATAAGGGGTTTGGGATAAGGGGTTTAACTTGTAATGAAAATGGAGCCCCATATTTACATGGTTAAGTGCTGTTTAAGTTAGTACATGAGTTGAGCCATTGCACACGCCCTTAGGATGCTGAGGTTAAATACTATGGCGAGTAGATATTGTTCTACACTCTGATGAAATGAAGTCGGTGCTGCACACTTTCTCTTTGGCTTTTTTTTATGGACTCCCAATAACCTCAACAATAGACAAATTCCTAATCCTCGGCATGCCGTAATTCACACATTGATCTGTCACGTCCAATTTAACTCTGCTGTTCCCAGTGTAACCCGTTCCAGATGTATCTGTTCTCTCTGTTTCATTCTGCACACGCTTACACTCACTCAGTCAGTCACTTAACACTTTGTCATTGCCTGTATGTCCATCCGTCCGTTTTCTTTTGTCTGTTTGTCCGTCCATCTGTCTGTCTCACCTGTGTCTCTCTCTCTACCTGTCTGTCTTGTCTTTCTTGTCTGTCTCCGCAGAAGCCAGTAATGACACCCTGAGAAGGAGGTTGAGCATTATCTGAGAGGCAGCGTGTTTCTATGTCTTTTACTCCTTTATCTCACTTTATGTAAGGGGTGTGAGATCTGTGGTCATTTGGGGAGTTTAACCACAGAGGTGAAGCCAAGTGGTTATTCACCCTGAAGGTAAATCATGACAAAATGAGCACATATCCAGATATTATCCAACTTATTACATGGCAACCAGAAAAAGGATTCCTTAAAGGGGAATTCCACCCATTTTCATTTTTTTTCCGAGAGCGTACAAATGCAACCAAATGAACCCTAACAGGTTCATTTGGTTCCATTTGTATGCTTACAGAAAAAAGAAGCGTCTAAAGAAACCCATTAACATGGTGAAAAATAAAATACATTTTGATGATGTCAAGATGTCAAGATGATGTCAAGATGTATTTTATTATCTTGATGATGTCATCAAGATGTTTCACCATGTTAGTGGTTTTCTTCAGACCTCCACTTCTTGGGAACACAGAATGGGGGAACCTTTTCATCACGTCCACTCAACACCTCTAGGGTATACTAATGACATATTAGAATCTTGGAAATGGGTGGAATTCCCCTTTAAAGACCACTTCCACACTTTTCATCATATCTTAATGTAACAGGTCCTCACTAATATACAGGATAACATACCACAGATTTTTTTCTACTCAGTCTGTGTGTCACAATAGGGCTGTGGACAGTTAAGAAACCTGCCTTCAAGTGACATCATTGATGGCAAGTCCATGCTAATAGGCTTTTTTTATTCTTGAAAAGTTGTAATGTCAAAATGGAATCTATCGTTCTCCCAAGTAAAATAAAATGTTGTTCAAAAATAATCTGCCGAACGATGATGTTACTGGAAGACGGCTTTTCTTGAATTGTCCACAGCCCTCCTGTGAGACAGTGAGGACCAGTTATATAAAGGTTGAAAAATGGTGAAGTGGTCCTTTAAGCCTCGCACTGGCTGAAATACTGTAACAGACCAATCACATTGACGCATTTCAACCAAGCCCATGTAATAATGAAGCATAAAGGTACCTTCCGGACCAAACATATCATCTGACTGAGTTTCTTACCATAGATTGTAGTCCAATTCCAAGACAGGAGGCTATAGGATTTTCACTGGCTGTTCAAATGGAATGTATGTAACTTAATGGCATGGTCATTGATATCATCCATAGAGTCATCAGATATTTGTATGTCCAATGAATTGAAAAAGGAGGGCCCTAATGTAAACAACTCTTTGCTCTTTCCTCTGGTTCTATCAGCATGATTTGCATCCCAGCCTGCATCCCAGTTTTTGTATTGACCTGTGCTTTGGTTTGAAGTGTACCTATTCTGCATACTGTGAAATAACACTTTCAGTCAGTCAATCAACCAATGGTTTTGGTCTTCATATACCGTATATAATATCGTATAATGTCATATATTATGCCGTAGGGCCATAACCTGACTGACACTGTTGACATTATGATATTTACAGCCTTTATTTTAAGGCAGACTCATTCATTACTTGTCTGAGTAGAGCGAGCGCAAGTACTTGTGATCGGTTTTGCGGTCGTTGACTGTCTCTCAGTGGACTCTGATTGGCTGGTTTAGATGACTATGTAATGGTGACGTATTTAGAACGTGAAGTATTTTCAGAGGCATTATCTCTTGGAGTTGTTTGGGGTACTTGCTCTCTCGCTCTGCGCGCAAGTAGGCCATGGGCTACTTGTGTGCCATGTGTGGCTCTCTATTGAGTCCCTACGGTAATGCAATATTTTAGTCATATTTTGGTGTGGATGAATGCAGATATTAACGAGCGGGCCTTGCAATTGTAAAAAAAAAAAAAGAAAAAAAAAGAGCAATAATATGTTTTTAATATTACATTGTTTCATTATCATATAACATATCCATCAGGAAGAGTGCTTTCCTTCAATATTAACCTACAGTGCTGCAATGCATATCTGAAAGTGTGACCATAAATCATTAGTCATTTCATAATTCTGCATGAGAAATGGCTTTAATTTATTCAATATCGTGTTGTTGTTTTTTTGCTTTTATAACCCGTGTTTGCAATGACCCACTTGAACTGCGTTTTCAGCTGTTGAAGTGGTGAGAGTGAGCCCATTCACTAAACTGAATCCATCGACTGTATGATGCAACTGTGATAATGCTGTAATGTCGCCTATAACTCATCAAGTCATCATGCTCATTAAAGCTTTGCAAACTACGTTGTCGTGGTAAGTTTGTCTTTTTTTAAGTGGTGCAACCACTTGGTCCGGGGACCACCAGTGGTCCTTGAGAGGGTTCCGGGTGGTCCCCAGCTAATTAATGGACTGATGGTAACCAAAGGGATCCTTATAGATCTGTAACTCTTGAGATTGTAAAATTATACCAAATGGAGCCTAAACCAAATGTCATTTGGTATCGTTTTAACCCTCTCAAGAGTTAAATTATATTTAAATATCTGAATGACTTCAATATTCAAGAATCTACATTAGAGAATGTAGAAGAATTGTTGTTTTGACCAACGTTTTGCCGGTTTCTCTCTCCTAAATTGTAGACAAAAACTTAAAAATCCTTAGTTTTTGGTCCGAGAAACTAAAACTAAACATCAAATGTTGATCCGTGGCTAAAATGCAGAATAAACAGTGGGCCCTGGTATGAAAAGGTTAAAAACCACTGACTTAAACAGTTTTGTGGCTGGGAACCCTGTGAGCACGTGCAGGTGTTACTGTTGCTCCACTTCGCACAGGGTGTGATTTTTTTTTTTTGCATTCAACTGCTAATGTAGTGAATTGTGATGCAATATTGTGGAATGTATGCACACATGCCTGATTTTTTTTTTCTTCTGAGGAATCCTGCAGATAGTTCTCTCATATGTTTGTGTTTTGTGTTCTATAGGCTATACGACAGCTGGGGTCCTTCAGGGTGTTCCAGGGGGTCCCCCAGCACATATAAATCATGAATTTGTGGCACCCTGTTGGCGCGTTATACTGATCATGTCCTAGCAGTGTTGGGCAATATCACTTTGGAGAGTAATATCTTTACTTATGACCTCATGCAAAAAATATATATAAAAAATGATATTAAATTACTTCAAAGAGTAAGATGTCACATCAGGTGCGGATCTAGGCATGGGCATGTGGGGGGGCAATGCCCCCCTAAATGCCCTGACTGCCCCATCAAACCTGATGGCTTGCAAAACAACTCAAGATATTTCAAATTAAAGTGACTATACTGTATTTAAAATGATTTGAAACACCGCTACTCACTACAGTTGTGGTACCACACCACTAAACCTGTTGGTTTAGTGGTACCACCAATTTCATTGAAAACAAAACTCTCTGAGTCAGACTTTTAGCTTTATGCATGCTGTGTGTCTGTTGCAACTTCAGCAACTGGTGTTTTTATTGATGCTTATGCTAATATAAGTCCTGGACTGGAAATGGTATGGATGGGATGAAGCTGCACCCATACCATTTTCTCCTGTCCCCCGAGTGGGAAATGTTACATCTGCCCCTGTGTCACATGTTACTTTTTTACCTTCCCAAGTTCCCCCCTCCCCACTGGCAAAGAGAATACAGATGCTCAACGCAATCTGTTTAGCAAGCTCTTTTTAGAACTGAATCCAAACCGACAAACTGCACCTGGTTTTCGCAAAAAGGAAGCCAACAGAATCTGACATTGTAGATGTAGGTTTAGCCATTCTCTCTTGTCTAAATGTTCTGTTCTGTAAATTGTTTCTTTCTTGTTTGTTTTCTTGCGTGTGTGAAGTCTGTCGACACCACAGCTTGTAGATCTGTTCTACAACGTATTTGCGCACGCGATAACTTGTAGTGTACGTCATGGATGTGCTCGGTATGTGGCATGTAGATTGGATTTAAAAGCTACTGCACATCTCTGCTGTTAGATCTGTTGATAGCTTGTAAATCTGGTCTATATTCACATGCTACGAGACCTGTTTTGGAGGAGTAACATTACCCATTTTGGTAGGTTGATGTTACACTACTTGTTGGGGCAAAAAGTAATATTACAGGAATATAGCCTGGGTTCTAGTCTGATTCGCTGCGTTCCACACATCTGAAATGTAAATCTCTCGAGCTATATTCTATGGCTCTCGTTACAGGGAGACACGGCTATAGAGTATGTCTCCGTAAAACCACCATCTACCCGTTTTTTTTTTTGTGTGTTTTTTTTTTCAATGAGAAAATGGTCAGTGGGTTGAATCAGTGTGCATCTGAGTTAATTAATCAAATGAATCAACAAAATTTTATTTTTCAACAGCCTTAGTAATTATTTACTGCCCAACACATTGTTCACAATCCAGAACCGAATGTCTTCTCTGCTGTGCCATGGGATGTCCAATGTGCTGAGCGTTGTTATCTAACCGATCTCACTCTGTTCGAATAATAAATTGCTTATTTATGAGTTGTCGCCGCAGATTTTAGATTGTCCACAGGTTTTCCTTTCATGTGGAGCGTCGAAACTTATTTGTACATGTGTTTGCTGTTTGCAGAACCACTGGGAGACGGTTTAGCTGTTCCTCAGTTCAGAACAGCTAGTGCTCTAGTGCACACAGAACGCCATATACTCCCTCCATCTGCAAACGCTGAAGAGAGAGAGAGAGATTCGTTATTTAGTTTTATATATTTCCATGATTTACTCACCCATTATTACAAACAATCCACCACGCCCCCTCCCCACATCTTTATTCTTGCCTAGAGAAGAACACAGTATTATTTCTCTCTCTCTCTCTCTGCAACAGTTCAAACAGTTCTTCAGAAGCTTGGCTTCCATTCAACAGCCTCTATAAAAGCAGCCGTTTCCATTGATAGTAAATGAGACAGGCTCTCTGCTATGTGTGTTTTCAATCAGTGGAGTGAACCAGGCTGGGATGCAGAGCTACAACAGCCTGTGTGTGTCCAAAGGAGACGTAAAGAGAACGTCTGGAGGTAAACACTGGGAGGCTGGATGCACAGCATAGTGCAAACATTTACACAAATGCCTGTGTCATGGCATAGTACTGTACGGCCATAACCTAAGCAGAGTGGACTTATGTTGCTGCGGTTTATATGGAAGCATAAATACTCCCATTACTCTGGTTGGGAGATGTCATTTTTGTCCATGATGAGTCCAAATGGATGGTGTTGGGTAGGTCAAGCACGGTCATTTATTTTCCAGCAAAAGAATATCAAACATGCACAGGCCTTTTACATGTACGGCTGTGATGTTATGCAGACTGTGTATTTCATGTATTCCAGACAAAAAAAAACATGCACATGTTGTGGAATCACATTAGTATTTTTATTAAATGTATTGTCACATACAGTACAATTGAGGGGCTATATAGCGGTAAATTCAACTCCTATGCCCCCCAAATGTGTTGCGCCCTACTTAGAGTCAATTGAGCCGTACAAATCCTCGGACTCCTTCAAAACCGCTCTCAAGAGGCAGCTACAGTCGGCTGCGATTTGAAACTGGTAAAATCTGAATCACACACACACAGTGCATGTGTTTTTCTCTCTCTCCTAATTTTCTGATTTTGGCTACAAGAAGATTGTTATGATGAATTACCGGTAAACATGGTAGATCTTATTGTAAACACGTGCAATGCTTTACTGCTTGATCAATCAATCACTTATTGTGAAATAATAGCAGGAGACAGGCAGACAGACAGAATCTTAGTCTAATCCAGGGGTGGATGTAACATTTCCCAATTGGGGGCAGGAACAATGGGATGGGGCGGCTTCATCGATGAAGCCGCACCCATACCATTTTCAGTTACGGGACTTTTATTAGTCAAATAAAGCATCAATAATAACATCAGTTGAAGTTGCAACAGACACACAGCATGCATAAAGCTTTCTGTTTTCAAAGGTCAAATGCTGTTGGTTTAGTGGTGCCACAGCTGTAGTTAGTTAGTGTTTAAAATCATTTTAATCATAAGCACGTTAATTTGAAATATCTTGGGTAGTTTTGCATGCCATTGTGTTTGCAGGTGGGGCAGACTGGGCATTTAGGGGGGCACCCCCCCATGCCCATGCCTATAAATCCGCCCCTGCTCTAATTACCATATTATTCATTTGATACAAATATATAAAACATGTGAAAGCATATTTGCATGCTTTTATATTGAGAGAGAGTTAGTTCATGGTGGTGGAGCGTTGAAGCAGCAGGGTGTAAAGGGGTTGAAGGTTCCTCGGTTCAGGTCCACCAGCGACGTGTCTTTAAACTCCGTCAGCTCCCCCTGCTGTTCACCCAGGCTCTGCTTCACTCTGTGGGCTGACAGATTCTGAATGAGAGAGAGACAGAGAGGCAGAGAGGCCAGCATACAACTCCAGTGTTGTAGTGGGGCTTTTAGAAGTGGGGGTCCGCCTCTTGAAGGGGAATTCCACCCAATTTAATGTTTTTTTTCTGAGAGTGTACAAATGTGAACCAAATGGACCCTAGCGGGTCCATTTGTACACTCTCAGAAAAAAGGAAACTCAACATGGTGAAACACATCTTGATGATGTCATCAAGATGTATTTCACCATGCTAATGATTTTTTTTCAGACTTCCATTTCTAGGAAACAAAGAATGGGGGAACTTTTTTACCATATCCACATAACATCTCTAAGGTAATGACAGTAAAATATTGAAAATTAGTGGAATTCCCCTTTAAGACACGTGCACGGTGATTTTGGGTGATTGATTATTCTGTTGTCTGTTCATCAACCAAAAAGTCGTTTTGGGTTCTGTTTTATTAACAAGCTCATTAACTCACTGCACACCACCTGATGAAGTCCTTTAAGTGGTGATTGCACTACAAAACCCCCAAAACACCTCACACACTTTACAACTATCATTAATAAATGATAAATTGTATAACTTTAAATGCATTTATCTCTGAATGAGCCCTGGAAACAGTGAAATGTGAAAATACGGGCTGCTTTGTCAAATGTATTAAAAAAAAAAAAAACTGAAACATATCAACTGATTTTATTTCTTCCCTTAAAGTAGACACCTTAAGCTGTCTTTGGAGCTCATTCATTTGCACAACTTCACAACAGAGGATTTTCTATAAATTATTTAGTTGCTATTGAACCTAATGGGAGCGAGCCTAGCTTTTCTGCTAATCTGTCAAAGAGTTAAAACAAGTAGGACTATAGCATATTGAGAAAGATTGTTTACAATGCCTAATTGTATCCATATGAAAGTAAATGACAAGACAAAAAAACATATAGGCCTACTTTTGCCCCCAAAATAATTTAGATGTGAGAAGTGGGGGGATGCCGTGTCCCCCCTCCACTACACCCCTGCACAACTCTAATAATGTGAAATCAACTGTAATGATGTTACTCTCTGTCTACACTGGTATCTGCTGCCCTCTAGTGGTCAGAGGATGATAGGGTAACCAGGTCCAAACATGATTTGAGGCAATGGCTTCCAACTGTTTTCATATCAAGGGCCCATTATTATTTATTCAACATTTGAGCCAGTGAACCACCAGAATTACAGTGGCACTCTTAGACACTAAACTGAATGTTACGTTATGGTTGGATGCGATTTTGTCCAGAATTCCACACCAGATTAATCATGATATAACAATTGTTCTGCGACCTATTGTGTAAGACTTCTTGTAAATTAAGTAATGCAAGATGTTTTAGCAAATATTTACTTTCTGTCATTTCGCAGGGGAACGGGGCAGCATGGCTTACAGTAGGAACCTATTACTTAAAGGGGTATTTCACTTTCAAAAACCTTTGCTCATTTTATGGTCTACTCCAGGGGTTTTCAACAGGTGGTCCGGGGACCACCAGTGGTCCTTGAGAGGGTTCCAGGTGGTCGCCAGGCTAAATGATGGAAAGTTGGTTAACCAGATGTAACTCTTGAGAATGTAAAAATGAAACCAAATGGACCCTTGCGGGTCCATTTGGTTTCATTTTTACACTCTCAAGAGTTAAAGTATTCATCATCTGAATTAGCACCACTTAATTAAGAAGTTTACACTGTTTTGTTGGCAAAATACAGCCTGGAATTGTGGACAAAACCGGCCCGAAACGTCACCTTATCTATAAATAAATCCACATTCGGGAGCATCAAATGGTGTGCATTTTCTTTTGTTTGTTTAGTCATATTATATCTTTAATCTAGCACCCTACCCAATTTGGTTTTTTTTTGGATGTTCGTGTTCCTTATTACCTTTCTCACCCCCCCCCCCCCCCCCCCCCCCCCCCTCACGAATTATCACCGCCTTTCCTGAGCCTGATGAATGTTTTGTTTTCATGATTAGTTGACAACAGCCCTGGACTGTCTTCGGGACAAAGCAAGTGTCTGTCTGCAGGGAAACATTTACTTTGTATCGCAGCATTTTGCAATGCAGATAATTGATTCTATCAATACTACATTTTTGAGCATGGTATTTAGCAATTGTTACTATAACATTTCCAAATCACTGAATCGTTATTGGAATGGATTGCCACAATGAAGCCGGTCCATCCATGTATTGCATCATCAACCATGTATCGCAACATCGTATCGGATCGCTGTTACAGCCCAACATGACTAGCATTCCGACAGATGGTGTTTTGTTACCTATTGCCAGCAGCAGCTCACTGACTTGGTGTCCCGACAGGGCTGATGTCTCCATGAAGAGAAGGTCATTGTCCACAGCTATCCTCTGTCCCTCCTGTACGGTTGACAGTGTGATGATCAGCATCGTGTTATGACATTTACTCATTGTCTTTCATAGTTCTCACAAGGAAATTGTCGTTTTTTTTTTTTTTTTGGGGGGGGGGGGGGGGGTGGAGGCCACTCCAATGTCTCCAAATCAAACTAATCAAACTAACTCAGGGGTTTTCAACAGGTGGTCCGGGGACCACCAGTGGTCCTTGAGAATGTTCCAGTTGGTCCCCAGGCTAAATGATGGAAAGTTGGTTAACCAGATGTAACTCTTGAGAATGTAAAAAATGAAACCAAATGGACCCTTGCGGGTCCATTTGGTTTCATTTTTACACTCTCAAGAGTTAAAATATTCATCATCTGAATTAGCAACACTTAATTAAGAAGTTTACACTGTTTTGTTGGCAAAATCCAGCCTGGAAGTGTGGACAATTGTGGAAGAATTCTTTAATGTTAGAATCTTTGGTGTGAAAATGTAATCAAATGGTGGTCCGTGGCTCCAATGCTGAATAAATGGTGGTCCCTGAAGTCAAAAAGGTTGAAAACCCCTGAACTAACTACGGTAATCAAAATAGCAAATAGAGTTAGACAGATCCCATCCACTTCATGGGACCAGTGCAACCAGCAGCTCTTCTACATAGACTTCATTGAGAATGGGGACAACAAATGAGGACCAAGGATTGGTTTAAAGAGGATGGTGACTATGCTATGGTGGAGTCCATAGTGATTCATGGAAGGAAACAGACATGTGCAGTGGAGACCAACCATCAGTAGTCTCCATTGTGCATGTCAATTTCCTTCCATGAATCACATTGGACTCCACCATAGGGGACTTCACTGCGTGACATGGGGGACTCGCTTTGAGACCTGGGCCCAGGGGCATAGCTAGCAATTCAGGGCCCCCTGCAAAGCTTTTCCACATGGGCCCCCCTTTCCCGGCGGTGTTAAAGGGGAATTTCACCCATTTTCAACATTTTTTTTTCTGAGACAACCAAATGAACCCTAACGGGTTCATTTGGTTCCATTTGTACGCTCTCAGAAAAAAAGAAGCGTCTAAAGAAATCATGGTGAAAATACATCTTGATGATGTCATCAAGATGTTTCACCATGTTAGTGGCTTTCTTCAGACCTCCATTTCTAGGAAACACAGAATGGCGGGAAACGTTTTCATCATGTCCACCCAGCACCTCTAAGGTATACTAATGACATATTAGAATGTTGAAAATGGGTGGAGTTCCCCTTTAAAAGGCTTCAATCTGGTGCACTTTGAGGTCAACATTTTTTTTTTTTTTATAATAATCAATAAAAAGAAAACCTTATTAATGCAAGATTTTAGTGGCCCCCCTGGCTTTGGGCCCCCCTAAAATTGTCTAACTTTTCCCCACCTATCGACACCACTGCCTGGGCCTGAAGTCACCCGCTTCGACCTCTATCCATGGATTGAATAGAGCATAATCGCGCTACTAGTAGTATCACACGATCGAATACAATGAGTAGACGCAGATAACAGATACCCGCCGGGCAAGTAGATATTTTGTATTCATTGCATCGGTGGATCACGGATACTACTAGTAGGGCGGGGCGAAGGAAGTTTTACTGAGGTTATGGTTAGGGTTAGGTTAGGTTTAGGCATAAGTTTACTGAGGTTAAGTTTAGGGTTGGGGTTAGGTGTAGGCATAGCCTAGTTTTACTGAGGTTATGTTTAGGGTTTAGGATTAGGCTAGGGTTAGGGTTAGACGGTGCTTTATGCGGTTACTAACCCTAAACATAACTTCAGTAAAACTTCCTTCGCCCCGCCCTACTAGTAGTATCCGTGATCCACCGATGCAATGAATACAAAATATCTACTTGCCCGGCGGGTATCTGTTATCTGCGTCTACTCGTTGTATTCGATCGTGTGATTACTTGTGATTATGCTCTATTCAATCCATGGATAGAGGTCGAAGCGGCTGCTGAAGTAGCAGAAATGCATTAGTCTTTATTCTAGATTGTTTTGTAGGAATAATACAACATAAACATTAAAGGGGAATAGCGCACAATACCAGACAGAGTACAAATGTTGTCCATTTGTACACTCTCTCTTGTTTCACCATGCTTTTTTCAGACCTCAATTTCGAGGAAACACAGAATCGGGGAACTGTTTTTATTATGTCCACAACACATTTCTAAGTAAGTAATCATTACTTAGAAATGTTTTGTGGACATAATAAAAACTGTCTCTCCATCCATTTTTAACATTGTCATTACTTAGTAATGACATAGAACAGGGGTTTTCAACAGGTGGTCCGGGGACCACCAGTGGTTCCTGAGAGGGTTCCAGGTGGCCCCCAGGCTAAATGATGGAAAGTTGGTTAAGCAGATGTAACTCTTGCGCGCGTAAACATGAAACCAAATGGACCCTTGCGGGTCCATTTGGTTTCATGTTTACACTCTCAAGAGTTAAAATAGTCATCATCTGAATAAGCACCCCTTAAGAAGACTACACCTGTTTTGTTTCCCAAATCCAGCCTAGAATTGTGGACAAAAGCAAAAGAAATCTTTAGTTTTGGGGTCTGTGGGGCTAAAATGACATCAAATGGTGGTCCGAGGCTCAAATCCTGAATAAATGGTGGTGTCCTGGAGTCAAAAAGGTTGAAAACCACTGACATAGAAAGTTAAAAATGGGTGGAGAGACAGATAGGTGGACTCACGCCTGGTGCTTGCCGGTCAGTCTGAGCTTGGTGTGTGTGTGTGTGTGTGTGTGTGTGTGTGTGTGTGTGTGTGTGTGTGTGTGTGTGTGTGTGTGTGTGTGTGTGTGTGTGTACGTGTGTGTACGTGTGTGTACGTGTGTGTGTGATGTACCTCCATGGGGACTTGTCTCTGGTCATGGAGGTCTCCTTTGTTAGCCACCAGGGCGATCACAGTCGATCCTGGGATGTATTGTTTCTGCAGCTCCCTGAGCCACCGGTGAGCTCTCAGAAACGTGTCCTTAAGCACACGCACACACACACACACACACACACACACACACACACACACACACACACAGACTATAAAGGCCTATAACAGTGAAAGGCATACGATACTCTTGTCATGCACAGTATGTGCATCCGAGCCGGATCTAGATATTAAGATATTTTGAATTAAAGCGCTTGTAATTAAAATGATTTGAAACGCTACAGTATACTAACTAAAATTGTTGTACCACTAAACCAACACCATTTCAGCATCAGGGCCAGATCTAAGCATGGGCATGGGGAGCAATGCATCCCTAAATGCCCTAACTGCCTAACCAAACATGAGGGCATGCAAAACAACCTAAATTTCAAATTAAAGTGCTTGAAATTAAAATGATTTAAAACACTGCTACTGCTACTAACTAACTTAAACTGTCGTACCACTAAACCAACAGCATTTCATCATTCAAAAACAGAAAACTCTCTGAGTCAAACCTTTAGCTTTATGCATGCTGCGTGTCTGTTGCAACTTCAACAACAACTGATTATTATTATTATTATTATGATTATTGATTCTTGCTTGTCTAATAAAAGTCCTGTAACCGAAAATGGTATGGGTGTGGCTTCGAAGCCGCCCCCATACCATTTTCGCCTGCCTGAAATTGGTGGGCAGGGGAAAATTCCCCCCAATTGGGAAAAATTACATCCAGGTCATGAGTGTGTGCATGTGCACATGCTCACTGGCAATTATTATGCGAATGTGTGGGCTTTACTCTGTTGGTGATGTCGTAGACGACCAGCGCTGCGTGAGCGCCCCTGTAGTATAGCGGCGTGACGCTGTGGTACTTCTCCTGTCCTGCCGTGTCCCAGATCTCAAAGCGAACAGTGACGTCCCCCAGGTGGACCATGTGGGTCAGGTAGGCACCTGGTAACAGACATGTCACAATGGTAAATGGTGCATTTCATATAGCAAGGTGCTTTACCTAGCTCAGGGGTTCCCAAAAGGTAGATCGTGATCTACCGGTAGATCACACAGGGCATGCAGGTAGATTACATGACAGTCCCCTAAAATGTATAGATCTGTAACTCTTGAGAGTGTTAAAATGAAACCAAATGGACCAATGGACTCAAGAGTTAAATTATATTTATTTTAAACATCTGAATTGCGTATTTCAAGAGGCCACAGACTTAGAAAATGGAGAATAATTGTCACTTTGACCAACGTTTTGCCAGGTCTCTTTCCCAACTGTGGACAGAAATGTGAAAGTTCTTAGTTTTGGGTGCAAGAAATTAAACTCAACATCAGGAACTGTCAACGTGTTAATTTATGGCATACATGTTTTCTAGTTGTATTAAAGCATGCTGAATCTAAATCTGCTGTATGCCAATTAAGCTCAAAAATGGCTGCTAAGGCCTCAACATGGAACATTTAAAGATGGCGGCCACCACTATGCTGTAACATTATAAAACGCCATTATGTTTGACTAAACAAGGTAGAAAATAGACTGAAATGTCTTATTTATATTTTCATATGGGGAATTCAATGGAACATTCAGATGTAAACTAAAAAGGTTACACCAGGCCCTTTCCCTGTCGAAATATCCCTCCCAGGGATAATTTGCAACAGTTGTTATTCATCCCATCTGCAAGCATGATACATCACTGGACTTCCTCTTCGGTGTTACCTCCCTTTTTCTGTTGAATTTCTTGGAATCGTACTCATCAGTAAATGACCACATGTACGGTCAACATAGCTCACGCGGTTGTTTGTTGCGCCGCCCATGTTGGGGCTTTTAGTTTTTTAGCTTGTGCAAAGCATTTGATGCAACCCTGTTTTAAATGTGCTTTATAAATAAAGTGGATTGGATTGGATTTTGTGTTAATCAGTCTAAAACCACCAAAGCTGGCCCAGTTGTAGTCCAGGGCATGTTACGATTTACCTAGGGCACCTGAGCTGACGACCTTCAAGGTCGCCATAGTGGCCAAATCCAATACCCCTGGTCATACATCATACATCTAGACCCCTGGTCTAGATATATGGGGAATCGAGATAACTGAAGTCACAGATAAAGAGTCACTAAACATCAGAGTTGATCTGCCAGGCTCCAAGGTGAGGGCAACTAACTACTGTATAGGATGCCTGTCAGATCCAGTGTTTCCACCAAAACTGCCTATTCACATCTTGTTGGCACATGGAAGAGAGGGGGGTCCAGTGACCTCTGGGACCAGGAGCATTGCAGATCTCATGAGCAGGAATGTCCCAGTTCAGTTCAGTTGGATTTATTTCAGCACTTAGGGCATGGTGAGTGTTACAGACTTTAGACACATAATTTATACATGTACATTTTTTTTTCTCTTCCTCTCTTCCACCCGCATGTCCTTCCCAGCCCCAGAGTCTGAAAGGGGTCGGGGGGAAGCCTTTCGGCTTGTCGAGCCCCACCCAAGAGACCATTCGGTCACATATTTACAAAGTCTTATACATATACACATACGTACGATCATGTTCATACAGGTCCATATCCGTACGCACAACACACACATACTTATGCATACTCATATTTATGTGCACACGCACGCACCGGTGCATGCACACGCACGCACATGCACATGCATGCACATGCACGTGCACACACAAACACACATTTATTTTGTTGCATTACATACCTATGCACACACCTGGGACATATCCCAGTGATGATGGAGTGCATTCACTGCACTCCATCACCATCTGGTCTATTCTAATAACCTTGATGGCAAAGAGCAATTCACAATATGCAATTGTAGGTAATATCTGTTGAGTTACTCATATATATATATATATATATATATATATATATATATATATATATATATATATATATATATATATATATATATATATATATATATATATATATATATACACACATAGGTGTTGTGGTATGGTGGGATTTGGTTACAGTAAGTTATGTAGTTGGTGACAATTATGTGTATGTATATATGTATATATATATGTATATATATGTATATGTATGTATATATCTATGTGTGTCTATATGCTCAATTCAACATTATGCAATATGATCTACCTAGTAAGGTATAGCATGTTTTATTTTATTATTTAGTATAGTATTTTTATGTGTATACATGATTACGCAATTAATATGGTACATTATACCATTGTATAATAGTATGATAAAGACAATATAATAAGGTATATAGGTTAGATATTAATATATTAATGAACAGTACAGTGAGATTAGTATAATATATAGCTTAGATATTAATATTACGAACAGTATTATGAACAGTACAACTTTACTGCTCTCCTGCCCTACTGTAATTGTGAAAAAATATCTTTTTTTAGTTTGCTTTTGAATTGGTTGATGTTATCACAGAGTTTCAGCTCATCCTCCAGCTCGTTCCACAGAGTAGCTCCATAGGAGGAGATACTCCTCGTTTTCAAGTCTGTGCGCATAACAGGTTTTTTAAAGTTCAATGGTCCTCTCAGATTGTATCCTCCCTCCCTATCTAAGAATTTGCTTCTCAGATTAGGTGGTAGTTGATTATATCGTGCTTTGTACATGATTTGCAGGATTTTGAAATTGACCAGTAATTATTTCCGAAGCCATGAATCTTGTAGAATAGATTTTGGTGACCATATTGGTAATAAACTACTTAAAGTAGTGGATAGAATGAATAACAACACTGCGTATTCCAATGGCACCAAGTTTTACTAAGAGTTTTATAGAACTGGAGGATTTGCATTTATTAAATCTATAACTGCCATCTTCGGGGGGGAAATGAATTTGGAGTGCACCCAATCATAAACAACCATTTCAACATTTTTCTGATTGTCTAAAAATGTGAAATTCAGAAGAAGTTTGCATATGTTAATCATGTTCAAACATTATCCTAAAGCCAAAGCATGCCCTGGGCTACATGTGGGGAGAATTTGAAGCTTTGTAGACTGATCAGACTGATTTTATCTCAATAAGGGCATGGACTATTCTGAGAGAAGCAGCAAGCCGTTTGTGGCTGATATTTGAATTAAGACATCAGTTTATACAACAGGCATGCAGTAATATTTTGAAGCAGTTTCTTCAGAAGTATTATGGATTTTAGTACCTTTTATATAATGGCACATTATACACATAATTATTGGGAACATATCAATTATTGGATAAAGGTGGTTGGAACAATATTCTCTCTATATAAAAGTATAAAACATACACCTCAGTCCATTTCTAACCTTCTTCTCTGAAAAATATAGAGGCGTTTTACTATGTTACAGCATAGTGGTGGCCACCATCTTTAAATGGTCCATTTTGAGCTTGGCATACAGCAGATTTGGATTCAGCACACCTCAATACCCCTAGAAAACATGCATGCCGTAAATTAACATGATTTGCCTTCAGCACTTTAAATAAGCACATTTCCTGCAATCCTGCCCTGACTAACAGCAAACTCAGGTGAGACATGTGTCAAACTACTGTAAGGCCAGGTTAGAGATGTGCAAACTACAGTACTCTGAAACCAGGTGAGACGTGTCAAACTAACGAAGAGAAACCACCAGGTGAGACGTGTCAAACTACACTGAAGCATGGTGAGACGTGTCAAACTACAGTAAAACCAGGTGGGACATCTGTCAAACACTGAAAACTAGGTGAGACGTGTCAAACTACACTGAAACATGGTGAGCAGGGGTGTAGTGGAGGGGGGACGCGGGGGGAGGGCGTCCCCCCACTTCTCACATCTAAAACATTTTTGGGTTTTGTCTTGTCATTTACTTTTATGGATACAATTAGGCATTGTAAACAATCTTCTCAAAATGCTCTACCTTAATAGCATGTCTGTGTGTGTTGCTCAGGTGCACGCAAATGCAAGTGTGCATGCACGTGTCTTAAAGGGGAATTCCATTCATTTTCCATATTTTACTATGTCATTAATGTACCTTAGAGATGTTGTGTGGACATGGTAAAAAAAAAGTTCCCCCATTCTGTGTTTCCTAGAAATGGAGGTCTGAAAAAAAAATCATTAGCATGGTGAAATACATCTTGGTGACATTATCAAGATGTGTTCCACCATGTTAATGATTTTCCTTTTTTCTGAGTGTACAAATGGAACCAAATGGACCCGCTAGGGTCCATTTGGTTCACATTTGTACACTCTCAGAAACTACACTTAACCAGGTGGGACATGTGTCAAACTACACTGAAACCAGGTAAGAACACGCGTCAAACTACACTGAAACCAGAAAGCCGATATTACACTATTGTGAACTTACAGCCAACAGTGGGTGATGAGTTCTTGAAGTCGTCCTTGCTGAACCTCAGAGCCAGGCTAGACTTCCCGACCCCTGAGCTTCCCAGGAGCACCATCTTCACCCTCAGTGTCCTGAATCCTCTCCTCCCAATGTCGCCATGGTCCTCCAGGGCCCCTGCCACTGTAGACCGCTCCCCCATGAAGACACACGTCAAGTCTATACAAACTCAGGCAGACGCAGCAAACCTCACGAAGACACAACAAGAAGAACGCAGTGATAGTGCTCTTAAAGTCCACAACATCTCAAAGCAGTGTGTACTCCTCAAGTGTCATGATGCATTCCACAGTGCTCAGTGAACCCAAGCGATAGTTGTCCCCGTTTGGCATTTCTCTGAAGAACGGATCCAAGCAAAGTCCAAAGCTGAATTGTAAAATGAGTGAGAAAAACAATATAGCCTAGTTTCCTCATTCACACTCCCATATGCTGCTGCCAAAACCTATAAAGGCTGATACCAAGAGATCACATGCACTCCTGACTGTAGCCTGTATACAAAACTGCTGAAACACATAAAACAGTAACAGCTCGCTGCCAGTCAGAAACCGAAAGCAAAATGTCTTGGGAATGTTTGTGCTCATTGAATGTCTTTCACTTCCCCATAATAACGATGCACTTCTCTTGTTGTGTGGCTCCTAAATGGCTGTGAGTGAGGGTGTGAGTGTGACCTGAGGCTTGGTTACTGGATATATGTTTTTAAGTCACATGTAGGCCTACAGTACAGTCACCACACCTCGCGTGCACGTGTGTGTATGTAAAACGTTTGAGAGTCATTGCTGTAGGTCTAGTTCATGGAAACAAGTTTGAGAACCACTGCTTTAGTGCTGTACTGTAGTAGGCTACTGTACGGATGCACTGCACTATTCAACCACGTGGGGGAGACATTGTACTGCTGGATTGTAAATGGATGTACCATATACTGTAGCCTATAGACTCTGTATATACAGTATATATATATATATATATATATATATATATATATATATATATATATATATATATATATATATATATATATATATATATATATATATATATATATATATATATATATATATATATATATATATATATATATATATATATAAAACTCTATATTATAGAGGTTTGTTTTATTGGCCTATGTGACCTGTGTTGGACATGCTGCTTCATGCACGCATTATTTTGTGAACTCAGATGCGAATCATGCGATGTAATACATTTAAAACACTTTCATGTTAATATGCCAAAGGGGGAAAGTTAAAAAGCTTAATCCGAACTATTCTATCTATTTTAAGTGAACATCCCAAATTCCCATTCGTAAAAACATACTCAATTTCTATAGCCTATATGGTGGGCTATCTTTTACAAATATGGTGGGTTTCGTCGGGCTAATAACGAGTATAACTTCGAAAGGGTTTTAGAAGCACTGCTTTAGAGTAGACTATGTAGCTTTAAAGGGGTGAATGATAAGCTCTGTTTTTAGAGCCCCAGGTCATCATTATAAATATAGAACTCACTCTCAACCCCTGAACGTGAATACAGTCAGCCCCACATTCAACACTAAGCATGAGGTATGTTTTGTACCGTGATTTCATAGAGTTGTGGGAACCAATTGGGTCTCCAGATAAATGACAGTTTGCATGAATGGAACATATATCCCTAGCCTTTTAAACGGGGTCCGCGGGATAATTAGTGTCAATATTGTCGTTGACAAATAAAAAGTTTTGGAACCGTGTAACTGTAAACCATGTTGCAACTACTATGGTCTATTACTCTATTCAATACATCATTACGTCCGTCCGGTGACAAACGTAGAGGTAAAACGATTACCCTATGAGCTCGCTAGTGTCAGAGCCTTACAGCATAGACAAGAGTTGACGCAAACTCCGATCACTTCATGGGGCCAGTCCAATGGCGGCTCTTCTACATAGACTTTTATTGAATGGGGACAACAAATAGGGACATCCCGGCCGGATGTAGGCATAAATGCATTGGGCCCAGGCAACAGCCCAGCCTAAAGATATCAAATCTCTTTAATTTTTGAATTGTTAGATAGCACACATGCCTATACAATAGCTCTTATTTGTGCCGCCCTTGTTGAAAACAAAGTATTGTCCCTATTCAGGCTGTATGAATAATACAACAGCGCTGGAGCGGTCGTTTGCTGGCCCCTCAATGTCGCTAGTTGGCTCCGGACAGTGCCAGAGCCCTAGGGCAAATGCAAACTCCGTTCACTTCACGGGGCCAGCGGCTCTTCTACAAAACGTATATTGAATTGGGACAACCGGAAGTTACGGAATGCATTGTAGTCGATGCGCTCGCGCGAGTGCATAAACCACGTGACGCTGTTTTCTGCCCCCCCCCTCAATGTCGCAAACCTTCTACGAGATGCCTCTGGAAAGTAGAGCTCCTGCAGCCAGTCCCAAACTTCTCTAGTCTCTTCACTCTGACTGCCTGCCAGTTGTTTCAGTCCGTCCGTGTGTTGTGTGTGTGTGTGCGTTCCGGTTGCAACTTGCACGGCAACTCCGACGCGATAGTATCTATGTGGATTTGTATTTATTTAAACAGGCTATGACATGTATCCCCCCGTTTAACCGTGACAGGGAACTGTAATTCATTATAACGTTATTATCTACATGCTGTGTAGAGGAGAGCGCACAAGGAAGGACGCACATGTTACATTGTGGCAGTTCTAGTAGTTATATGTCGCTGCGGGGCGGCTTAGAATAATAAAATCAGTTGAGTTGGGGGGACAGAAGTCGGGACTTTCTAGAAAAACAACACACAAGAGGAGGACGTGGATGTAAAGTTTATCTGCAGTGACCGTCAGCATCACCCTCGTGGTCAAAGACGTCTTCGACCGCTTGTCCGTAGTCGTGTCGCGGGGGCAACAACAGCTCCACCGTCGCAAAACACGCTTTTGTCATGTTGTCAACGACCCACGACGCGCTGCTTCTCTAGAAGAGCCGTTTCCCTGGACTGTTGGATTATATATTTTTATTTTTACAGTGACAGACAGGTTTTTTTTTTTAGTCCATCATCATGGGAACCCAGGGCACTCAGGGACGGAAGAGAGGCAGCAACAAGGAGAGATCCACCGCCGAGGACGATGCCTTGAACCTCATCGCCAGAGAGGTATAACATTTTTTTACTCATAATTCTCAGAATTTCTGGTCTGGTCTGACTAAAACTGACTGTGCCGGAAGAGTCCAAGCAGTCATCATGAGTGACCACTTCATTGTGATTTGTGACACACACACACACACACACACACACACACACACACACACACACACACACACACACACACACACACACACACACACACACACACGGCAATCCTCACCATGATGATGATGTAGTAGGGGAATTCATTATACCCTACTACTACCCTACCAGCCAATTAAGATGTGACCACAAAAACCTACATACAGCCATCATCTTCACCAAAGTAGATACTCATTTGAAGACATCTGCCAGGGAACCCCATAAGAGAAGATCTTTCCAGCTTTAGCAGTGATTCTTAACCCCGTTTCAGACTGACAGACTTTATATACCATATAATGGCATCTCTGTCTAGGGCCACTGATTTAGATGGTAAGGATCCATGTTTCCAAACTATCCT
Source organism: Benthosema pterotum (assembly GCA_039105355.1). NCBI lineage: Eukaryota > Metazoa > Chordata > Actinopteri > Myctophiformes > Myctophidae > Benthosema > Benthosema pterotum. The sequence goes on from CM076978.1 coordinate 3,617,652, forward strand.
TTAACTGGGGACCCCTTGGAACTGCCCCAAGGAATGCTGGTCTACCCTACTAGCCGAGCTCAAGCCCCAAACCTACATAATCTTATTCTGCACCTGGATCATTTAGGACAGGGTAGGCAACTTTAGGCACGGGTGCCAACAATGGCAAAGTGAAGGGTCACTGGCACGCATTAGAGAGAGCATTTTTCCTTTTAATCATAAATTAGGATCTTTCAAATTCATGCAAATCATTCAAACTGAACTCCAACTGCGGAGATGGGTGTAATTTTCCTATTAACTGTCCAAAAGAAGACAAATATTCAGCCTAATGTTGACACATTGACTGTCTGAAAACATGTCCAAAAGGTTGCCAACCCCTGATGTTTAGGGACATTCCTTTGCTTGATTAGTGCATACACCTTTTATGTGTGCATCGGCATAACCATTAACCACCAGCAGCAGCCTAGGCGGCCATGGCCCAGTTGGACGTAGGCCAAAGCATCTACCCTACCACCTTCCCAAAATAATCTCTGTCAAAACCGTGGTGTACTCTGTACTGCACCGACAGTAGTGCGGGGTATTAACTGCCATTATATCCGTGCCCCCTGGCTACTAGTTGGGAAACATTACAGTCAGAATTCATACTAACTCCCTCTTCTTGTGCAAACTTGCAGAAATATGTTTTACTCGCCTAACAATGGGGGCATAGGAGGTACATTAACTGAGTCACACAGGTGTTTGTTTCCCAACAGGTGGTGTGAAGTCGTGTTTTGACTGGCTCTCTTTCACACTCCTTCAAGGGAGACCCCCGCACCAACACCACCACCACCACCACCACCGCCACACACCCTAATCTCTCTCAGGCTTTATGATGGTTGTGCCTCCTCCTCACAGTCCAAAACTCCTGTAATTAACCACAGTGATGATGAGACCCTTTGCAGAGTAAATGGCTGTTTTGCATTCAGAACAATATCTTGTGTGTACTGTAGAGAGAGAGGGAGAGAGAGAGAGCGGTGGAGATTCTGAAATCAGTGTGTCAGGGCCTGAAATTGTGCATAGAATGAATGAAAATGGTATTACCAGAAATGGAGATTTACAGTACAACTACAGCATTACTTAAGAACTGTGCGTGGACACTAGTTAAGCATTGCCCTTTTTACAATAGTGGCCACTTTGTTCATTTCGTGAAGACATTTAGAGACATACACAATATCTACTGTGAAGCAAGAAGCAGTAAATCATAGTGGAGGTGAAAGGGAAAAGAGACAAGCAGGGAAAGGGGGTTGGTGGCTTTTGAAGTGGTTTTGAAGGAGGCAAGGGAAATCATCAGCTTACACTTTATCTTCATTGCAATGACACGTCCCTGTCAGAAATATATTGTCTTCTGTGTGTGTGTGCGCGTGTGCGTGTGTTCGTGCGTGTGTGTGTGTGCGTGTGTGTGTGTGTGTGTGTGTGTGTGTGTGTGTGTTCACACTAGGTTTTCAGAGCCTGTGACTCATCATCCTCATTGTGAGGTGTCAGATATGAATGATTGTCTTTTAGAATGTGATATTGATATTACTGGAAAAGGAATGCATCTGTGCTCAACAAAGTGATTCTGTGAAATAGTTATCCCTTGTGGGTTTTTAGAAAAAAATCTAGAAACTTTGAGACATTTTCATGTAATCTCTTAAAGACATCACTCAAAGTGATGTACGTTGTATAACACTGTGTATGCAGTGGAATTAATCAGCTAATAGCGATGACATTTTGAATAATGACCAACAGATAATGAATGACAGCAATCCTACTCTACAACTCATTCAACACAACATGTAGCCCTGCATTCGTTTTATGGAGGCATTGCAAATATACCTGTTAAAGGGAAATTCCACCCATTTTAGACATTTTTTCTGAGAGTGTACAAATGTAACCAAATGAACTCTTAACGGGTTCATTTGGTTCCATTTGTACGCTCTCAGTAAAAAGAAGCGTCTAAAGAAATCCGTTAACATGATGTCATCAAGATGTTTCACCATGTTAGTAGTTTTCTTCAGACCTCCATTTCTTGAGAACACAGAATGGGGGAACTTTTTTATCATGTCCACCCAGCACCTCTAGGGTATATTAATGACATATTAGAATGTTGAATTCCCCTTTAAATACAGTTCAGCGTGATGCAGGTCATGCAGCAAAGGAAAAAAAACCCTGCACTTATCTCTGCAGTTAGTCATTACTGTAATGCCTGCATCGTGCCCGGTAGTTGGCTGAGGGGAAGTTTGGTGTGTGCAACTGCAAAGACCCAAGCAGGATGTTGCCTCAAATTTGCACATAACGCACGTACACGTGCTCATGCACATTCTCACGCACTCACCCCCTATCTTCCTGCTTCCTGATTCAAACCTATACAGACCAGAGCTTGGCAGTGTTGCCAACTTGGCACATTTGTCGCTATATTTAGCTTTTTTTCCAGACCCCCCTAGCGCCAAAATTAGTGAAAAACTCCATTAGTGAAAACTGGCGGAAAATCTAGTGGTTTTTGCTGGTGTGTTGGGGTGAAATTGATTGACAGGCGCCAGAGATAAAACCCTTGTTTTTCACCATTTTTCCTTCTATGATAGAGTCCTCCTTCGTTCCTAGAAAGGACCATTGGCAACCAAATTTACCCTTATAGATCTGTAACTCTTGAGAGCGTAAAATGAAACCAAACGGACCCTTTCGGGTCCGTTTGGTATCATTTTGCACCCTCAAGAGTTAAATTATATTTAAACATCTGAATTACCTAATTTTCAAGAATCTACACATTAAGAAAATTGAATTGAAATTGAAGAATTGCTATTTTGACCAACGTTCTGCCTGTTAGTTGGTGGTCCATGGCTAAATGGCAGAATAAATAGTGGGCCCTGGTATGAAAATGGTTGAAAACCCACTGCTCTCTAGCGCATTTTAGTGCATTTTGGAAGTGCCACTAGTGCATTTTGGATTTTGGCAGTTGGCAACACTGGAGCTTGGTCATTTAAACGTTATCTCCTTGAACTGTGGCACTGACTACAGTTTGTTTAACATTCCTATTGACGGTAAAATGTGTCTGGAATGTTCTCTGACTAAGCTTTTTTTCTGAGGTGTTGAGCCGGTAGCTGAAGCAGCAGCCACTCGACTCTTCTCCGTCAGTTATTTTTTTCCTCTGAATCATTCTTTTCTAACGGTACATGTGCTGTGTATTTTGGCACCCGTTTTGGACAGCCAGAGAAACTTCTTCGCAGTCAGCTTGTCCTGTGTGAACGTCTCTGTGAGGCGATGGGAAATCCGACCGATATAGCGGTCATTTTTGGAAGCCAGTGATTACTGTATGAATGTATAGCCCCCTCTTCAACCTCACATCGCTATTTTAGGCATTATTAGGCCAGACATTGTCAAAGGTTTTCGGAAATGTTCCAAAAATAGCAGATCAACAAGCTCTCGGAGTGCAACATGCAAGCTTATACATTTTCTCTTCTATTTTTGAACAAGTCGTGTTATTTTAATTATAATTAATTGTTGCTTTATTGCTTGTTTATTCATTATGCAGTTTAAGCAAGATGTTCTTTTCATACAGCATATCCATATCTCCATATTTTCAGAAGTGGATCTGCAGCCAAACATAATATAATATAATAATAATATAATATACCAGATAATTCTGGGTGTCCATGACATAGAACCATATATTTTTTTCATGAAACCGAAGACATTTTGTGGAATCTAGTGTCTAGTTGAAATTAATTCGTGTTAAGGTTCTCAAAGAGAAACACTAAGGCCTGATTTACACTGGCAGCAAAATCTAGTCTGAATCAGATCCAAGTCGCTTTGAGATCTGATTGGTCTAACAGGTCACATGACTCATTTTAACAAATCAGATTCCATAGCTCAAATCTGATTCAAGCTGGATTTGGCTGCCAGTGTAAATCAAGCCTAATTGGTATCAATATTTGGTCTTATTTGCACAAACATACTGCATTGGTCAACAAAAAACTTGCATCAGCTGTCTATAGCAGGTCTGCTGGGTCTGGACTTTCCAGAATCAGAATATTAGGCATCCAAAGCTCTCATTGTCCTCAGTAGTGGTGGGCTCTGGTCAGCCCCTGTGCCTTTAAGTGGGACGGCTGTGGGTCAAATCTCTTGCTGGCAAGTCCCCCTGACAGGACGGTATGTCAGGTCTGATGAGCCGGACCCTCGCTGCAACCAGAGCCTCAAAAATAGACCCCTTCTGACAGATCAGCTGTTACAGTCTAACTCCCCCCCATCCCCCTCCCCCAATCCCCCATGCCCCCTGCCCAGGGCCGGATTTAGCCAGCCCTACTAGAGTGGGCAGGAAGAATGGCAGTGTGGGCAACTCCAAAGTTTTTTCATAGGAAGCAGTCACTATTTGGCCCACTATTTATTCGGCATCTGAGCCACAGACCACCATTTGAGGGCATTTTAGCCCCACAGACCCCCAAATTAAAGATTTCTTTTTTCCACAATTCCAGGCTGGATTTGTGAAACAAAACAGGCAAAACAGGCAAACATACAGGTCCAAATTACATTAATCTTCTACATTCTCTAGTTGTGTAGATTTGGGCTAATTCAGATGATGAATATCTTAACTCTTGAGAGTGTAAAAATGAAACCAAATGGACCCGCAAGGGTCCATTTGGTTTCATTTTTACGCTCTCAAAGAGTTACATGTGGTTAACCAACTTTCCGCCATTTAGCTGGGGACCACCTGGACCTCTCTCTACCACTGGTGGTCCCAACCACTGATGAAAACCACTGATATTATACCTTTCATTGGGTGGGCAGGATGGACATTTGGGTGGGCTCTGCCCACCCCTACCCCTCCTCTACATCCGGCCCTGCCCCTGCCCCTCCTGTGTTCAGCTGGAGGGTGTTTGGGTGGGTGGGGGGTAGGGGTAGTTAGAGGGGTAGATGGGGTTGTAAATGACAGCTGATCTGCGCTAACTGCCAAAACCTTCCCGACTTGGAAAATGTGGCGAAAAGGGACAGTTGGTGTCTTGTTTGTAGAGGGCTGCACATTTGCTGTTAAATGTCTTTTTTAAACATGCTTTTTGGAAGCTACTGTACACTGAACTGCTGTGGTGCGCTCCATTACATTAGTGTCACGTTACTCTACGAGTATTTTCTGGAGCTGGTTCAGAGGAGTTCCAGGGAAGTGTTCAATAGCGTATGTACTGTATGAACCAAATGATAGTGACAACAGAGCTCTGGAAACAAAAACATTTGGGATTATTATTGGCTTTAAATTAATATAAATCCCTATTGGAGGCAAGTCAAACCAAGAACCAGTCATATCTGACCCAGAATATCACCTGATTTCACAGCCAAGAAATTCTGTCCACTAAGATGGACGTCCCTGGATGGACGGGATCGAGGCCAGATCAGCTAAAGTCATATCATTCCTTAACTAACAGTCTGATATGCCTCCCATATCTGACTAGTTATGAGTGATATGTTGATCTAATTATGAGCTGGGATCTGGCCCAGTTCCTGGACCTGAACTTTGACGTTGTCATGACAATTTCTGTTTCTGTGTGCGTGCATGCATGGATTCGGTAAGAATGGTGGTTCTTTATTGGCTGTTGATGGTGATGTGACTAAAGTATGCTCCAAGGTTGGTATGAGGGTTCAAATAACAGTTGTTTTAGATATTAGTTTGTAGCAATACTTGCATGCATGCAGGCCATGTATGGCCACAAGGCAGCTTGAGGCAGCTTTTCACATTTTTCCCTATAAATGCAACAAACATTGCCTAAACCCTCCCTAGAGGACAAGGACAAACCTTTGACCTGTAATCTTCACATCACATCTGCTGTTTATAGCGCCTCCAACAGGTGGATTTTTGCACATTATTATAAGCACATTATTGAAAATTAAAGAAAAAAAGGCTCAAATCATGAAATTACCATCAAAGGCGTAAGACGAAATGGGACTCTATTCACGTTGACCTATAGCGTCACCAGTGCCCAGAAGGGCACTTTTTCTTGTTGAACTTTAACATTGGGCAGTATTGTTGCCATGTTTTTACCTAATGAGCTACACAAGCAATAAAACCCACAACCGCGGCAGGAATTATCGGTGCAATGCTAGTATCCATTGAATTGTACGTGTACATTTTGTTTTCTGTGCCAGAATGGCAATGAGTCGGCATCGTTGTTGACTTGTCATGGGCCTTCCGGCCAGTGTTGCCAACTTGGCACATTTGCCGCTATATGTAGTTTTTTTCAGACCCCCTAGTGCCAAAATTAGTACAAAACTGCTTTTTGGCTGGTGTGTTGGGGCGAAATTGATTGACAGGTGCCAGAGATACTACGACAGTGGTTTTCATCCAGTGGTCCCCAGGCTGAATGATGGATAGTTGCTTAACCAGATATACCGTAAAAATGAAAATGGACCCGCAAGGGTCCATTTTTCATTTAAAAAAAAATATTCATCATGTGAATTAGCCTAGGTCTGCGCGACTAGAGAATGTAGGAGATATTGGTCCTTTAATGGTCATTTAGCACATTCCAGTGCATTTTGGATTTTGGCAGTTGGCAACACTGCTTCCGGCTCTGTGAACATGACACCGTTTTGACCTCGACCTAGGATAGTGTTAGATATCAACCTCCGCCATAACGACAACGACGGCGCAGGCCTTGGAATTTGTTCTGAAGCAAACGCAGCGACTTTCTTGGAAAGGTTGTGGTTGAAGAGTAACCGCGAGTCCCCAACCACCGTGTGTTAGTGAAAGATCATCCCTGTGGTGATTTGAGTGTCATGTTGACTGCTAACCGCTCTGGGTGCATCTGTTTCGTGACGTGGTGAACAACAACAACACGTTCTGACCCGTGTGAATGCTGTCGCGTTTTAAGTGGAACAACGTGCAGAGCATAGTCCTTGTCACTCGGCAGACATGTGCGGTCAACATAGCTGCTTCACCAGGGAACGCATGGCTGCTTGTTTTAACTCAGGGGCGGGCAACTTTGACGATGGTGAGAGACACTGTAGTTCCACACTCACTCCTGAGGACTATAGTTCCACACTCATTCATGGGGGGCGATACTATAGTTCCACACTCACTCCAGAGGACCATTTTATAGTTCCACACTCACTCCAGAGGACAGCTATAGTTCCACACTCGCTCCAGAGAACCATTATAGTTCCACACTCACTCATGGGGGGCGATACTATAGTTCCACACTCACTCCAGAGGACCACTATAGTTCCACACTCACTCCAGAGGACAGCTATAGTTCCACACTCACTCCAGAGAACAGCTATAGTTCCACACTCACTCCAGAGGACAGCTATAGTTCCACACTCACTCCAGAGGACAACTATAGTTCCACACTCACTCCAGAGGACAGCTATAGTTCCACGCTCACTCCAGAGGACCGCTATAGTTCCACACTCACTCCAGGGGGGCACTATAGTTCCACATTCACTTCAGAGGGCAGCTATAGTTCCACACTCACTCCAGAGGACAGCTATAGTTCCACACTCACTCCAGAGAACAGCTATAGTTCCACACTCACTCCAGAGAACAGCTATAGTTCCACACTCACTCCAGAGAACAGCTATAGTTCCACACTCACTCCAGAGGACAGCTATAGTTCCACACTCACTCAAGGGGGCCACTATAGTTCACTCCCACTCCAGAAGGACCACTATAGTTCACTCTCACTCCAGAGGGACCACTATAGTGTTCCACACTCACTCACTCTAAAGGTTGCTGAAATGTTCTCAAGCTAAGGTTCCCCAGAACTAGGGCACATATGCTTCGGCATTAAAAGATCTGCAACAGTCTGGGTAGGATATCAAATTTGATTCAAAACATTAGTAATGAACAGAGGTTTGAATACCTACAGTAAGTCGATTGACTAATACATTATATTTTAACACGCAACTTTCCTGATTTCTAGTTTGCTCAGCATTTTACAAGGTCCATTAAGACCAATCCTGGAGTCTTAATATATTATAACCCACCGAGTTCCCTGTCAGGTTGACATGCTCCAGGAAACGGTGATTGCACCGCTTAAAACAAACAGGAGTAATCCCGATATATCCTAACATTTCCATGTGTAAACACACACAGGGAAATATAGCTGCCTGCAGCCCCACTGGATTCAGTTAATATCCCCTCGCTGAGACCCCCCCCTCTACGAGACACAAGTCTCCATAAAAGGACATAAGGGCCGTGTGTGTGTGCATGTGTGTGCATGTGTGTGCATGTGTGTGTGTCTGATGACATCATTCTGCGCTGGGACCAGTTGAGATTGTTATCACAAACGCCATCCTGTTTATTCACCAGTGTAGAACTCCCTCCACCATGGCAGAGCAGACTGTAGGAACAGTTGGATCATGACGGGGTGGAGTTTTAGAGAGAGCCAGGGGCGGATCTAGGCATGGGCATGGGGGGGGGGGGGGGGCAATAATGCCCCCCCTAAATGTCCAGACTGCCCCACCAAACATGATGGCATGCAAAACAACCCAAGATGTTTCAGTGTTTATATTTAAAAGTATTTGAAACACTACTATACTGCTACTAAGTGGCACCACTAAACGAACAGCATTTCATCATTGAAAACAGAAAACTCTGAGTCAGACCTTTAGCTTTATGCATGCTGCGTGTCTGTTGCAACTTCAATAACAACTGAGGTTATTATTGATGCTTTACTTGCCTAATAAAAGTCATGTAACCGAAAATGGTATGGGGGCAGCTTCCAGAGAGCCGCCCCCATACCATTTTCGGTATTTCTCCTGCCCCCCCAATTGGGAAATGTTACATCCGCCCCTGTTTAGAGCCCATATTTCAACGCTACCAAACGAGTTCCAGTTAGTACCGGTAGTCCAATTTTAGGACCGTTGCCATATGCTTGCTGTTTATCTCATTTTAACCAGAGAAGTGATTCTACAAATGATTCTACAGGGTTTTTTTTTTTTTTTTTTTTTTTTTGGAAAAACCTCATGTTTTCTGTGTCAGTGGGCTTCAATATTTCATGTCAAGGACCCCCAAAATCACCTGCATATGACTGCTGATCTCTGTCTGAAAATAAGTTCCAGGTACACCCCAGAAGCAAAATATTAAAACATTCTCTGTGACAATATATTCAAAATATTCAAAAGTTTTTTCAAAAATAGAAGACCTACAAGCCACTTGGTGGCGCGATATGAGCTTGTAGATCTGTTTTTTTTTTTCAATACTTATAACGTAGAACAACAAAAGGCGTTCCCGCCTAAAATTGGATATGGGAACGTCGAGCAGACAGGGCAACAAACAAAGTGTGACCTCTTTTTTTTTTTTGGTGGTGGTTACAAATTACAATTCACTATTTTTGGCAGTTTAGCCCAGGGGGTTCTCGGCATTTTTTGGCTGGAGACCTCCAGGAAATGCTTTGTTGGCCATGTCTCGGGACTCCCGCCCCGCCCCCACCCCTTCCCTGCCTACACAAATTGACACAATTACCTGGATAATATAGTGAAAATATATACTAAAACCTGATATAATCATTAGGGGAGGTTTCTCCATGGACTGTTTGTACTATTGTAAACCATATCCATTAAACTATCCATTAAAAAAAAAAACAGAGAAAAAGCAGACACTCTTAATCCAGAGCAACTTACATTGAGCATGAACAAAATGAAAACATGGTAATAAAACATAGACTATGCGTACAAACTAGCTATTGGGAAGCATAGTATGCCAGCTAAGTAATAGGAAGCCTACATAGGTTAGGCTATATAACCTGTGCATTTGTACAGTGTACTAAATAGTGCTATGTGTTACATGAAAAAGCTATACGTCTTCATAAACTGCAGTGCTATATCTTGAGTCTACATACAATGCTATCTAGGATACCTACAGTATGTTGGTGCTTTGCATACGCCTATAGGAGGTCAAGACTAGGGCAAGAACTACATTAATTCAGAGACGGAAATTACTTTAAGTTGGCTTATTAGTGTCAATTAGGGACTTCCTGACATGAAAAGGTTTGGGAACAAGTTAACAACTGCCTGTAAACAAATATATGGCTCATAATGAAATGCTTTTCTTGTGTTGTACTGTATCTGCTCCATAGCACTGCACTGAAATGAGTCACGGAACGACTTATACAAAGCTTCTGTTGAAGGCCTTTCTATGCTATCCGATGGACTGTGTCCTTGTTTAATTTTAGCGAATAGCACTTTTAGCGTTATATTGTAAAATGAATGCAAATTTAACTCTGAGAGTGTACAAATGGACCCCACTTTGGCTAAGGGTGACCAGATCCAAACTGTTCATTTGAGGGACAGAAGTATCGTACGTGTGGGAAGTGTTAACCTCCTTTATGTTACATTCAAAAAGAAAGAATTCGGGATATTCAATTCAAATATAGCAAAAATAATTGATCTAGAAGCTAAAAATGCGTCACTGTGTGACACATTTTTATCTTGTAGATCAACTATTTTTGAAACAATACATGTAGTGGGGCGCCTCTGGAGTGAGTGTGGAAATACTTCTCAGGTTATTTTAACATCTTAAAAACACATCTATAGAAGGAAAAGAGGCAACAGGATGCCACATATTAGGGCAGTGGTTTTCAACCTTTTTCATACCAGGTCAAGGACCCACTATGTATTTAGAATTTGAGCCACGGACCGCCATTTGAGGACATTTAAGCCTCACATACCCCAAAACTACAGATTTTTTTTTGGTTTGTTTTTGTCCACAATTCCAGGCTGGATTTAGAAAAAAAACGCAATAGTCAAACATACAGATCAAAATGACCATTAATCTTCTACATTCTCTAGTTGTGTAGACTTTGGGCTAATTCGCATGATTAATATTTTAACTCTTGAGAGCATAAACATGAAACCAAATGGACCCGCAAGGGTCCATTTTGGCTTCATGTTAACGCTCTCAAAGAGTTACATCTGGTTAACCAACTTTCTGCCATTTAGCCTGAGGACTGGAATCCTCTCAGGGACCACTGGTGGTCCCCAGACCACCCAAACCCCTGTATTAGGGAATTTGATGCCTGTCGGTCACAATGTGGGACAGTCAGGGACTCATTTTGTTGGACACCTAAAAAGTCTTGGAAATGAGGAACCGTCACCACACAAAGGAGGACATCCGGTCATCCCACTTCGGCTATACCAGGGCGTTAGGATACATCGCTGTTGACGGATGAAGTGACTCAAGGGGGAGAAGACATAAATCAGCAGAAGGAACTAAACATGTCCACCGTGCCCCACCACCGAGCAATTCCTTCCTGAGGCCTAACCGCCTGTTATTCAATGATACGCGCCCAGCACAGCCCACATTGTGTAACTTCCTGTGACTACATACTTACTGCCACTATGCAGCAACCCTACAGCTCCTACTACTAGTGCAGCAATAAGGCGCTGGTCCGCAAAACGTTTTCATGTCAAGGACCCCACCCACGTTGACACTAATCACCCCTGTTCAAAAATATCTCCCCCATAAGAGAAGATTTGTATGGCTCTAGCAGTGATTCTCAACCCAGTTTCATTTCAAGGGTTTTGGGTGATTTGAGGGCATTTTGTTCCAAAAAGGTGTTTTGCAAAAACCCACCTGAAGCAGTGATGTAATGTAAATAGGTTTTCGATCTAACAAGTCCCGGGAGGCAGTGATGGTCTTTTCGATGACTCCCAGGGACATTTGATGAGTCCCACTTCATCTATAAACTGCACCTGTTGGTGGCACTATAATGAAAGACCAATGTGAAAAGGCCAGGATGTACATATTCCTCTGCCTGGTAGGAAAGTGCATGAAAGGTTTTTGTAAACTGCATGCTGTGCTCATGATTTGACGCTTTTTGTTCATAACGGGACAATCCTGCTAACTCTGAAATCCAGAGGGTATGATGATGATGATGATGATGATGATCAAATGTGTTTCACAAAAGTCGGCCTCCTGGTGGCGCTATAACAGGCCAGATGTTCATCGTTGGCATCCTGTGTGTGTGTGTGTGTGTGTGTGTGTGTGTGTGTGTGTGTGTGTGTGTGTGTGTGTGTGTGTGTGTGTGTGTGTGTGTGTGTGTGTGTGTGCGTGCGCGCGCAAAGTTGGGCGTCACCTGAGTTAAACCATTTTAACCTGAAAAATGATTCAAAGATTTATGCCAAATTTTCACCATTTTCCAAAAATATCAGCTCTGATAGATTTTCAATAGTTAAAGTAAAGTAATGCAAATAATGCTAAGTAATACTAATAATGCTAAGTAATACTAATAATGCTAAGTAATACTAATAATGCTAAGTAATACTAATAATGTTAAGTAATACTAATAATGCTAAGTAATACTAATGCAAAAACACGCTCTCCTTGTGCCTTCGGCCTGGTGGAAACAACAAAATGGTGGTTAAGTAATAGTAGTAGTAAGGGTTGTAGTAACAGTATTGGTACTATCAGTAGTAGTAGTGGTGTCGGTGGTGTACTGTGACACATGCTTCATGACGCTACATAAACTGTTCCAAGTTAAAACATCTTGTTGTCGACCACAAGCTCCTGCCCCATGAAAAAACAAACCAAGGAAGTGCCTTCCTTCTAGAAGCAATGTGGGAAACATCTGGGTAAACCTCAAACGGGGCTATTTATATCCCCTCCACCAAGAGTGGCACTTGTTGTGTACGTCAGAGTGTCTCTGTGAAGTTATCACCACGCCAGCTTCCAATGTGCCAGAGTGATGGTGGGGAGGTGGTGGTGGTGGTGCACAGTGTTGGGTATCGTTACTTTATAAACTAACGACGTTAGGTTATTGGACTACTGCCCCCTAAAACTAATCTCGTTAAGTTACAAGTTACTTTCTATAAAAAGTAACGTAATAGATTATTTTCCGTTATTTTCCGTTCCTGAACACAATTAAAATACTCTCTTTTCTCTTTGTTTTTAACGTATGCACAATTTAGTTGCATTGTATTACCAGTGCATTAGTCGCACTCCACGTTGCGCACATGGAAACCACCACCACCAACAACAATACTGACAACATGTCACCCACTATGAACTAGGTTGCTACAAAGTAGGCTATGCATCTCAGATGTACAGTAAGCCTACAGACAATATTATGTTGTACGCGGTACAACCAGTCCTCTCCACACTGCGCGATGACAACACAACCAGCTCTGCAGGTCAGGCTGCAGACCTGCAGGCTTCTCAATCTCTTCCCATCGTAACCCAGCCTATGAACAAGACAGTAGTATAAAACAAGGCACGGCGGCCAAACAATGAATTAAACATTACTCACCTAATAACGCAGCCAGAGTTTATAGCCGATTCCCAATCGCGTGTTAATCCAAAAGTTAATCCAAAGTGTACGGCGTCATTGTTTACAAGACTTTTAGCAAGTCGCGCCTACAGTAGCTGTGTCACTATGCAAGCAGCCAGCGGACTTCCTCTTCCTCTTCCTTTCAAAATAAAAGATTCATACTAGAGTATAACTAGACACTAGCTAGACAGTAGGTTTACTTTTATTTCTTAGGCGGACTTACAGGATGTGCAGACAGAAAATGTAAACTACGCACATCACTCACAGAAGGATGAAGCCACAACGTGCAGTCGGCTTATTTTACCCTAACAGAAGGAGGAATATAGGCTACAACACCGGGCAATCTCAAGAAAATGAATTGCGACGAACTATAGTAACGAGTTACTTTTTTGGAAATGTAACTAAGTAACTAACTACTAAATTGCAAAAATAACTCGTTAGGTTACTCCGTTACTAATAAAACTAATCTGATTAGGTAACGTCGTTATTGATAACGGCGTTATCCCCATCACTGGTGGTGAATTCCTCTCACATAAATGTAGCTTTCTTTTGATTTGAAATGCATGTGCATTTGTTATTTTTTTTGTACTGATGTGTCTTCCATCGAGCACAAATATAACTTGTTTATTCTCACCAAATATAATTGGCAAATACATCGATATCAGCGAATATAGGCCTTTAAAGGGGAATTCCACCCATTTTCAAAAAAATCCTGGGAGGGTACAAATGTGAACCAAATGGACCCTAGCGGGTCCATTTGGTTCACATTTGTACCACATTTGGATCCAAAATGGGGTCTGAAAGAAAAATCATTAACATGGTGAAATACTTCTTGACGATGTCATCAGATGTATTTCACCATGTTAATGATTTTTTCAGACCTGCATTTTTAGGAAATACAAAATTGCGGGAACTTTCTTATCATGTCCACACAACACCTCTACGATATATTAATGACATATTAAAATGTTGAAAACGGGAGGAGTTCCCCTTTAAGCCAGCTAATCAGTAATCAGTATCCATTCCAACCATTAGCTTTGAAACGAACAAAAACAAAAATCATTGTGGTAAAACGGCCATAGCATTTCCCTACTCACATGCTACATAAAGTAGTATGGTATGGTTACAAATTATGCCGATTATGAAAATTGCTCAACATTTGCAAGTTAGCATGCACCAGTTTCTTGTTTGTTTGTTTTTGGTGTTCCCACATGTGTTCCCACAGCATGTGATATGAACCAGGCGTTCATATCATATGCTTCTATATGATATGAACGCATAGTTGTTCAAACTTGGTTATTAATGGAAATTGCTTCCAGTAATAGCTTGTCTGATTTTGTCATCAATGCATAATGCTGTCATCAATGCACCCTGCTTTGTATAATTCCTCCTCTTCTTCAGTCTTCAGTTACACATTTGCATTTCCACTTTGTTTACAATGTCCACCATTGTTGATTTTCCAAACTGGCATGGAATGGAAACATGCCTGGTTTTATCTAGCACCAGTATTACAATGAGTCAAATAGGAAACAATAACCTTGACAAGGTTAAAAACGACTGATTTACAGTACTACTGTAAAATGAACAATATGTTTCTGTCAACACGGCCTGAAGTGTGAATCCACTTCATGGTTCCACCTACTCCGAAGAATGGCCTAACCTCTGCTCACTCTCAGTTCAGAGTTATTTCTGTACCCTCCCTCTTTGTTGTGTCTTTCAGCACTTGTGGTCATTAAAATGTCCAACAAATTTTGTAAGTTAAACCAGGCGTTGTGTGGTGGGGGTATGGGATAGGGATGTCATGGTATCCGGTATTACCGGTATGGGGCCACAAAACCGGTACTTTGCTTTCCCACCAAATGGACCCTTGCGGGTCCATTTGGTTTCATGTTTACAGGCTCAATCAGGCTCAATACCTACAATATGAGCTTTTAACATACTTTACAACAGGTGTTGGCACTAAGGTCTCACAGGCAAGTCAGGTTCTACTTGCCCAAAGCTCATGGTCACTGGTCACGAACAGTTTCCTTTTTTCTAATATTATATATAGTCTTTAAACTCTACCAGGGGTTCTCTACATGTGTCGCATCATTCAGAACAGACCAGGGCTTGCCCGGGGCATGCCCGTGGGCAGAGGTTTTTGTGCTCTGGACAACCTGCCATCCGACCAACTTGACAGGCCCACTCCAATGTGGTGGTAGCGTAGAACCAACTTGTGTGTTTCACACACAAGTTGGTTATACACACACACACACACACACACACACACACACACACACACACACACACACACACACACACACACACACACACACACACACACACAGTGGAAACAAACTAGTTCATGTACTCTCGGGAGGACAGTGGCACTGTTGTAACAATTGTACGGAATTAGATGTGTTCTGGTGCAGGAACGTGCACACATGGACGTCAAATATAGAGCATAGAGCTGAGTTTATTACGCCGCAGACAAATCCAACTCAGGTCATGACAAATCATGACGACAAACTTAATCCTGTAATATCTAATTGGCAAGAAGTACAAACACCTTTTGTTTTGTTTTTCTTCTTACAAATTATTTGATTGTCCCAAAACATCATGTGTGTCATGAATTGTCACGACCCGAGTTAGCTTTGTCCGTGGTGTAATCATCTTCATATAGATCATTTTCGAAAAGTCTATGAATAAATGGATCACAGGCGACGTCATGAAAGGTGGCGGGACTGCTCAGCTCTCTATCTGTTAAACATGAAATGCCGTTTCCAGATTTACAAATGTAGCATTTACTTTGTAGCCTGACCTCAGTCTGAATTGTCATTTCGTTTCACTTCATTATTCAGACTGAAGTCCCTCTCTACCACAGTAGTTTCTAGAATGGGCGTGATCAAAGCAGCAGTTTTAACGGTGATTGGTTCATACCAACCCATGAGCATATTGGGAAAGCAGACGACGTTGTGAATGAAGTGATTGACAGGGCTGTTGGCCAATCACGTGCAGGGATTGGATTTCCAACCGGCACAAACAGCCCCAAAGGCAGGGAAGCCAGTCCTTGAATCACAGGGAAAAAAGAAGCTAGTATTTTTTTTAGGTGCTGATTCAGGGTTGAGCCAGGCTATTTACTTTGGTGAAAGAAATGGGAAAAATGACCCTCCTTTCCATGCCATACTGGACTAGTCTGGAAACCATTAACCCAAACTACCTCAAGAAAAACAAAGCGAAATAAATGAAAAATCCCTGGGCAGTTCAGGTCTGGCACTCCTCAATTTGAATTATAATCCTATTTCGCTCAGCCTAAAATTGTGAGGGACCAATCAGAGCACACTATTCAAAATTAGGTACTGTGACTTTGGAATCTGTTTGGAACTGCCTCTTGGAAATAAACCCTCAACACAGAAGTTCCAGACTAATATCTACACAGTGATATATAGCTAATACTGCTAGGCAGCATTCAGGAGAATTCTGCATTCTGAATCACCTGAACTCAAAGGCAGCATTTTGCATAGAACACATTTGTTTAGAAATCAATGTTATTACACCACATCTCCACTAGTATAGCAAAACAGTTTTGCGTCGTATTGCATGACGGTGCGTCGAGAGCTTGTAGATCAGCTATTTTCAATATTTTTTTGTCCAATAGTGCCCCTCTTGTGGCGTTTCGGCCCCCTGCCCCTCTACCGCTCTCTGCACGCCCCTGATTCTAGTGCAGCTCATGTAGGTCATTATAAATAGTCGTACCGGAGAAGTTGAGGTGAGGTTCTTCTGTCTCCTGGCCCACTTTAACGGTGCTGGTGGTTGTGCTCAAGGAAAAACAAAAAAGGTGCCATGCGTAAACACGGCTGGTCCGACATATGGGAGACCGTAGATGACCCCAACCCGCTGAGCCGACCGTGTTAGTGTCAGTCTAGTTTCATTCGACCGAATATGACCTGAGAAGTTTTAGCTCACAGAATCTACAGTTGATTTAGTCGACATTTACTTTTGGCAGGATTTGGTGGCATCATGCTGAAAATAGGCTCCGTTCTACAATGAGGTCACAATGCATCGCAAGGTTGTCGATATTGTATGTGACCAAGTGTGAGAATTAAGGATGGGGAAGAAAACAATATTTCAATATATCACGATTCTCACTGCCATGATATTTGTGTCAAATTGGTATTTGTGTCTGGTTCAAGTGCATTTTTTGATATTTGTGTATTTGCTAATTTTCTCATGTCAGAAAGACTGACTGGCGTTATCTGGCTGCATTTAATAATTTACGTCTAACCTAAGGTTTCTGAAAAAACTTCAAATATTTATATAACAGCACCAAAACAATTGAATGTTTCAATACTGTACATACTGTACAGAATACAAAAATGGATTCACAGCCTAACCTTTTTATGGTCTATATTGTATAGAATTGATTTGAAATGATCTAGTTGATTGAACTTTTCATGGTCCATAGTGTTAAGAATTGGTTTAAAATGTGCTATTATAATCAAAGCAAAGTAATGTATGCAAATCGCAATATATCAATATATTGAATTGCATCGCAAGATAATGAAGAATCGATTTTGCAACCTAAATACTGATATCGTATCGTGACTTAAGCGAAACGTCCCACCCCTAGTAAGAATGACTTATACTGGATCGCCTATCTATCCACTAGTCCTTTGCAAACATTTTCGTCTAGTTTGTATTTGTTGTTCAAGTTGTCAATATGCTGTATTTAGTTTTAGTTTTAGTACCTGTAGCTTATAGTTTACATGTAGTTTCCAATTAAGTAGTAGTCAACGGACATTTTTGTGGAATATGGAGTTTATTGCAGATGGGGTGTGGAACAATATTGATTGGAGCGAAAGCTCTATAGCTAATGTTGGGAACTCCTACCAGTTTTTCCCACAGCCTCTCTCACACAAGGGTGGAGGTGAGTGACTCAGCGCTGTCACTTCCTCTTAAGTCAAGTGTGTTGAAATTGATTGTTCTGAGATTAGTGACAATAACAATATTCTTTCCTACTGTGGGTCGCACTTTCTTGAACGTTAGCTAGCATTAGCTTTAGCTATTGAAAGCATTGCCATAGCTATTGAAAAATAATCAGTTCTCAGTTCAAAATTGGACGAAGGTTTTCAATATATGCTGACATTTACGTGTGTGTGTGTGTGTGTGTGTGTGTGTGTGTGTGTGTGTGTGTGTGTGTGTGTGTGTGTGTGGTGTGTGTGTGTGTGTGTGTGTGTGTGTGTGTGTGTGTGTGTGTGTGTGTGTGTGTGTGTGTGTGTGTGTGTGTGTGTGTGTGTGTGTAATCCGGCCACCAATCTACCAGACTAAGAAGAAACGGCTAATATTAGCATTTACATCACAATGTTTATCTTTCTTTACCTTTATAAAAGTCTAAACTTTGATGGTGCTATGTGAAAGTGTTCCATGCCGTCCCCATCCCCTATCTACGGCGATCGCCTGATGACAAATACGGACGGACGTCACATCCGGAGGTGGGCGGAAATGGCGTGTTTTGTAAGCTCACAGTGTGGATCTCTTTGCCACCGGCCCGACCACGTTGTGGGTGGAAGTGGTAGCGCTCAGAGTGTTAATTAGAAGAGCAGTTGTTATTCATCCTCATGGTTTAACACCTGCCGTTAACTGGGTTGAACTCTGGGGTTGTGAGGTTGAGGTGCTGATTATCATCAGTGTGTGTGTGTGTGTGTGTGTGTGTGTGTGTGTGTGTGTGTGTGTGTGTGTGTGTGTGTGTGTGTGTGTGTGTGTGTGTGTGTGTGTGCACATGTTCACGGTAGTAGTCCTGTGTTGTCACGTGTGGCGAGCTTGTAGATCAGCTATTCTTAGCACAAAACACAAAGTGTAAAATGACTGGACCTCTAGTCTACTAGCCCCTTCCTAACATTCTTTTGTCCAGTTTTCATTTGCTGAGGAAATGCCAGTATATTTACCCTCAGTTTTAGTCATTGTACATTTCCTTTCATTTAGATTCCATATAGTTTTTGTCACCGAAAACAACACTGGGAGAGATCAAATCAGAAAAGGCTGAAAGCTAGGCATCATAAGCTGGACACATGTCTGAGATCCAAGTGCTATGGGCTGAGATGTAGTCTGAAGACTAAGATAGGGAGTGAGTCTGCGGTTGCGATTGCAATGTTAAGTGTATTCCATAGTTTTGGAGCCAGGAGGGAGAAGAGTTTGGGGCTGTGCGGCGCGTTGACCATGCATTTTTAGCAGGGTGGTACTGCCAGCTTCACTGTGTCTGCTGATCAGAGCGCACAGGAGGGCTTGTAGGGTGCTATGAGACTAGCTATGGTGGTGACATGCCTTTGTTTGCTTTGAATGCAAGCGTGAGAGGTTTGAACTCTGTTGCATGCCGCGACCTGGAGCCAGTGGAGGAAACGGAGAAGGGGAGTGACGTGAGAATTTTGGCTGGTTAAAGTCCAAGCGGCCTGCAGCATTTTGGATCAATTGGCTTAAGTGCGCATGTTGGAAGATCAGTAAGGAGGAAGTCACAGTAGCCCAGTTTGTATATGACTACTAGTCATATAAGTGCCACCCAGGGTGGCATTTTTTCCCAATCCGCAAGTGTGACGTGACAAGAGAGAAAAACGCCCACAGTGTGGATATAATAAAGTAGAAATACTGTGCTACTGTATGCACTCATGTTGCGTTCAAGGCCATTATTGCTGACTTGTTGCATATAAAATACATTAAACAGTACCAGTAGCATGATTAGCACAGAGATAAGTGAACATATAGTTATAGTTATTGGTCGTTGCTCAAATATTTGTCCACATTTTTGGTGACCTACCACATGGGTGGTATTCAATAGACCTTGCAGTAAGCCCCACCCTCTCTCAAGTGACACTTTCCAGCCAAGCTCATTCACTCCAATGTAAATATAATGGACATGCTGGTTCATTTTCTGAACCAGACCTTCAAAATCCCACTCCGTCAACAAGGTGCTGCTGTATGCAGTGGAAAAATGTGACATTTATTAAAAAAGAAAAAAAAAAGTTGTATTACCTAGTAGGAAAACTATTGCTGGGGAGGTTTCACATGTTATGCTTAGCTGTGATTGGACCATAGCAGTGTGAGGAGGGGCTTACTGCAAGGTCTATTCACCAGTAGAGGATATTCACCAGGAGAGGTCAATGGGTCCAATATGGCCATAATACAATTAACTGAATTTACTCCTAATCATTATTTCCTGTCATTGTCCTACTGTTCACAGCATGTGGCTGTTACTGTACACATAGCAGGCCCAGCCATCTGTCACCTCAGCCCAGAAGTATGTGACCTAGTTCTGCTCTCCGTTTAATGACACTGCGTGACGTTCCACGGGTCCACTTTGACTTGACATTAAGATGTCTGGACGGGTGTAGATTATTCTCTTCTGCCTGCCTCCATCCTCATACAGAACCTCTGTGTTGTTGTCCAGGCTAGTTAAAGACTTGAAGTTGAAGTGCAGTGACAAGCCTGACCAGCTCTGTGACTCATCATTTTCATGCCGTTTAAGACAGGGACGGAATTAACCCCCATGACAGCCCCAGGGCAGGTCATTTTCGGGGGGTGCCCTCATAACCAGTGTTGCCAACTGCCAAAATCCGAAATGCACTAGTGGCACTTCCAAAATGCACTAGAATGCGCTAGAGCAGTGGTTTTCAATCATTGCCATACCAGGGTCCACGCTTTATTCTGCATTTTAGCCACAGACCACCACTTGATGTTGAGTTAGTCTCTCAGACTAATTTAGGAGAAATAACTGGCAATAATAACTGGCAAAAACTCTTCTACATTTTCTAAATATGTAGATTCTTGAAAATTACAGTACGTAATTCAGATGTTTAAATATATTTTAACTCTTGAGAGCGTAAACTCTCAAGAGTTTTATCTCTGGCGCTTGTCAACCAATTTCACCCCAACTAAAAGAAAAAAGAAAAAAAAAGTTTTTCACTAATTTTGGCACTAGGAGTGTCTGGAAAAAAACTAAATATAGCAACAAATGCGCCAAGTTGGCATCACTGCCCATAGCTTGCGTACACACAACTAGTGTTTTTCTGTGTTTTCGTGATGTCCATGATTTTGACCTAAACAAAACAAACAAACAAATAAATCGGCTAATGAAGGTACAGTGTACAGTGCAGTACAGTACAGTACAGTATAACAGTCTAGACACAACACGAAACGAAACAAACACATGGTTATTTCACTGTTTGAATAGTATGTCATCTGAGCACATGCATGGACATTAGGCACAAAGATCAACATCACAGGGACAATGAGCAGTCGTTGACTCGGACTGGTGGGGAAATGCCTTTTAATGATTCACTGAATGGGCTGAAACAGGGACAGGAAACTTGTCACAATCACCAGAGGCTTTCTACACTTCCTGTGTTCCTCCCATACACATAATTATTTAGCTGTTTGCTACTGTGTATAACTGTACTTTTCCCACTTCTCCATCTTATTCATGGAAATGTAAAATAAGGTCAAACCAGCCTATCCATCCTACCCTCGGGGTGTCTTACTATCACCCGTTTAGATGTGAGGTTGACTGACGATTCTACAAAATGTCTTCTCAATACTAACAGTTTTCTCATCATGTCATGTCTTTATTGAAAGGATAAGCCCCTTGAGACGTCGCGTCTCATTTTCGAGGGGGTCCTTGACATAGAACAGTACAGACAATACATACAGCTTACAACATACAACAATAGAAACATTTAAACAGACAATACAAATCAAACAATGCTCTCCCAAAAAGCCACTCCCACCCCACCAAAACAGCCTATCAATTTGCAGAAAGGTACATATGACACTCAATCATAGCACTTCACATCATACTGTTTAACAAAGAATAAGCAGATGATCGGATGAATAAACAGCTGATCAGATAGAACTACACATGGAAACTAGAACTAAAAACATGAGCATGGTGTTGAAAGGTGAGAGAATACCTCTTCTTTGAAGACATCAAGTGATGTGATTGATCTAAGAGAGCTAGGAAGGTCATTCCTATCCAATTCTGAAAAATCTAGGGTTCTGTCAGTTGTTCTGAATTGTTTTCATGTCAAGTACCCTACAAAATTATATGTAACTGCGTGGCTGTAGACCCCTGTCTCAAAATATGTTGTTTCAGGAACTGCCAGAAGTAGAGATTTGGATTAAGCTTGTAGATCTGCTATTTTTATGACATACATGCAATGTGGCACTTTGGAGTGAGTGTGGAAATATTGTGGCACCAGGGGAATGTTTTCTCATGTTATTTTAACAGCAATATAACACTAGATCTAGCAGGAAAAGAGAGAACAGCAAACCCACTATTAGAGGACTAAGTTTTTGGGCTTATGAACAGTCACAATGTGGGACACCTGAAAAATCTTGGAAATGAGTGACTGTCCCATGCACAGAGGGACATCTGGTCACCCTACTTCTAGCAGATGGTGACACAGTGGCACCGGACCAAGTTTGCAAATGATATATGCAGATTCTAGTGTTATAGTGATTTTGGTCACACTTGACCAAAATTTGTCTAAACGATTGGTGCTAGACACACACTCTGCCTTAGGTTACCTTGTGACAGAAGGCTTTTCTCTTTGCATATGAGTAAAATGCTGGGAATGTGGCTGGATTTTGGCCCCTGTGACTTTTTGTATAGCAGAAACCCTTCAACAGTGATGATAGGTCTGTGGTCCATTAGGAGTTACCACACCTAAAGCACAAGTTAACAGAGCCATAAAGTGTAGACAGAGATGTGACATTCCTGGGTCAGAAACTGAGCGCTTTATCGCTGTTCATGAAGTCTGCATAGGGACAAACTGGAGTAGGAAATACATTGTTTTCAACCCCCAGATACCACCTGACCGTCAGAGCAAATAAGAGCTATTTTAGGAATGGGTGCTACGTGGCAACAAAGTATTGTACAGTAACTACTGCGATGCTGCCTAAGTCTTAAATAAAGGTATCTGGAAGGTCTGAATCCAAAGTATTTGTGCCTACTTCCTTCCTCTCCAGCCCTATTTGTTGTGCCCACCTTCAATAGTAGTCTACAATAGAAGAGCCGCCACTGGGCTGGCCCCATGAAGTGAATGGAGTTGTCGCAACTCTGACTTACTCTGTGGCTCTGCAGCACTCTAACCCTCCACCCACAGTACAGCATTCATCAGCCCAGTCACACTGTGACAGAAGGCAGGAAGGAAGTGCTCTCTCTCTCTCTCTCTCTCTCTTTCTCACACGTACACATACGTACATGCGCACGCACACGCTAAGAGAGGTCCTTTTAAGGAATAGGGCCTGCTTTTTTGCCAAGTACATTACTCTGGTCATTGTGGTCAATATTCACAAATATACTAATATGTGAACACAGATGCTCACTCGCACACATGCACATACACATGCATATACAGTACATTATGACTAACCAGTGAAAGTGGGCTGTCATTTTATCGTTTAACCATGTTTGCAAAAACAGTAGATGTGTGTAAAACGTCACCAGCTTGTACTGTACTGATATTTTTTATTTTTTACAAAAAAAGTTGAAATTGTAATTTGTGAATTCAACTTTTATGTAATGTAAGTCGCTCTATGAGTCTCTATGAGTGTCATTTTTCATGTTTGTTGACATGAAAAGGTATGGGAGCCCACTGACGTGGTTTCTTTGCACACTGCAGATGTTTCTTGAATTGAATGACATTGACTTCTCTCTCTCTCTCTCAGGCGGAGGCCAGGCTGGCAGCAAAGAGAGCGGCGAGGGCAGAGGCCAGAGAGATCCGCATGAAGGAACTGGAGAGACAACAGAAAGAGGTAACACTTAAAGGCTTCTACGAAAACCTAGATGTACCTACATCAACTGTCACCGCTGAACGTTTTGATGAAGCACAGTATACATATAAAAGAGTGGACATTGAGGCTTGTGCGGTTGTCCGGGTCGAGTAATAAATCTTTCCAAAAAAGTGCCTTAAAATTGTACTTGTGACACTTGATTTCACTTTTTCTGGTACCGACATCATTATCTGCCACTGTCGTGTGGCTTTACTGATCATCGCCTTCTTTTTATACATTCTCGTTTCCCATTGATTGCGTAGCGCACGCTAGTTAAGCGATCGGTGCGCAGTGATGTGCAGCGTGTGGTGCGCGGTGTGAGTCAGGGCAGTCCGATTGGCTGGTTTAGGTGACCATGGCTGGTTTAGTCACCATTACGTTGTCATATTAGCTCGCTCTGCATGACTATGCCATGGGCTACTTGTACGCAACACGCAAGTATGCACTCTTGTGTACTACTAACCTAGTAATTAATTCCCAACGCTGGAGTCAGATATTGTTTTGTTGTTTCATATCCATTTGAAAGTTTGGCAGAACAAAATATCACCACTTTTCCATGAGGAAAAGCTGGACTGGTTGGCGTTTGGGAAGCACAAATTGATCGATCACCTCACCTATTTTTATGTGGCCCCTGTGTTTGTGCTTCCTAATGGATGTTTTCAGCACTGCTCTCATTCCAGGCCCTTCGGCCGTGAGAATGACATCTGTGTAGTGTTGTGAAAAAGTGCAGATATTTGACTAAATACACATTTTCTGCTAAAACATTCAAATGGATATGAAACTAGTCCCCGAAACTAGGTTAGGAATTCATTATTGGGTGAGTGCACAGTGCACACGCAGTGCTATACGAGTTTAAATGCAAACATGTTTGGTCTGCTAACCGTGCGCGTACATAGGACCGTTCTGTATGTAACATAGCATTGTGCAGAGCATCATCTTATAGTAACATACAGTCCATATCGTGAGCGTATGTTTACAATTAACAATTTAGGCGTTTAGCTAATGGCGACGCTCTTCGCCAGAGGAACTTACGTACAAGAAGAGATCAACTTCGAGGGAATGTCATGAATCAACAAACGGTAATGACCTGGCTATCGCCCTTGTCCGCATAACTGTCAGTAGTCCTTTGGGTGCTGTGTTGGTCAATCTCTCTATACTCAGGCCTGATCTACAAGCTTGTAGTTCAACTACTTTAACAAGACAGTCCGGTACATGCAATGTGACTCCTTTGGAGTGTTGGAAATATTGTGCCACTAGTGAAATACTCAGGTTATTTTAACAGACTTATAAACACATCTATAGCAGGAAAAGATGTAACAGAAAGCCAAATATTGTGGCATTTGAACACTGAACTCTGTCAGTCACAATGTGGAACGGGGGCTCGGTTTGCGGGACACCTGAAAGGTCGTGGAAATTAAGGACTGTCCCTAGTCCCGCCAAAGCAAGTCAATTATTTTCCGTAACCCTGTGGCTTACAAGCTGACATGAATTTCAGAGCCCAAGAATACTATTTAATTTCACTGAAATCTTCTGCACGTTCCAGAATTGTTCGATATTTTGCTTTTCCGGGTTGACCTAATTTGTATTAGTGCACATAATGCAATGCAACTGGGTGTTTTTTCTTGTGGATCACAGTGTGTTGGCTCATAAGAGCGAAGGTATATTCCTGTCCACATTACTTCACGTTCTTCTGAGCTCAGAAGGCTTTGATCTCCATCCAGAGCCAGTTACGGGTCACTGGGTGGCATTTCAGGTGGAACTGCAGGTGTTCAGCCGAATGATGCAGCTATTATTTCTGGAAAAACAACACCGTGGCAGTGGTTCCCTAAGTGAGGTTCCGGGGACCCCCCAGGGAACCACAGCTAAAGGATAGTTTGAAACCAAAGGGGTCTGTAACTCTGAGAGTGATACAAACTCGGTGAGAGTGTACACATGGAACCACATGAACTGGCGAGGGCACATTTGCTTCCATTTGTCCCGTGGTGGGAGTTCTGCTCTGGTTTTGATGAATATTAAAGGGAAATTCCACCCATTTTCAACATTCTAATATGTCTAATATGTCATAAGTATACCTTAGAGGTGCTGGGTGGACATGATGAAAACGTTTCCCCATTCTGTGTTTCCTAGAAATGGAGGTCTGGAGAAAATCATTAACATGGTGATGACATCATCAAGATGTACAGTATTTCACCGTGTTAATGGATTTCTTTAGATTTTTTAGATTATTTTTCTTTTTCTGAGAGACGCTCTCAGAAGAAATGTGGAAAATGGGTGGAATTCACCTTTAAGTAGTTCTGGAAATTTAGTGGAGGTCACTGGGGGCATGCAGTAAAAGTAAATGCATCCACAAAAATACAAAGAAAAGGGTAATTTGTATTGTTTAATTATTTCTAAAAGCACATTGACATAGTTCCACGAACAAAGGATGTGCTAATATTTTAGAAATGGGTCAACATTAATACAAATGCCGTTACCTTTTTGGATTCTTTTGCTTTTACTGCATGGCCCCCCAGTGACCTCCACAAAATGAACAATTCATATTTCACCAAAACGAGAGTAGAACTCCCACCACAGGACTATGGACATCAATAGACCCTTTAGGTAAGACCCGCCCTCTCCCCAGTGTCCACCCAAGGCTAGTACACAAGGCTAGGGCTCATTCATTCCAATGTAAATATCATGGACTTTACACAATAAATACTGGTTCATTTTTGGAACCAGACCTTCAAAATCTCTTCCAAATCCATCAACAAGGCATGCTCTATGCAGTGGAAAAATGTGTGTGTGGCATTTATTTTTAAAACAATGTTTTATCATATAGGAAAGCTATTGGTGGAGAGGTTTGTCTATCACATGTTATGCTTAGCTGTGATTGGACCATAGCAGTTTGGGGAAGGGCTTACTGAACAGTCTATTAATGCAGTTGACACCACTAAATTAGTGATTCGTATGAGTTAAGTTAAGTATCATACAACTTAACGTAACTTAACTCATACAGCTAATATTCATGTCAAATTATGGGGTGGGGGGACTAGTGTGAATTTGGAGGACTGTAGAACTACAGAACTGACAGTGGGTATAATGACTGTCATGGCATCAATGTAGTCTCTAACACACGGCAGCTGCTGCAAGGCAAGCACTGACACTTCCATCAACACTGTATTGTTCTTATCTATCCTACAGTATGTTGAAACAGGTGGTGAGTGTGAAAGTCTGTGTGTGTCTCTGCCTGTGTGTGTGTGTGTGTGTGCGCGTGTGTGTGTGTGTGCGTGTGTGCGTGTGCGCGCACTCCACACACACCCTGCCGACCAGCGTGGGGTTTAACACGCCTGGACATGGTCTGTTGTTGTTGTAGTTGTTGTTGTTGTGTCCAGACTCCAGAGACATCTCTATTCTTGTCGTCTTAATCCTGAAACATGGAAACAAACACCTTCTGATTCCAAACTAACCAACCTACTGTGTGATGTTATACCAGTGGTTTTCAACCATTTTGGTACCAGAATATCTATTCAGAATTTGAGCCATGCACCACCATGTGAGGATATTTTAGCCACACAGAAGCCAAAAGATTTATGAATAAAGATTTATGAAACCAAATGAACCCTTGCGGGTCCATTTAGTTTCATATTTATGCTCTCAGAGTTACTGGTTAACCAACTTTCCATCATTTAGCTGGGGGACCACCTGGAACCCTCTCAAGGACCACTGGCTGAAAATCACTGTGTTACTATCGAGTGGCTCCAAAACATCTACATTTATCCTTCATGTACCTAATGTGGTCTCTGGTGCAACTGTAGAATCCATTGATAATCCCCAACATAAGATCCTATAATGTGCGGATGTATTTTTAGACAGAATGTTAACTACCCTATTGGCCATATTATCCAATTGTTATTTTCATATAGAAAGATTCTAAAATAAGGGGTTGTATTTATTAGGCTATGCTATTTGACATTCAGTGTTGATTTTTCTGCAAATGAGTCGTGGAAAAAAGGGGAGTCGCCTTATAACCGTACCGGTGTTTTTTTTATTATATATATTATATTTGGGACAATACGGGGTGTAGCAATATATTTTAACAGTGATTCGATACGTATCATGGCACATGGTTGACTGTGCGATGCATGGGTCATTCTGGTGATACGATCCATTAGACCAGGGGTTTTCAACAGGTGGTCCGGGGACCACCAGTGGTCCTTGAAAAGGTTCCAGGTGGTCCCCAGGCTACATGATGGAAAGTTGGTTAACCAGATGTAACTCTTGAGAATGTAAAAATAAAACCAAATGGACCCTTGCGGGTCCATTTGGTTTCATTTTCACACTCTCAAGAGTTAAAATATTCATCATCTGAATGAGCACCACTTAATTAAGACGTTTACACTGTTTTGTTGGCAAAATCCAGCCTGGAATTGTGGACAAAACCAAACTTTGATGTGAAAATGTAATCAAATGGTGGTCCGTGGCTCAAATGCTGAATGAATGGTGGTCCCTGGAGTCAAAAAGGTTGAAAACCCCTGGGTTACACCACTAGGGTATATATAATTATTAGGCCCTCCAGAAAAACGCGATTATGCGATTGCAGAATCCATTGCATAATCAAGCAAAAGGCACGCATTATGCGGCCATCAATTTATTTCTAAAAGGGCGCACAATTCCCGCATATTATACGTATTTTGCATATGTCCGCGCAAAATATGCGCATTATGTGGGTATCGCATGATTTCACAATCCCTGCATATTTTCTCATAAAGTTCATAAAGTTATAACCTCACAACTTTTGCAAATTCCTGCATTTTCACCACATAATTGTACTTAAAAACCCTGCATATTCCATCGCATAATAATCAAGGATTTTTGCCCGCAACAATCACGATTTTAGCCCACATAATCAAGGATATTTCCCTGTGTTTTGCTGGAGGGTCTAAATTATATAGTGGTGTACTAGTCAAAATAGATGCGGTAGATGGCATCGTGAAGTTGGAAGTTATTGTAGCCTAGTGTGTACCTGCAGATTAAGTGAGAATTTCATCTCACTTTAAGATTTATCAGGATTATCTCCTGTTCTGTGGCACAATTACTTTACAAGTAATCAAAACAAGGATATATACACACACACACACACACACAAACACACACACACACACACACACACACACACACACACACACACACACACACACACACACACACACACACACACACACACACACACACACACACACACACACACGGAGAGAGAAAGAGTCATACTTAGTGGATTACTGGACGGTCAGTGCTAATCTGAGTCTGGTCAGGAGTTATGAGTGTGTGTGTGTGTGTGTCTGTGTGCGCGCACACGAAAACCAAAGCAGCTTAGCAAGGCAGCTTTCTCTGGTCAGCTCCATGTCACAGACCAATGGGAGATCTTCGCTTCTCAACACCAAGCTGAAACGTTGCGTCGATAATATTAACACGTGGATACTTGCAGTCTGGACCCTGAGACGGTATTACGTCTGGACTTTACACAAACGGGAAAGGGATCTAAAACGCACTATAATTGGCAGTTTCATCACAAGCCTGCGCTCATGTCCGCCGTAGATCGGAGATTGAGAGTCACGGTTCACTCCAGACCACGACGCAACGCGTGCCGTAAGAATGTCGAGGTCGTAACAGCCAGAGACCGCGACCTCGTCGTGGCTGAGGCCAACACAGCCTACAGGGCCACGGTCGGTGCGGATGTTGCGTACACGTGTGTCAGAGCAGCCTTCAACAGGTGGTGCCCAACACGAAACCCTCTTCTAAGAAAACGGGACGTGCCGGTGAGTTGTAAGCTTAAGTTGTCACAAAGTGACATCCAGGGACCCCCGAAAGGGGTCCTTGGGGTTCCCAGCTAAATGATGGTTTGGAACCAAATGGTTCCAAACTGTAGCTCCGTAGCTCTGTGTGTGTACAAATAGAATGTCCCTGATGGGTCCATTTAAATTGACTATGATTTTATAATGTAAATTAAAGGCATATAGTCATTCCACGGAAACGGTATCATTTGGCCTTTTTTTTTTCCGAAATTTTGACCGAAAGGTTTCACTTTTCTGAATAGCCCACAATATTAAGGACATCTTCAGCTGTAAGAAAAACATAATTTCCCATCTCAGGCATTCAATTTATTTTTTTATATATCTTTTAACATGTTAATTGATAACGGAGTTGAGCCAATTAAGTTCATAACGGAGTTGTGATTTTTGTACTAAAGATAGTCACTACTCTAACTGAGTTGAGTAAGAAGAGAAGACTTGGCATGCCTGAGGTTACAGAATCAGATATATTGTTGGAATAACAAACAGAATCTTTATAACGAATTGTTTTATATCATTATTTCATGTAACGGAGTTGAGCTGTTATGATTTACGACCACATGTGAGAGTACAAAATGCCTCTAAAACGGTGTAAAATGAGGTTTTAAATTGCCACTTTCTGTAGCATGATGGTCAGAAGAGTTGTAGAATACTACTTCCTATTGTTGATGTCACTAAAGGGCCAGTTAATTGTTGTTATAGAGGGAAGAATGACTTGTGTAACTGAGTTGAGTGCAACTGAGGGACACAGCTATATAAAGTCATTTAAATGATTAATCATCTATTTATTCAAAAACTAAACATGTCCAGCAATAAAGTACAGATAGATAGATATGCTCATGTCATAATTTTTGGATTTTTGTTGATGTTTAATAGTCATATGTCAAGTCCACTTTCATCGATGGCCACTGGGGACATGGAAAAATGGACAAAATAGGGGGTGTCTACTGAAAGAAAACAAGATAATTTCTGATATGAAGCTAAAATCCATGTAATGTTTACGCAATATTAAAGGGAACATTTCAATTGATTAAAAAATCTTTTAAAAATATTTTTCAGTGACTCCATCAATAAAATACAGCTAAAACGGTCAGAGGGACTGCAAATGATACCGTTTCCGTGGAATGACCCATATAGTATGTCTCCGGGGCACCCAATTTAATTTTTTTATTTTTATTATTTTATTATTATTCATTTTTAAGTCATTTTATCTCTACACCCAATTTAGGGGACAGACTAATTCAGGCAGAAAAATATATGAAAATCAGTACTAGATCTATAAACAATCTTCTCTGAATGGAGATTCTTCAATATTTGCTTTCCGGCTAATGAGTGTCAATTTGGGGGTCCTTAGCATGAATAATTTTGGGAGCCACTGGCCTACGTTGTTATTAGGGCAATTTTGTGAATATCTGTTGAGGCTGACAGATGAATATGGGCGATTGTTTGTGTACCAAATAGTTGACCAGACCTAGGACCTTGGACAATATGCATTCTGACTTTGGAACTGCTTTAGAACTCCTGGTGTTTGTGTTTGGGATGCAAAAGTGAGCAAGGAAACAATATGTTGTTTAGCATCCCAATCTGTCTGCAGGTGAAAATTAGATTTGTAATGTGGTAGACATACTGTACATTCCACTACATATATGATATGACGGGTACTCAGTACAGCAGTGGTTTTCAACCTTTTTCATACCATGGCCCACTATTTATTCAGCATTTGAGCCACAGACCACCATTTCATGACATTTTAGCCCCACAGACCAAAACTAAAGATTTCTCTTGCTTTTGTCCACAATTCCAGACTGGATTTGGGAAACAAAACAGTCAGAAATACAGATCAAAAAATTCCATTAAGTCATCTACATTCTCTAGTTGTGTAGACGTGGGCTACTTCAGATGATGAATATTTAACTCTTGAGAGTGTAAACATGAACAGGTTTCATTTAGCCTGGGGACCTGGAATCCTCTCAAGGACCACTGATGGTCTCCGGACCAACTGTTAAAAACCACTGGCCTACATGTTTCCATTGTTATTAGGGCAATTTGAACATCTTTTGAGTCTGAGAGATGACTATGGCTTATCATTTGCGTACCCAATAGTCGACTAGACTAGACAATATGGCAGCCAAATACTTAATTGTGTTCTGACTCTTGAACTGCTTCAGAACTCCTGGTGTTTAAGTGCGTTGGATGCAAAAGTGAGCAAAGAAACGATGTCTTGTTTGTTTTATCATACCAAGCTGTCTCCATTCTCCACTACATAGAATTTGACAGCTATTCAGTAATACTTCCCCATTTATAAACGGTATACTGTACACCTAATACATGTTTTACAGCCTTACACTTTAATTTAACAGTCTGCTGACCGATTTTAGTGCTTGCAGCGGATACTCCTCAGGGCTTGACACTAACACTTGCCCGCTTGCCCGGGGCAAGTAAAAAAGATGGTGGGGCAAGTGAAGACTGCTACCTGGTTGCCCGATCGGGCAAGTGTGCAACTTAGTGCACTATAACACAACACAAGATAAATTTGTCTTGAAGGCAGTCATTGCACTCTGCCTCTGTGTCTTTCCCTGCTTTCTAGCTATCTCTACCTATCTCTCTCCCAGGTTCATTTGGTTCCAACCTATCATTTTGCTGGGGTCAGGGACCACTGGGTCTGTGACCACTGTGGGCTAATTAAGATGAAGAATTTTAACTCTTGAGAGTGTAAAAATGAAACCAAATGGACCCGCAAGGGTCCATTTGGTTTCATTTTTACGTTCTCAAGAGTTACATCTGGTTAACCAACTTAGCTGGGGACCACCTGGAACCCTCTCAGGGACCACTGGTGGTCCCCGGACCACCTGTTGAAAACCCCTGGTTTAAAGTACCCAAGTAGGAAGTAAACTTAAATGCAAAATTTACTACATATTTTTGGGGAGCAAGTGACCATGACCTGAGGGCAAGTAGAACCTGACTTGCACTTGCCCGATGGGCAAGTGCCTCGGAGACCTTAGTGTCAACCCCTGCTAAGTGAAAATGAGGGCGGACTAGACCGCCATTGGCGACTAATGTAGAACTCCAACGTTCTGCTGCCATAAGCGATTCTTAATGCAGGACCGTGACCCTTTTCACCTCAATAAGAGGACTGGATGACGACCAGGGAATTTACGTGGAGTCTAAAGTCTAGAACAGCAATAATAGCTGAGATAATCAAAGCGACTGTGTGTATGTGTGTGTGCATGTGCAGTGTGTGCGTGCACAGGTCAGGACAGGTCAGAGGTTTTGCCAGACATTTCAAATAGACTTGTAGATCGGCTATTTTCAGCAATGCAGCCGACTGTAAAATGACTTGTCCACCATAGTCAGAAAGATAGTTATGGAAGTGCTGTAATGCATTCGCAGACTGAATGTTCTTCTAAACTGAACATTCAAAGTTATCTTGCTACTGAAAGTGAGGTCACGGTCAAAATGAGTCATAGTTGCTGTTCTTAAACGTATCTGCTACGTTTTCAGGATGTGAAGACATGCTCTTGCATGCGATAGCAACGTCCAAAACACAAGCCTTTTCAGAGGTCGTTTAGTGCGTTCTTAACCTTTACCACAACACAGCACAGCAGCCCACACTTCAGAACACAACAGAAGACAATAGAAGGTCTAACATAGCAGTCAGCATCATCGGAATACTATCTGCTATCACCTTCCAAGTTTGCAACATGATGTATTCCTCCTCCTCCTCCTCCTCCTCCTCCTCTTCCTCTTCACCAACTTCAAGCCCTCTCTTTTCTTTTCTTTTCTTTTCTTTTTTGAGCTATTCAGTAAGCTAAATAAACAACAATTTGCATTGAGTGGAGACGTAAAGTTTCATGTGTCCCGTGCATAGCACCAAACCACAAACAGGACGGTCTCTATCAGCACAGAGGGGTGGTGTGTGCTAAAGTTTGTGTGATGCTGTATTTCTCTGACACTAGACTGCACAGTTCAACTTCAGCCAGTCAAGCATTTCCCAGTTGGGGGGGACAAGAGAAAATGGTATACCATTTTTGGTTACAAGACTTGTATTAGGCAATTAAGCATCAATAATAACATCAGTTATTGTTAAAGTTGCAACAGACACGCAGCATGCATAAAGCTAAAGGTCTGACTCTGAGAGTTTTCTGTTTTCAATGATGAAATGCTGTTGGTTTAGTGGTGAGACAATTGTAGTTAGTTAGTAGCAGTATAGTAGTGTTTCAAATACTTTTAAATATAAGCACTGAAATATCTTGGGTTGTTTTGCATGCCATCATGTTTGGTGGGGCAGTCTGGGCATTTAGGGGGGCATTGCCCCCATGCCCATGCCTAGATCCGCCCCTGTAGTCAAGTAGTGGGAGACGCTGAGAGCACACAGAGATCAAAGGAAACACAGCTGCAGTCAGATTGGTTGTTAATTGAGGCTGAACTCCGGTTTCAGTTGCAAAGGGAAATGACTTCTGCCCTTGGCAATAACCCATATTGCAGTTTGAATGGGGGAAAAAAAGAACATTTTGACTTGGACACTTGGACTTTGGACTTGGACATTTTGACTCGTCTTAATGAACTCTTAATTATCGACATTTGGTGAATGTAATAGTCTAGTGTAGAATGTGTGATATACTCTAGGTCGTTTGTGATATACAGGTGTGTGATATACTACAGGTCGAGGAAGGGATCTGATTGGTGGAAACAGCCTTATAGCCGTGCTTCAAACCAGCGTCACAGAATGGCTAATTAAAACAAAATAATTCAGCTGCTCTGTTCTTTCAGAGCAGACAAAACAAAAACATTAAAAAGGAAACATTTGAGACGTGACATTGTTCGAGTTGTGTGTGGTAACTCTTTTCACTCTGTTCCTGCTTTGAATGCTCGTCTTTATTTGCCATTTTGTCTTGTTTTTTTACCCACTGTTTTCAATTTACCAGTTTTACCAGTTTTGCACATGATTTCAGCTCTCCTATCTTTTCATTTTCTCCCCCATGTCCCGACTCCTCTCCTCTCTCTTCACCTTGGCCGATACTAGATCTTTCAGGTCCAGAAGGTAGGCCTCTCTCTCTCTCTCTCTCCTAAGGTCCTTGTCAACCCCTCTATAGACTTTCCTTATCATTCCATTTTATTTCACTTTTTTGTTTACAATGTCTTTCTGCTTTCCTGTACTCACAACCTCTTCTTTTCCCGCGTTCTGTTAGAAATATTATGGCTTGGACACCAAAGTGGAGGACAGAGGGGACGGAAAGTGGGCCGACATAGAGCAATGGATGGTACGGTTTGCTTGTTTGCAGCGAGAAACGGACACTAACAAATATGCTTCCGTTTGTCGATGTAGGTTTTTTTTTAACACACAGTGCGGCATGCTGTACAGTTAACCTATTCCGACTGGACACTAGACACTACAAAATGTCTTCTGAAACGTGTATGCTTCCGTGTCAGCGATGTTAAAATGATATTTCATGGCAAGGACCCACAGAATTATCTGTTTGGCTGTGGAGCCAAAAAACATGGTGTCCCTGCAAGCATGCTAGCTTGCTTAAAACACCCAACGGGGTTGTTATTTGTGTTAATTCCTGTTAAGGCCTGTTATGACAAAGCCAATTGCAACACAATGAAGGCTCCCTCTTGAAAACAATGTTATCGTCTCTGTGCCAGCAGGGCCTGTTTGGGTTTGAATCGGAATAACCTCGTCTTGAGTCTAACTGCATGGGTTTGTTGTTTTTGATCACATTTTACTATGAAGTTATTTTTATTTTATTTGTCCCACAGGATTGTGGGAGGTGAACCGTTTGAGATGCTTGGTGTGTGAATAGTTTATTTTTTAGTTTATAACTAAGCTTTTTGCAGACTAAAGCAGTGTCCTACATCAGGGGTTTTCAACCTTTTTGACACCAGGGCCCGCCATTTATTCAGAATTTGAGTCACGGACCGGCACCATTTGATGGCATTTTAGCCCCACAGACCGCAAAAACTAAAGATTTATTTTGGTTTGTCCACAATATGGATTTGTGAAACAAAACAGGCAAACATACAGATCAAAATGACCATTAATCTTCTAGTTGGGCTAATTCAGATGATGCATATTTTAACACTCTCAAGAGTTTACATCTGGCTAACCAACTTTTCATTTGGTTAATCAACTTAGCTGAGGATTCCCTGTAACTATCTCAAGGACCACTGGAGGTCCCCGGACCTCCTGTTGAAAACCCCTGTCCTACGTCGAACAAGCCAAATGTACATTGGGAAGAATTAGTATGCTGCATATATACAGTACATGCAATCATACGGTTAATAGCATGCCGTCTCCTTGGATATCAGCTGTTACTATTTGAGTACTTTTTCATGAGTTACGAGTGCATTCCTGGCAAACCCCAAGGGGGACAAATAAAGCTCACAATACAGGACTTTTTTTCTTCTTTTACAGTACAAATATAGTGCAAGACAAGTACACTTGGGGACAAATGTTTCCCCGGCAGTAGAAAGTGGAACTTTCTAGCTATTACATAAGCGTTGGAGCAGTTGATGATATTGTTTACATGTAGTGGGTTTAGTGGTTGAGCAGGCGTTAGTGGTTTGAGGCCAGCCACACTATCGGGACTAAATGCTATTGGTGCTTGTGCAACTTGTTTGTCTGGTGTGTTGATTGGATTACTGACTATTTACTGTGTGTGTGTGTGTGTGTGTGTGTGTGTGTGTGTGTGTGTGTGTGTGTGTGACTATCTTTCTATGTCATTGGTCCTTAATATTTCATGTCAAGGACCACTCATGTGTCACGTCATAGTGTGCCACTCGGTGGCACGCCGTGAGCTTGTAGATCTGCCGTTTTTCATAGCTAACAAAAAACCACATGATTTTCACAAAGCGGAAGGTACATTGGTGTATGCTCAGGCCACTTGCAGAAGCAAATCGTAGATATAAATCCCTTCTGATCTAGAGCTGCACTTTTAAAGGGGAACTCCACCCATTTTCAACATTTTAATATGTCATGAATATACCTTGAAGATGTTGTGTGGACATGATAAAAAAGTTCCCCCTATTCTGTATTTCCTAAAAATGGAGGTCTGAAAAAATCATTAACATGGTGAAATACAGTACATCCGATGACATCATCAAGATGTATTTCACCATGTTAATGATTTTTTTTTCAGACCCCTTTTCCTGAGAGGGTACAAATGTGAACCAAATGGACCCTAGCGGGTCCATTTGGTTCACATTTGTACCCTCTCAGGAAAATTTGGAAAATGGGTGGAATTCCCCTTTAAGCATGTTAACAATCATGCGCCATTTCACCACTTTAATTTCTACTGTGAATTATTACATAACGCTTGGCATTTGAACAGAATGGGATCATTTAATCAAAGCAATGAGAAGCATACTGTTTCAAATGGGATCACATTTGAGTTGAGATTATATTAGAATACCTCAATATGCAGGCACAAATAATGTTACGGTATTTCATCTGGAACATTGTGCAGCCCCTTGTGCAACTCCCATATCATCCTATCATCTCTCTGTGTGTGAACATAATACTTTGACACCTCTCTTCTTTGCATCTAATCTCCCCATCTCTCTTTTCTCTTTTCCTTCCATGTCTATCCTTCCTTCCTTCCGCACTCCATCTCTTCTTTCTGCGTTCCATTTTCTCCAGGAGGACAGTGAGAGATACTCACGTTCTTCACGGATAACAACGGTTTGTAGAGACTCTTTCTTTCTCTCTCTCTCTCTCTCTCTCTCTCTCTCTCTCTCTCTCTCTCTCTCTCTCTCTCTCCTCCCCTCCTGCTCATTGCATCCTTTTCATCCTTCAGTTCCCAATCTAACCCGACCCACATGGGAAAGGCACTGTGTTGTACTTGCAATGTAGGGAAATGTAGTGAAAACTAAGTAGTTCTTGTAGGCCTGTCAGTAACAGACCCCAAAAGGTACATGCAATGGCAGCACATTTCATATTGTCCCTCTTGTATCAGCAATGTGCAAATAATGGCAAATATGAGATACAGTATATGTCAGAAATCTCATAATTTGAATGACCTTTTTTTTTTTCCTTAGACCCTCTTGATATTACTTCTTTATCACTTCCTGGAAATATCTAGTATATATGACAAACATTGGGGTTCCCTCCCTCAAAGATGTCCCTATAAGCTTTGTCATTGGTGGAGGACAGTCCTGACGGGACTATTGGTAGCCAATCAGGCTATGTTATATAGTGGGTTACTATGAATTTGTACAGACCACAGTGTCCTATGATTCACTGCTATGATTCCTCCCTCCCTTCCTTCCTTCCTTCCTTCCTTCCTTCCTTCCTTCCTTCCTTCCTTCCTTCCTTCCTTCCTTCCTTCCTTCCTTCCTTCCTTCCTTCCTTCCTTCCTTCCTTCCTTCCTTCCTTCCTTCCTTCCTTCCTTCCTTCCTTCCTTCCTTCCTTCCTTCCTTCCTTCCTTCCCATCTCTCCTTCCTTCCTTCAGGATGACAGTGATAGATACTCCACACGTTCTTCACGGATACAGCCGGTTTGTAAAACTACCCCCTTGTTTTTTTCTCCAAAAGATTTAGACTAGCCAATTGTTTGTTTTATTGTCCACTGTTTATCCCTGTTTAGTCCACAGCTGTGGTCGCGGTTTCAGGAAGGTGGCGTGATGTACCTGTTTCCTGCCTCTAGTTAATGTTCGCGTAGCTTTATTTGTTTGGACCCGTCAGCAAGGGTTTGAACCACAGTTGAGAAAATGAACTGGAATAAGAAACTGAAACACTGGCCATTTGCATTTCTAGTTGTTTTGGGTCATCATTA
This sequence comes from Benthosema pterotum, assembly GCA_039105355.1. NCBI lineage: Eukaryota > Metazoa > Chordata > Actinopteri > Myctophiformes > Myctophidae > Benthosema > Benthosema pterotum. The sequence goes on from CM076978.1 coordinate 3,656,300, forward strand.
TGTTATAATTAACAGAATCTGGGCGACCCAAAATGTGTCTGCATAGCGGCGTTGGACCACTTGTTGTCCAAATCGCCGGAGCGTGACGTCACATTTCTTATTGCTGGTGAATTGAGTGGCATCTCTCCTTCCTTCCTTCCTTCCTTCCTTCCTTCCTTCCTTCCTTCCTTCCTTCCTTCCTTCCTTCCTTCCTTCCTTCCTTCCTTCCTTCCTTCCCATCTCTCCTTCCCTCCTTCAGGATGACAGTGATAGATACTCCACACGTTCTTCACGGATACAGCCGGTTTGTAAAACTCCCCCCTTGTTTGTAATTAAAAATTGAGTGGCATTAGTGTGGAATCAATACAGACTGATTATGAACTCCCTGCCATCCATCTCTCTATCTCTCTTTGTTTTGGACTTTTTCCTCATTTCTATTCTCCCCTATCCCTCCATCTCTCCATGGTTTCTCCAGGAGGACAGTGAGAGATACTCCTCACGGTCTTCACGGATACAGACGGTTTGTAGAACCTTCCATTCTGCCCGTACTGTTGCATCTGTTGTGTGATTTCGTTTAGTATGGGAATGGTCTATGGATGACATTAAAAAAAGACTAGGGATATTGGCCGCTTTGTCGGCAAAATGGAACAAATATACGTTTGTGTCAAAGCATGGTGTGCTTGAAAAGGATCCTGTTCGAATGTTGCCCAAAAACGGTTTAGATCACAATATCCGCAGAGATTCATTGATTTAATTGTATCACCTGGGTGGATGTAACTTTTCCCAATTGGGGTGTGTGTGTGTGTGTGTGTGTGTGTGTGTGTGTGTGTGTGTGTGTGTGTGTGTGTCATCAATGATGAAATGGTTTTTAGTGGTGACAAAATTGTAGTTGGTTAGTAGCAATAGCAGTAGTGTTTCAAATCATTTTAGATGGAAGCACTTTAATTTGAAATATCTTGGGTTGTTTTGCATGCCATCATGTTTGGTGGGGCATTCAGTGCATTTAGGGGGGCATTGCCCCCCATGCCCATGCCTAGATCCGCCCCTGTTGTATCAGCTTTCCTATCTGTGTGATTATTCCTTTTCATTTCTGTCTCTCCGTATGTTCGTTCGTTCCTTTCCACCTCTCCACCTTTCCATCTTCTCTACCAGGAGGACAGTGAGCGATACTCACGTTCGTCACGAATACAGACGGTTTGTAAAGCCTCCCATCTCTTTTTTTCTCTGTTGCATCTTTCATCCTACTGTTACTCTTAATCCAACCACGTGGAGAATGTAGTTCAGTATGTGGGCATCATTAACATGAAGACAACAATGTGACGGCAACGACATCAATCATTTGTTTTGTCGTGACATTAAACTGCATTTCACTCAGGGCAGGGCCCAACCACAATTCTACCTGGTGTAGTTGGTTCACCAGATGTAACTCTTTGAGAGCGTAAACATAAAACCAAATGGACCCTTGCGGGTCCATTTGGTTTCAAGTTAACACTCTCAAGAGTTAAAATATTCATCTAAATTGGCCCAAGTCTAGTTAGAAAATGTAGAAGATTAATGCTCATTTTGATCTGTATGTTTGACTGTTTTGTTTCCCAAATCCAGCCTGGAATTGTGGACCCAAAAGCAAAATAAATCTTTAGTTTTGGGGTCTGTTGGGGCCAGGATGGCTCAAAATTCTGAATATATAGTGGGCCCTGGGATCAAAAAAAGTTGAAAACCAGTGCTTTTAATCATACCATGATCCCAGCGGCCCCCTACGGGTCGTGGCCCACCGGGAGACCTCCCTGTACGCCCGATGGTCAATCCGACCCTGGCAGGTTTATGTCTGTCTTGTTGTGTTATTCGCAATCCGATCAAGTGTTATGTTCATCCCATTTGTGTGCATTGTTGTCAAACCCTGACCAGTCATTCATTCATTCCACTTCCATCCTTCTCTTGCAGCTCTCGGACGATGACGAGCGGATGTCCGTGGGCAGTCGGAGCAGTGTGAGGGTCAGTATGCATTTCTGTCTGTCTGTCTGTCTGTCTGTCTGTCTGTCTGTCTGTCTGTCTGTCTGTCTGTCTGTCTGTCTGTCTGTCTGTCTGTCTGTCTGTGTGTATTCATCCGTCCATCCATCTATCCAACCCCTGCTGAGGCTCGTGATGAATTCCAAGATGATTCTAAGACAGATAACAGATAAATAATACACTTGTTGTTGTTGTTGTTGGAAGTTCAATGGAACACGGTCACTGCACTCTGTAATATTGACCGATGGCACCAAATATCGGCCAAACCGATATGTGAACCGAAATCGGTGAGACACTAGTGTATACTGTAGAAGCCAGTATAGTCTACTGGTAAATATTTCTTCCGTCTTCTAATGAGTTCTAATGAGATGGCATAGGTTTGGTTTGATTTCCTATCTTATCTTTTTTTCTTGCACAGTCGGATCTTGATGGAATAGGATCATATGTTGGAGGGGTAAGGGTTGTGTGTGTGTAGCTTGGCATTACAAAGTAGAGTCTGTGGTAAAACTAACCTAGTCAGGTTTTGCCACTAACCTTAGTTTTTGCATGTTAAAGATGAACATTGGGTTGACGTGATGAGACCTATGACTGAGTAGTGGTTAACATTCTCAGCACATTTGATGCACACTGTTTGTTCTCCCTTAAAAACATTCTCAGTGCCAGCACTTTTTCATATTTTTTTAGGTAGCTAGTGCCAGCGATTTTCCTCGATTTCAAAGTCATATTTCATATTTCGGTCCATGTTTCCCATCGGACAAGTTAGTTTGGCGACACACTTCCGGTTCCGGGTTGATCAGTCTCTTGTTTTGGTCCGTTCTGATGGGAATATGCGATCGCTGCTCACTGCTGTTATCATTGGGATCGTATTAAACCAGCGACGGTAAGCGACGTAGAGAGACGTAGATCAACCTAAGCAGCATCGGTCATAGCTATTATTTGATAGTGATAAGCCTGACATAGCTCTACTTCAAGGGCACGAAAACTGTTAAGGGACCATTTGGGTTCCTACCCATCATTTTCCCACTGGAACTCCACCTCAACGACCCCCAGGGGTCCCCGGACCCCACTCTGGGAACCACCGCCTTACTCTTACTGTCTCCTTCTCAGCTTTCCTACGCCCTGTGACCTGATCTGTCCCTAAAGCGTCTCCCTTTCTAAACCGTCCTACCATCTGTAGCGACTGTAGTACTACACTGTCTCTATCAGTCTAGTCCACCATCTGGTTTGTCTATAGACTGTCTCCTCCTCAACTTCAACTCGTCAAGTCGTTCAAAAATCAAGAATTCTGAATTTATAGGAGACAGAGAGTTTAATCTATCACCTAGTGCCTTTAAAGGGGAATTCCACCAATTCCTGAGAGGATACAAATGTGAACCAAATGGACCCAAGCGGGTCCATTTGGTTCCATTTGTACCCTCTCAAGAAAAAAGGGGTCTGAAAGAAAAAGCATTAATATGGTGAAATACATCTTTGATGATGTCATCAGATGTATTTCACTATGTTAATGATTTTTTTCAGACCTCCATTTTTAGGAAATACAGAATTGGGGGAACTTTTTTTATCATGTCCACCCAACATCTCTAAGGTATCTTAATGATATATTAAAATGTTGCAAATGGGTGGAGTTCCCATTTTTATGAACCCATAAGGCTGCCATGCTTTAGGTCCGTGAACCAACCGCTACTTGCACTGCCTCCTATAGTGTAAAACGTTGCAACCGTCACTGCATAAGAAAACTGCTGATTGGGAAGCTGTGTTGCTAATGTCGATGCTAGCAAACAGCAGGGAACGTCATACCTTTTATCGATAATACAGAGAGTTCTCAACATCTCGAGTTATTCAGTGTTTTAGTCCACTGTTGTCCACTGGGGGTGGACAGCAGTGTGCATGCGTGATACGGTCACAGACGGACTATAGTGACTGAGCCAAGACCAAAAAAGGAAAGAAAACAGCGACCTGGATTGAAACCCGGTTTGATATCAATAATATACATTATATGGCAGTGCAGTCCGTCAAAAGCGGGGCATATAATGACTGTATGGGCCGTCACATAAGCAAGGGAAGCAGTTAATGTGTTAAGGCCGGGGGTGATTCTAAAAACTAAATCGTGACCTAATGTTTTCTTAAATCCTTCATTTATTTATGTATCTATTGTACATAGCAACAGCTAACCTAAAACAAGCTCCTTTTTTATCTCATTTGGTGTGGCCCCCAGATGTAATCACTTTAAAAGCATTTGAACCGTGTTTGTCTCGCCTGTACATGCTCACACATGCAGGCACATGTGCATGCACACGCACGCACACGCACACGCACACACACACACACACACACACACACACACACACACACACACACACACACACACACACACACACACACACACACACACACACACACACACATTCTATTTTAGGCTCAAGTTCTCAAAATATATTGGGTCAGATTTATACAAGTTGGTGTTGGCATGTTTATGGATTGTACTAATCTGGAATACTGAAGGATCTACCATTCTGTGTGTGTGTGCGTGTGTGCGTGCGTGTGTGCTATACACTAGGACTACAGTATGTGTCTATTCTTGAGCATGATCCATGTGTTTTTCCATCTGGGGACTGGTGTTCAGGCCAGGCTTCAGACAGGCTCAGATCTGAACCTACAGTATTAGATTAGGTGTTAGTGACTCCTGTGACCTGCATGAAAGGAGTATGCGCTAACCCCAGGGGTTCTCAAACTTTATCATGTCAAGGACCCCCTGGATTGACATTTGTAGGCGCATCCAAAATGCATGCCTGGAAGATTTATTGTTATTGTTGCCTCTATTAGCTCAGGAGGTAGAGCAGGTTGTCCAATGATCCATGGGTCGGTGGTTCGAATCCCTGCTCCTCCTGTCTGTGTCGAAGTGTTTTGGGGCAAGACACTGAACCCAAAATTTGTGTCGACTGTTCGCCGCTTCACCTCCCAATGTATGAATGAATGGACCATTGTAAAGCGCTATAAAATGCAATCAATTAACATGAGTCATGACATAATGAGTGCTGGAGTTGATGAGATGCATGGACTGACCAATATACTAGTTCAGTGAAGCTACTAATAATGAGTTGTTTAGCATCCTGTCTTGAGACTCTCGAATGGCAACGAACGGCTGAAGCATGCTGGGTAATGATGTGGTAATCTGAGTGCTCCGCTGTGACACCAAATCCACTGTTACTCCATTTTCATGACTTCCTTCCCCCCTCCCATAGAGCTCCTCGTCTCGCTCACACAAGAAGTCAAAGAAGAAGAAGAAATCCAAACATAAAGACAGAGAGGACGTACGTAAAAAGAACAAAAGAAACGTAACCCCTAGGAGTGTGCCGTTGTCAATTGAGGAACGTTTAATAACTCTTCACCCATTAAACTCTATGTTCTCCCTGTTCACAGAGTAACGGCTATGATGATGAAGGCAGTGTCATGTCCAGTCGGGTTAGTGCAGTTAATTTCAGCATGCACACTTGGTACATTTAAGATAATACAAGTTAGTGTTGTCATTGTAGGTGCTCGTCTGGTTGAATTGGCCCAGGTGGTCTGTTGAAAACGGAAGCTGTTTGGTAATTTGCATCAGGCAACCATTTCTGATAAAGGCTATAAATCAACTCTTTTTTTTCATGTCATATCAAAGCAGGGAATCATAACTTGAAATGGACATATTGGACATTCAGTTTGAGTATTATAGAGTAACGTCTTGCAATGCAGAAAATGGCATGTTGACGCTTAGCACCTACACCTATGTTTGAGCATTTATTTCAGGTCTGCATGTCTTCTGTGAAGAATCAGCAGGCTTTGTTTATGGTCGTGCTTGAAGCTAACTATTCTGAATTATTTGACGTTGGCAACCAGACGTTTTCCTATGTCTCAAGTTCTCAGTATCACTATAGAGAGACGAGCACATTGAGTAGGTACTAGTTTATGCTGAAAAGATTACACAAAAAGGCCCAGGGGGCTATGGTTCATTTACCCAATTCATCAGTAGCTACACTATTTTGCATTAACTCACATACAGATAAAAATAAAAGTTTTAGTCATATAAATAGTCTAAGTTCCAGCCTGATTTACTGCATTCCGCACATCTGAAATGTCACTACGCAAATCAGTCTGGCCAGGAGCCTATCCCCACGGTAGGTGGGGCGTATGAAGGTTGATTTCCTGGTTGTGTCATTAATTCATTTAGGTAGTAGTGTCCGACTGTATTCAGATGTAGTGTTTGGCAGTGTTTGTACTTCATATTTCTGTCCTTTTGTTGTTCTGTCAGAGTTCCAGGCTAAGTGATGAGAGCAGAGCATCTCGCTCCTCCAAGTTAGACCTGACGGTGGGTTCCAGTCCAACTTAAAGGCATATTTCACCCTCAAGAAGACTTTTGTTCATTTTAATCGTCTACTACAGGCTTATGTGAACATTCTGGAAAGTTTCTTCATTTAAAAGAAACACAGCGGTATTAGGGCGGTATTACGACAACGTCAGTCACCACAAACGACAGTTTATGATGAATCTCCCATCATTAAAATGGAGTTTTAAGTTATAACAGGTTTGTACAAAAAGGGGCCAAGGCAGCTAAAATGAATATGAAATCTAAGTAGTCAATTGAGCGACCTATAAAAAACACCTGGGGTGTTCACATAAGCCTATGTGACTATGAAAAGATTTTTGGAAGTGAAATATCTCCGTCGTCAGTTTTGGCGTGATATTGGCATGTTTTCTCTACGTTTGCTGAACTATCCAAGTCATTTGTTGTTTTACGTCTTCTCTGACGTGTGTCTGGTGGTCTCTCTGTTCTCCTCTGAACCTCCAGAGCTCCAGGTTGATGGATGACACCAGCAGGTCGCTGCGTTCTTCCAGGCTAGACCTCCAACCAGTGTGTACCATTATTATTGATACTGCTCAGTAAACCCCGCCGGTGTTGTTATGCTAATGTGGCTAATGGTTCTGCTGGTGCTAACACTTGACATAAGTGTGTGTTTGGGTTTTGTGTTGCAGTTTTCGTGTGTAGTTTTAACCTGCGTGTTGTTTTTTGAGCTACCACTGTAACGTCTGGGATTCATAATATCGGCACAGTTTGTATTCTTTGAATACCGGCCCAAACTTTGGACAAACAGCCCTTTTTTATTTTGAACAAAAATGAGTTCCGTGTCCACTGCAGGTTAAATACTGAATCATTCTGAATCAGTTTTTCTCTTACATTTTGCTGTCATTCCGTTTGGGGCGGTCATGTTTACGTTCTACGACGGGGGCAAAGTGAGGTTGTAGCAGCAACATTTTTTTGTGTCTCACGATTCAATTCAAAAGTTCTTTATTGACATGAGTGAACATTTCAAGGGATTCTGTCGTCAGGCCCACAAAATAGTGAATAGTGGGTACCACTACTCTCTAGAGCATCTAACATAGTCCAAGGGCTTTTTAACGCTTCACAACCCTTCATGCACTCTGAAAATCACTTCACCCTCAAGTATGTTTAAGCCTTTAAGAACAACTGGAGTGAATCCAGAGAGTTTGGTGACATTTGAATAAAGAAGAGGCATGCGGTGGTGCAGCATTCCATCATGC